>JAQNCB010000024.1:7940164-7954277 GCA_030068295.1 Euristhmus nudiceps | reverse complement strand
AGTACTACTGTGCTTTTACAGAACTTTGAGGTGATTTTACTTGTACAGTATTCAGTATCGAGTATAGCCCCGCCCCCCTGAAAAAAAAGAAAAAACACTTCACTCTAATGGACTATTCACTCTTCTGGACACCGCACCCCCTTTGAGGTGATTTTACTTGTACAGTATTCAGTATCGAGTATAGCCCCGCCCCCTGAAAAAAAGAAAAAACACTTCACTCTTCCGGACACCCCTCCCACTTTTAGTCCGTACGAGCGAAGTTCGATTGCATATATATTTTTCTAGTCTAATGATATTACTCTGTGACAGCCTGGCGAGCTGACCAGGGTGTACTCTGCCCTCGCCCAGAGTTGGTTGAGATGGGCGCAAGCCTCCCCGCGACCCTAATTAAGGTTAAGCAATTCAGAAAATGAATGAATATTACTAGCTACCACTTGTGTGAAAGGTAGAATCTTATATATACAGTTAGCCTGTCCACCTTACACCAAGCATGTCCCGGGCTTATCGAGGACGTTTGTGTGGTCTCCCCATGCACGTGTGGGTTTCTTCTGGGTACTCTGGTTTTCTCCATCAGTCCAAAGATATGCATATATGGCTAACTGGCTGTTTCAAATTGCCCATAGGTGTGAATGAGTGTGAATGATTGTGTGTTTGTGCTATGACGGACTGGAGAGCTGTTCAGAGTGTACTTTGTCTTTACCCAGAGTTGGCCAAGATAGGCTTTAGCCTCCTCAAAACTCTAGTAGGATAAAGTGGCTGGGCAAAATCAATGATCAATATCACAAATTTGCTTACATTTCAATAGAGACCCAGAAATAGAGCAGAATCTTGAATATTAAAGGTAAAGGGCTTCCTCTGGGTTCTCCGGTTTCATCCCAAGGTCGAAAAACATGCACAGTCGGCTAATTGGCTGTTCCAAATCTCCCATAGTTGTGAATGGTTGCGTGAGTGTTGGCCCTGCGATGACCTGGCTAGCGGTCCAGGACATACCCCGACCTTGCCCAAAAGTCGGCTGGGATGGGCGCCAGGCTTCCCCGTGATCCTAATTAGGGTTAAGCGGCCTAGGAGATGAGTGAATGAATTACGGAACGCTTATTCCTTATTGCGCAGTTTAAAATGCAATAATGCGAGCACCATATTATACTGTATTCATTCTGCACATCCTCATACTGCAAATGTTTGGTCTGAGTGTTGGCCCACACATTCACTTTAACCTACATTCCACCATGGAACACCTGTGCTATCTGTACCTGTAGCTGCGTGCCAGAACAGAGTCCTGACTCAAGATTAGAACATATCTCAGGCATTTTGACAACAACGTGTCCATGAGTATGTTCTCTATGCTATACTGGTGTAATCTACTGTATTTCGATTATTATTGTGGGATGTTCCTTGTAATGATCAGGCCATAGTTGGTGCTTCACTCCATGTCCGTCTGTCTTTTTATCGCAATGTCCCTCCAGGGAAGTGGCACTACCATGGGACATCCCAACCCACAGAGTTCTGCACAGAGCTTCTAGTTTTGATTTGAAATTTGGTCCATCCCTCTCCTCTCTGACAAACATGTAATCGAGTATATCATTATCAGCACTTGGTATTATCATCTTGCTGCCTGTAAGGTGATTAGAAAGATCGAAATGTTTTGCTAGGAGTTACCATAGTGTTGAGCAGCATGCAGTTTCCAAAACGGCCAGCAGATGGCAGAAAAATCATAACTACAATGCACCAGCTTATCATACAGCATCAGTGGGATCTACAGTAGTGCATTATTACATTAATCTTCTTCTTTTTCTTGTACTAGGGATGTTTGGAGTGTAAGCAGGCAGTGATGTCAAATACCTGTACGCAAGTCTCAATGACCCCTGCACCAGATGCGAGGATATGAATAAACATAATCACTGAGCACTTCTTATTCATCTTATTATCAAGCCTGCCATCAACTTAATTTATTATTATTTATTATATTAAGACAACTTGAAAACTCAGGTTTCTGCAAACCAACAGAAGCTCATGGCGACAGATCATGATGGTAATTGATTATGGCATAGTTTCAAATTAATTTTAGTTGACAAGATATCATTCATTTTCTGAACCGCTTATTAATTGTAATTCGGTTCGCAGGGAGGCTGGCGCCCATCTCAGCCAACTCTGAGCTAGGGCAGGGTACAACCTGGACAGCTCGCCAGGCCATCGCAGGGCAAAAAAATGCACACAATTCAAACACATTGTGCATGTTTTCAGACAGAGGAAGAAAACCGGAGTACCCAGAGGAAACCCACACAAGCACGGAGAGAACATGCAAACTCCACACAGAAACGCCCAGGCTGGGAATCGAACCCAGGACCTTCTTGCTGTGAAGCGAACATGCTAACACCACCGTGCACCTGCAGGATATCATCCATTTGAATGTCATATATCATGACCTTTAAGGGTTCTTCCACACTAAAGCCTTTGGTGCAGAACAAGAAAATAGTTTCGCCAGTACAGTAGTTCACTTCTTTTCATTTCAAACTCGTGTGTACCACGGGGACTGTATGTAAGTCCTCCAGAAATCAGGGCTCTGAGGTTTGATTTAGCCGAACTCCAGTGAGGTTTATACTTGGCATGAGAGCAAGAAAACAAATACTACAGTATGAACTGGGTCTAGCGCGGCCGGGGGAAAAAGCAATCAGCCAAACTGACAAAAGATCAAAAGAACTAGAAATACACTCAGAGTGCAGACCTCCACCAAGGTAAAGCGATGCCATTTTTACATTGATTATAGTGGGAGATGATGTAGGATTACACTGCCCCCTTGTGGCCTGCTCTACAATTATTTTTGAACTTTGTATTTTTGTCTCCTGGTGCATTCTGGGTGATTCTACCTCTGTACCTTATCACGCAATGTTAAAAAAAAAAAAAAACCCTTCAAAATAGTCCTGGATCCAGAGTCAGATCATGCCAGACATATTTTGTTTCCCTGATAGCCACATTTAGTTAAGATTCCATCGAAATCCATTTGTTTTTGAGTTATTGTCGTCAAAGGCACACACTGATGGACACACAAGACCGATTTAACCCCCCACGGTGAAGGTAATAATGAGGAACTGAATAATAAGATCTGAATAACGATCTGCTGTCATCCCACATCGAGTGGAGCAGCTCATTGACCCGGGGTTCGAGTGAGAGTGTCATCTGAACACAAGCACTGAGCAGCATGGTTCCTGCCCCAGTTCACCTCTGTTACCATTTGTCCCGGTGCACATTTGACCTCTATATACTTACAATAATAATTCTGTGGAGTTAAAAGGATGATGCCATGCACAAGTTGTTCCACATATAATTGTGTGGCATCTCTAAAAAGGCAGCTTATATATATTCATTCATTTTCTAAACCTCTTACTACTAATTAGGGCCACGGGGAGGCTGGAGCCCATCTCAGCCGACTCTGGGTGGGTACACCCTGGACAGCTCACCTGGTCATCACTCACACAACCATTCACACGCACACCAAAGGAAGATTTGGAACAGCCAATCAGCCTACTGTGCATTCTTTTGGACAGTGGGAGGAAACTGGAGCACCCAGAGGAAACCCATGCAAGCAGAGGGAGAACATGCAAACTCCACACAAACACACAGGCTGGGAATCGAACCCAGGCTCTGTGTGCGCGTGTGTTGTGTGTGTGAAATATATATATATATATATATATATATATATAATGCCTCAACAAGTGGCATCTGCTAAAGCGACACTGTGACATTGTGGTTAGCTACTAGCACATGCTCCTCATTGCTCATATGCTGATTAGCCTTTGTTTAAACAAACATGCTGAGCAAAGTGACCATTATAGGGAGCACACTGTGATCGTTCTGAGAGACTTCGCTGAGGTTTCATTATCCACACTGGCTGAATATGACAAGATGATGAATCAGAGTGTAAAAATAATGACACTACAGATCTGTCTGTGATATAGCACTGCGTTTAAGCTTGTTCACTTGGCAAGTGCCCCCCCAAGATGACCCTCAAATGAGGCGTAACAGAATTCATGGTGTTAAAGAGCCACAGTCATAGAAGTCTTGTAATGCAGTATAATGTAATAGTTTCCATCAGCTGACCAGAAATGCAAAATAGAGCCACAAATAATCATTTGCTCTCTCTCTCTCTCTCTCTCTCTCATTTGCTTTCTCGCGCTCTCTCTCTCATTTGCTTTCTCGCGCTCGCTCTCTTTCGCGCTCGCTCTCTCTCGCTCTCATTTGCTCTCTCTCTCTCTTTCTTTCGCTCTCTTTCTTTCGCTCTCTTTCGCTCTCGCTCTCTTTCTTTCGCTCTCTTTCTTTCGCTCTCGCTCTCTTTCGCTCTCGCTCTCTTTCGCTCTCGCTCTCTTTCGCTCTCGCTCTCTTTCGCTCTCTCTTTCTTTCGCTCTCTCTTTCATTTGCTCTCTCTTTCATTTGCTCTCTCTCTTTCTCTCTCTCTCTCTCTCTCTCTCATTTGCTCTCGCTCGCTCTCTCTCGCTCTCATGCGCACACACATTCAGAGATATTCAGAGATATTCAGAGACAGTCAAATGCTACTATTCCACTTATCATAACTCATCATCACCATATAATAATGCAAACTTATCAGTCAAATTATACACCAAAGTGCAATCGAGACAGAAATAAAACAGTACTAAGTACCCTTTAACAGGAGGTACTTGCCAGATGGGTGGCGTAGTGGTTAGCACATCCATCTCGCAGCAAGAAGGACGAGGGTATGAGTCCCGGACATATCGAGGGCATTTCTCTGTCGAGTTTGCATGTTCTTCCTGTGTTTGTGTGGCTGGCGACTCCATGCACGTCAAGCTAACTGCGGTAGTTGTTCCGAATTTTTCCCTAGGTCTGAGTTGGAATTGTTGTGTGGGTGTTTGTGCGGGCCCCGCCATGGCCTGGTGAGCTGTTCAGGGTGTATGCCATGTTTAGCTAGAGATTTGGGATAGGCTTCTGCCTCCCAGCGACCATTGTTGGAATAAACAGTTCAGTGAATGAATGAATAAATTAGGGAGAAATTTTACGAGACAGAGCACTTGTCTGACTTTGAACATGACAAGGAATAAAACACAATAGAATGTAGTGTTATGGTAAAATAGTCAGCAGTTGTTACGCTCTGCTGTGAGGAAAGCCTGACATGAAGCGACAAGGACATCGGAGGTTACCAGGCTTCAGAAAGCTCAATATTGGCTCCTTGCAGATATGGCCTAGTTGGTTTTGGGCAGAAAAGATGTACTGCTGTGGGAGGGGTGAGCAGCATCTTTTCCGGCTGAAGTGCCCTTGAGCAAGGTACCTAACCCTCCACTGCTCTCTAGGCATCGCATTGTGCCTGCTCACTACTCTGAGTGTCCGAATGAGCCCATTGTGGATGTGGGATTAGTACTTGTTCAGGACAGGACTTTTGCTTGATAAATGAGGTACAGACCAGATATGGCCTGGCTCTGCCTGCCGGACACGTTGCAATCCCAATAGGATCCAAAATTCAATAACCGTGTCCAAGTCCCTTAACATCCATAACCAACCTGTCTTCACTTTCAGAGCCCTTCAGAACTCCAATAAAAAAGAAGGTGGGCTGGAATATTTGATTGACTTGTTGACTGTTCTTCCACATTGGCAATGCCAGGTACCCAGAAAAACAAGACTCCTGCCCCAGAGGAAGCCTTAGAGCGGGGATTACGTTGTTTCTTATCAAGACCATCTTCAGTCAGTGAGTAGAAGGGAAGGTGGACATGAATAGGGTTGGAGCCAAAGTCTTCAGATCTTGTGACCACTGCCTTAGAGGACGACCTACTCTAGTGGATGCTGTCACACCAGCATCAGAGTCAGTACCTCTTTTAACCTTGGACTCTTATCTCCTTCCTGATTGTCGCTTGCAGCTTGTCTGCTTCTTTCATTAGATATAGGAACACGTGACTTGATTGCTTTTCAGAAAAACCTCATGTTTTAATTTGGACAGCAGGGTTTAATCAACAACACATTTTTTCTCTAGTGTGCTGTTACAAAACAGCTATCTCAGCCACGTTTTAATTAGAAAGTGATTAAACGAAGGATATAAAGCCAAGACCACGCCACAGCAGGGCTATTGCCTTTCTCAGTCAGCAGAGAACTACAACCAGTACTCGTTTATACACCAAGCCTCCGGCAGAGAGACTCGCACTCCATTATACAGGGCTGTGTGTTTGCTGAGGTTGAGTCATGGCTGAGAAGAAATTCCACCTTTAAATGGTGATCTGGAGCAACAGAATATGTTAGTAGGCAGATTGAGAAGAAAGACTGGATCAGGACTCACAAGGCCAAAGTTTTCTCAAGTAAAAGGTGCAAAGGAATCAACGTGGAGAGGGCAAGAACAAACAGGTTCAGAGATGGCAGGGAAGAAACTGCGGAAAAAACGAAAAAGAGGTAAAATTTCGGAACAGCTTCAAGACTTTGATTCGTCGCTTTTTTTTTTTTTTTTTTTTTTTTTAAAGCATAGGGCAATACATTTTTAAATATTTACTCACTCAATCACTTGCCAAATGTTTAATCCTATCAGGGTGGCAGGGAGGCTGGTGCCCATTTCATATAAGATATTGAAGGAATTACATGAATTGCAATAAGCATGAGAGATTATTGAAATGTGTAGAATTAATTATTATTACTAAAAAATTCTACTTCCAGTTACAGTGATCCCTCGCTATACCGCACTTCAGGCTCTGCGGCTTCAGTGCATCGCGGAGTTAAAAAAAATAAAAAATAAATTAAAAAAAAAAAAAAATATATATATATATATATATATATATATATAAAGTTCAGCAAAATGCCACGAGGGGTCAGTACTGACTCGGATTCGGATCCCGGCTTCTTCTAATGCTGGGCATTTCGTCTCAACCAATCAGCTTGTGAGATTTCGGAGGCAGCGTTCCAAACTGCATCTGTAGTGACCTTGCGGCCGTTCCCTTAAATCTTTCACTATTAAATAGGGGGAAAAAATTATGGGAAAGGCATAAAGGTCACTACCGACTCCGGTTTGGGACGGTTCTGAAATAACAGCATTCGTAACAGAAGAGGCTGAAGTCAAGGCATTTCTTACACTTTATTTGCATCTATGTACAATTACACGTATGTATTTTATATTATTTATATTTTATTTACATCTTATGCGTTGTTTTTGAATGTATAATTGTTATTATAAGCATTTATGGCGTTGAATATGTATTTATTGATGTTATATACACATACATACTTATTTCGCGTAAATTCGGTGTTCGCGGGGGTCTTGAACCACCATTAACTGCGAACAGTGAGGGATCCCTGTATAATGATTTATGGGACTCAGGTTTGGATTGTTGCCACAAAAAAGTTCTGGGAACCAAATTCATTCATTCATTCATTCATTTTCTAAGCTGCTTCATCCTAATTAGGGTCACGGGGATTCTGGCGCCCATCTCAGCCAATTCTGGGAGAGGGTGGGGTATACCCTGGACAGTTCGCCAGGCCATTACAGGTCTAAGAATCACACAACCATTTACACTCACACCTAAGGGAGATTTGAAACCGCCGATTAGCCTACAGTGCATGTTTTTGGACTGTGGGAGGAAACCGGAGTACCCGGAATAAACCCACACAAGCACAGGGAGGACATGCAAACTCCACACAGAAACACCCAGGCTGGGAATCAAACCCAGGCTGTATTGCTGTGAGGTAGACATGCTTACCACTAGGCTACTGTGCCGGGAATCAAATTATAGCAAGGTAAGTCATTGTTTTGGTGAGTATGGTTTCTAGTCTACACTCCCAGTGAGTGGTTACATGGCCATCCATCTTAGCAGGGTACACCCTGAACAGCTTGCCATTCCATTGCAGGGCAACACACACACACACACACACACACACACACACAAAAAAAAAACCATTCACACTTACACCTAGGGGCAATTTAGAAGAGCAAATTAGCCTAATGTCTTTAAAAGCATGCCTTTGGACTGTGGGAGGAAACCCACACAAGCACAGGGAGAATATGCTCACATAAACAACTCCATACAGAAACACTCTCACTGAGTCCTGAATCCAGGACATGCTCACCATGACGCCACAGTTGTGCCCTTCTTCCAGACTTCAAGTTTTATTGGAAGCCTTAGCCAGTCCATTTATTGGATTAATGATTGGCAAATCACACGTAGAAAGTTGTTCGTATTTAATTCTCATTTGTTTGCAATTTGAAACATTCCGACCATCCCTACTTTCTAATTAAGAGCAAATTATTTGCTAATTTTATTGCCCTGTGCCATAATTGTGCATATTATAATTTGTAGGCTACCATTTCCTGAGATGAAGTTATCAAATCCAGGTGGAGTTAAAAGAAGCATTACATGCATCACTACTTATTAGAAATGGTGGCAGCTTGGTGTAGTGGTTAGCATGTTCGCCTCACAGCAAGAAGGCCTGGGTTCGATTCCCAGCCTGCGTATTTCTGTGTGGAGTTTGCATGTTCTCCCCGTGCTTGCGTGGGTTTCCTCAGGGTACTCTGGTTTCCTCCTACTGTTTGAAAATATGCACAGTAGGCTGATTGGCTGTTCCAGATCTCCCCGAGGTGTGAATGTTGGCCCTGTAATGGTCTGGCGAGCTGTCCAGGGTGTACACCACCCTCGACCATAGTCGGCTAAGATGGGTGCCAGCCCCCCTGTGACCCTAATTAGGATTAAGTGGTGCAGAAAATGAATGAATGACTACTTATTGCATGGCTTGGATGAAGGAGACGTCTCTCCGATTTTAGATAATAGTTGTTGATTTTCCTGCCCCTGTCAATTGATTTCAACCAAACAGAATGATACTTCGATCTTCAAAGACTGGTCCTCTTTCAAAATATTTTACATGCTATACAAACCGAAGTTGTAGAAAAATTTATCAGAACTCTTGCAAGTAACGATGCTTGTGAAACTCTATTTCTGGGCAACAGAGGGTGCTCTGTACCTAAACATGATCCTGCTGAAGCTTGGCGTACATCTACTTATGCAGGATTTGTCGTCAGAACTGAGCTGCTTTTTTTTTTTTTTCCATTATGAAGAGTGAATTAAGGGTGTTAAAGCAAAGCCAACCCTTAAGGCTAAATCCCAAACCAGCAGGGCTCTTTGTCTGTAGGGGAATAAGTGTGAAAATGCCTGTCGAAGTAAACTTTTTATGGCTTGGGTTATACCAAATGCATTCTTTTCTGGAAGTTCCCCAGAACAGTGTGTAATTGACAGTGCTGCAAGACAGAACATCAAGTCTGATGTACATTTTAGTATACACGACATGGAAACATAAGCAAAAGTTAAGCTTCTTAATGCTTTAATATTTATGTATTTATTTTTAGTAACGTCAGATTCAGGTAAAATATCTCCACCTGCACAAGAAGCATAAAGAAAAGCAAGCAAAAACCAGGATTTTTTTTTTTTACATTATTTGTGCATACTTTAACTATGACAGAGACGGGTCAGGTGAGCCCTGTATGCTCCGATCGGAGCTAACGCTTTGTAGCTAATGGAGTCTGCAGAGTTTAGTACATATTATACAGAGAAGCAGTCTGTACAGTTGGGTTTTAAACTCATTTGAAGTTTTAACATACACAGCATGTAAAATTATGTAAAAAATTTAAAGTGGAAATTCACATTGCATGCTCCAAGTGACTCTGATAAACTGAGCGTGTCCTTTGTTTTGATCCAAGCATTTTCCATTTGAAGTAATGTTTATTATAATGTGATCATGGTGGACTAATAACATTAGCTCCTAAGTAGTATATATGTTACAAACTAAGATGGAGGCTGGATGCAATTGCAGATCATTTAGTCTTAAATGAGTGTCGGTACACAGGCAGGAGTTGGGAATCAGGCAAACAGTTACCGGTACTCAAAGGAATATCCAGAATAGGGAAGAGTGATAACCAGCAAATAAACTACCAATATAGACAAAATATCAGGATTAAGAAACAGCAAAAGGACAGAAAGTCACACCCAAGGATGTAAGGCTTAGTAAATAACAAAACACGGGATTAAAACACGGGCTAGATACTTTGTGATGAGTCCCAATCTTTAAATAACCTCTGTGATGATGTGACAGTTGTGTTGTCCTTGATCAGTTAGGCATGCTGGGATTTCTAGTTTTGCTTCGGAATCCCAGGAGTATCAACTTGCACTGCTGGATGAGGTGCAATGTGGATGAGAAGGGCTGCTGCAATGCCTGAGGGGTAGATGTGACATGTACCAAGTATGCAATTTACATTAAAAAAGGATGTTATATTCATATATGGGAAAAAATAAACCTGTGCTGATTAAAATAACTTCGAGTTGACTATTCAAGAAGGAAACCCAGAAAAATCATCAGGTGAACATGACAATTAATAAAATCTGAAAAAAATTAATCTAACTAATCAATAAATATGAGAATATCTGCTGCGTCGCTTTTCTTTGAAGTTAGTTCCTGGCTTTGCTGTACAAGGTGCACTTTGATGTGAATTTGTGATCCACAATGGATTAGAGGAGAGATTTTTTTTTTTGCTAAGTAGAGATCAGACACTCGCCGAGTCATGATCAAAGTTTGTTTCTCTACTCTGCTTTGGCCCCCATGGACAGACCTTTGGCCCACAACATGGGCTTCCGCATAACAAATTTAATTGCCCTGTTATAAAGGAAAATCTATTGATTTAAAGGGGACATTCAATGGAAAACATGTTTTTGCAATATATCAAGGTGACTTAGCGACCTACTGGGCCTTTCAAAATGTTGCTTGTAGTAAGAAAGAAAGAAAGAAACTGCAAAACTACCCAGGTTCATCTTGCATAGAATTCCTCTAATTTTTTTATTGATGTTGTGACGGTGGGCTGAACTGTTCACAGGCCTACTAAGAAAGAGTAATGCTAGAATGATTAAACATGAAAGCTACTCTACCAAAGAGATTCCATGCACTGCAACACCAATGGAAGACGTGCACAGACCACATGGGAGACTATGTTGAAAATACACCATTTGGTAAAATTTGATTACATCGTGGTCAGCCTTATGAACCCACAATCGTACCACTTCCACCCGCCTAATTAACATATGGTCAGTCATGGCAACCTGAGTCCAAAAAAAGTGCTGGCTATCTAGTTAGTAAGCAAATAAACTGGAAGGAACAAGTGTAGAGAACACACATGGTTTTCCAAGATGCGTAAAAGAAAAGTTCTGAGGGTGAGGGTAAAAGAGTGGGTCTGAACAGCCTTGAATAACCTTTTAAGTCACTGTTTTCGTGACCAATCCATCATTTATCCCTATTCTTCCTTCATATCCTGACAGCAAGATTGTGGCTGACAGAGTTCTCGTTTTAAGATGCCAGTGTCAAGACAATTACATATTTAATGTTTAAAAGCTTAAAAGCAAGGTTTTTATTCATAATAACAACAACAACAACAACACTAATAATAATACTAACAATAATAACAACAACACTACTAATAATAATACTAACAATAATAACAACAACAACAACAACAACACTACTACTAATAATACTAACAATAATAACAACAACACTACTAATAATAATAATACTAACAATAATAACAACAATAATACTAACAAATAATAACAACAATAATCATAATAATAATGATGATGATGATGATGGAAACTCTTGCAAACATTAAAAAAGCATCATAATTAAAGATGATGCACCAAAGTCAAGGGGGATATCACAAAATAGATTTAGAGACCAAATGTCACAACACATTTTAAGGAAAGCTTTAACCCTCTTCTACATCCATGATATTACAGGTTCCCACGGTTGACGGGTGATGTGTCTTGAAAGGAGAGAACATACACCATCCCTCCCACCAAGATAACACAGCTAATCTTGCTCCCATGGCTCCTAGCCACAGACTGCTGTGGTATCACCTATCCTATTTCTACCTACTGTATACACTCCCATTTGTGCACCTCATGAAGATACTGTAGCATGTGAAGGCCTTTGGGGTTGTCTGATCATTAAGGAGAAAAGAAAAAAAATGGATTTGAGAGTTTGAAATAAGTATTACAGTTGCATCAACATGAACGCTGAGAGACATAGCCTGGGGAAATGGTCCACAGCTTTGCTTAATAGTAAACAAGAAAACTCCATGATGGAAACACAAACAGCCAGACTGGGTGATGCCTTTGGGTTATTTTTGGTTTTGGCATGTCTAACATTTATTTACTGTTGCTCTGTTTTCTCTGGAAGAACACATGATTCAGTTAATGAAAGAACAAATCAAACTGTTACTTTCAAGGGAAAAATTTCATATTTTCATAAAAACATTTTATTACCGCAAAAGTTAAAAGCTCTCCACAATGCAATAAAATTAATTTTTAAATACTACATGGGAATGGCACAATCTGATTAGTCAGTTTTCTCAGAATTAAAAAAACACTATGAGTGGATAACACTTGAATCGAAATGGACACAGTTTGTTCTGATCATTTGGAACAGGTGATATAAAAAAAACCTACATTCCACAGATGGGCTCACATTTTTAAATGTTAAAAGTGAAGTTTAGGAAAGCTTATACTTTTTTAAATCCACTTCTGTGGCGTAAACTTCTGACCAACTCATGTTTATCTTCATCCTTTATCGGAATTTCTTTGTATCATCTTTTCCACCTTTACACATATGCAAACCTCTGTGTTTTCTAGTCATCTTATTCTTTAGTGCAACACTGGATAATACATGCCAAAATGCTCATTATCCCAGAAACTCCTCTGCTGGCACTTGCTAATGAGAATGAACAAAGACGTCAAATGAAGACACCTAAGGTGTGCACTCAAAGTCTTTAAATGCCTCAGTGAATACATAATAGGCTGGCAACCAAGTCTGCTCACACTCAAAGCCTCTACTATCCATCCTGCGTGCATATTTGTGTTAACTTCTTATGGGGGCATCATTGAATCCTAATGGCATTCCAGTAAACTGAATCATTTCATCACTTTTTCTGCTTCACTTGAGAGTGAATAAGAAGTGGCAGGCATGATGTTACAGGTGCTTTGGTTTCTATAATGACCCTGTTTTGGTGATAATCACCTTGTTAAGACCACATGCACCTTGCACACTGGATTAGCCATGGTGGAGATATCTTCCCTGAATCCAGATGCCATCACAATTGCAAGGAACAGTTCCCTACTGTACAACTGCCACCCTTCACTGCTCATGGAAAGGAGAAGAGATGCTGGATCAGCTGTCAGTGGGCTGCATTAATTAAAGTTAAATGTCCCCAACGTGGCACTTTAGGGTAGTAAAAACCAAAGCAAATGGAGGAGAGCAGTCCCTGCAGTTTTTCTTTTGCAGTGAAGCAGATCAGAGCCAAGAGTTTATTAGCCAGCATTTCAGTTCCAATTCATCATATTGCTGGCCTCTTTTAACCTCGCTGTAGATTTCGGAGTATTCATTTGTCGTGGGAGTTCAAATATCTGGAGTTGCTCTAGATGCATATGTCACTAGTGTTTTTCATTAAAATCCTATATATGAGTTCTTGAAAACGATGTCCTGAATATGTATAGGGAAAAGAAAAAGTGCAACTAAAGTGAGTACTATAGTAAAACCTTCTCACCTCCGTTGATCTCTCAGCGGAGCATCCTAAATATATATTGATGCTTGTCTATGTAGTTCGGAACTAATATATCTTAGATGCCAGGGGTTACAAAGGGGGCAACAGTGAAAAAAAAAGATATTTCACTTCTTCGCTTCTGTTGGCATACCAAATTCCACAATTATAGCTTTTTTCCACAGTCAATACCTATATCATTAAACAAGGTGGAACTGTGGTGGAGACTCATGACGACCAGATTCTCAGTAAGACCTTAAGCTTAGTGGAATATATTTTGTCCAGTTTTCCATGTTCATGAAGGTATAGTCTGCCTTCTGTCATCCATGGTTTTATCCCAGACCTCTAAAACAGGGGGTCTCAAACTCATTCCACAAAGGGCCACTGTGGCTGCAGGTTTTTGTTTCAACCAAACAGCAGCACACCTGTCTTCAAACAGTTGATTGGCCAATCTCTCTACAAAGCACCCAGGTTGACAAATCAACTGTCTGGAGACTCAGATCAGTTGATTAAATGATCCGAGTCAGGTGTGCTGCTGCTTGGTTG
>JAQNCB010000024.1:6273987-6285548 GCA_030068295.1 Euristhmus nudiceps | reverse complement strand
ACAATTGCAGCTTCAGATATCAAACACACTATTAGATTTCTTTCCTCGACTGATAAGATGCAGGGGCTTGAAAAGGGGTGGATAATCACATCATGCACTTGGTTTATCAGTGATTCATCCTTAAACCCTCCTCACAATGCTTTGAATACGAACTCCAAAAGAAAGCTTCATGTTTACCAAAAACACCGGAGCTTTACAGCTAAATCAAGTCTACTGCTTTCAAATGAACTGTCCGTCTTGTGGGAGCATAAAGTCTGAAGTGTGACTATCCCAAGATGGCTGACAATCACAAGACACACCCTTCCTGTAGATATTAAAAAAAAAAAAAAAAAATAAAAAAAAAAAAAAAAAAAAAAAAAAAAAAAAAAAAACACATGGGTTCGAGGCTTGAGCACGGCTTGGGAGGTTGAATGTTCTCCCCATGCTTGTGTGGGTTTCTTCTGGGTACTCTGGTTTCCTCCGACAGTCCAAAAACCATCCACAGTAGACCGATTGGCTGTTCCAAAACTGGCCCTAGGCGCAAGTGTAAGTGAAACGGTTGTGTGTGCGTGTTGGCCTTGCATTTGCCTGGTGAGCTAAACAGGGTGTACCACGACTTCACCCAGAGTCGGCTGAGATGGACACCAGCCATTCCGTGACCCTAATTAGGAATAAGCGGCTTGGAAAACGAATGAATGAATCCTGTTTACTCCCACAAGCCAAAGACATGCACATTAGGCTAACTAGAGGTTTTAAATTGCCCCTAGACGTGACTGTTAATTGTTGTGTATATTGGCCTTGCAATGCAGCTGTTCAGGGTGTACGCGCACTTTGACACCATTTAGCGCTTAATAATACAATACATTTTATTTATTATTAAGTCCTAAAAATGGTGTCAAAGCACATGTGCACCCACCCCCCGTGAAAGTGAAAGCTTAGCCCTTCATCTCCGCATCTGTGAGGGGCTTTCAAACCATTCATTCATTTTCCAAACCGCTTATTCCTAGTTAGGGTCGCGGGGAAGGCTGGCGCCCATCTTAGCCGATTCCGGGCGAGGGCAGAGTACACCCTGGACAGCTCGGCTTTCAAACCATTACCTCTGCTTTTTATTTACACATTCGCGGAAATTTACGTTGATCAACTATAAAGTAGACCAAATTAAGTCAGTACACGCAACTCAGCTACTAAAACGAGTGGGTACACGGCTTGTACCCACCACTACAGCCCTGGGTGTACCCCACCTTCACACAGAGGGTACTCCGATGGCCTCCAACCTCCATGCGACTTCAAAAAGTTTAAGCGGTTCTGTAAATGAATGATGGTATGACTAGCGTGTGGAACCTAGCCATATAACTTGGTAGCCAACGAGTTCCTCAATGGTTCTTTGGATAGTTAATGCCTCATATTTCCAAAAGGATTCAACTTACAGTTCTGACAAATAATGCATCAAGGTTCTCTTCACTCTCACTTGGTG
The DNA here is from genome assembly GCA_030068295.1 of Euristhmus nudiceps. NCBI lineage: Eukaryota > Metazoa > Chordata > Actinopteri > Siluriformes > Plotosidae > Euristhmus > Euristhmus nudiceps. The sequence continues at coordinate 6,284,095 of JAQNCB010000024.1, read as the reverse complement.
ATTTCCTACCAGTTTTTGAGTCAGGCCAGGTGGAGCCCAGTCATAGGTGATGGTGTTGAAAGTAGGGTCTTTGCGAGACACCACAGGGTTGGTGATGATCATGCGGTTGCGTTTGTAGACCCTCAGGCCTTCTGCACCTTTCACTTTGGCAGTCAGGTGGGCGTACTTGGAGTTTGCCAGCAATCTGCCCATTTTATGGTCATCCTCAAGGTCCGAGGTGGGTGCATGGTCTTCTTGGCTGCAGTGACACTGAGTGCAAGCTTTTCTAAAGGAGGACAAATATGGAAGTTGTTAGTATTGTAATAAAAAGGCATGCGAACTTGACTGCTGAGGAAAGAGAAAGCTAGTCGGGTGCTTTGATTTGATAATGGATGTGTAGAAGTGGGGGGATTAAAAAAAGCAGACGGACATGATTTGTTATGGCGAATTCCTATTTCATGGGCCGAGAGAAGCACACTACTATCAAAGCAAAGACCAAAAATCAACATAATGCATTTTAATTTTGAACAGCTTACATGATGTGCACTTAGTAGAGCTCTGTGTTTATCATATCGAGTGCTAAGCCTTTTAAAAAAATAAATAAATAACACAGCCAGTTTCAACTCGTCTGCCTATTTGCCACAAATCATCTTTCAAGTAATGTAAACAGAGACGCCCACAATGGCGAGCAACACGCTCGTGGTGAAGCAAGCCGCGCATTCCCCAAACATCAAGGGAAAAAGAGAATGGAGGGTTAGGAAGCCATGTCCTCATTTTCTTTACATTTTTAACAGAGAGAATAAATCACCTCCAGGAATGTGGCTGGAATCCAGAGCAGATCCCTTTACATGTCAGACACGCCGCGCCCCTTCCCGCTGGCGGCTGCCCCACAGACATCTGTAAAGGGGGGGTGGGGGGGGGAAGAAAATAAGTATTTAGAGAATAACGAGAAGGGTGTTTTGTAGAGATTCAGGCATGAAAATGATCGAAATACTGACACTGATATCAATCAGACATGAATTCAGTGTAGATATTCATTTCAGTTTGTATGCAGACAATGACCAGCTTCCTCAGTTTGAATTTCAAAAATGAGCTCCAGCTTTTATACAAACCAGTGTTACTTGAAGTGCTATGAATCATGGGAGTGTGGAATCAAAGCCTATAACCACGAGTGTTTCCTCTTGAGTATAAGAGGGTAATAATTTTCCAACAGAATATGTTTAGAAAGTCTAAACAGCAGACAGACTGGAGGCCCTACATCTCTTTTACAGTGTCGACGCAGCAGTTTACTGAACTGAGAAAGTTTTATTTCATACAGAACACACTGAAGACACCGTAAGAATCATAAACCGCTCTAACGATGATTCAGACTTCGGCTGGCTCAACCGTAAAGGAGCGGTTTGTTATTTTACAGTTGGTAACAGCCGCCAAGCTGCAATACAGGGACCCCTGCGAAAACCGAATTTCCGCAAAGTAGGATCGACCCCCTCAATGACATATGTAATATCAATAAATACATATTCAACGCTATAAATGCTTACAATGCCAAAAAAAATAAATAAATAAAAAAAAAAAAAAAAAAAAAACCTTTGTTTCTGGTAACATTGCAGAATAATTTTCGGTCGGTAAGTCCCCCCCCCATCCGCCCACATGCACCCCCTTCTCCCCTCAGCACCGCTCAAGTGAACTTTCCCGCTTGAGACTCTTAAAGAGACAGTGTACCTATTGACACTGATTAACAGTAACCACTGGGTTACAAAAACACACAAAAAAAAAAACTTTAAAGTCGGCGGAAAAAAGGGAGTCGGTCGGGTGACCGGAAACAAAGTTTTTTTTTTTTTGGCCCAATAACAATTAAACATTCAAAAACAATGCACAAGATGTATATAAAATACATACATGTAATTGTAAATAGATGCAAATAAAGTGCATGAAATGCCTTGACTTCAACCTTTTCCGTTACGAATGCTGTTATTTCAGAGCTGAGTCCCAAACTGGAGTCAGTAGTGAACTTGCCGCCTTCCCTTAAATTTTTCCCTATTTAATAGTGAAAGCGTTAAGGGAAAGTCCACAAATTTACTACTGACTCTGTTTGGGACGCGGTCTCTGAAGTCTCGTAAGCTGATTGGTCGAGACAAATTTCCCAGCATTAGAAGAGGCTGGGATCCGAATCAGAGTCAGTAGCTACCCCTCGTGCCATTTTGCTGAACTTATATATATATATATATATATATATATCCCCCGATGAATATTTAAAAAAAAAAATAATAATAATTTAAAAAAATTCTGCGATGCACTGAAGCACAATATAGTGAGGGATGAGTGTATACTACGCCATTTCTTCCAACAAGCTTCACCCTGTAAACATATGAATTCGACAAGGAGCGTGACTATCAACCTGGAGATAGCAAGTTCGAATCCAGGTTGATGCCGCAGCCATCCGCGACCCAGAGTCCATCGGAGCTCATTGGCCGAGCTCTCACGGGACTCTTGGGAAGTGTCACTCAATGATCATCAGCCAATCTATGGGAATCTGTAGCTCGTTTATACAAAAGGGGTGGATCGCACTTGCGAAATGCGCATGTACAGCAGTTCTGGCAGGTAGCAGCATCACATATCACCGAGAGGGCAGGTGCATGCTTACGCCCCTTCCCGGTTGGTGGTGGCTGTATGTGACCGGGAGGCAACAACTGACAGGTGGGAATTGGATATGACTAAATTTAGGTCGGGGGTGTGAAACACACACACACCTTACTAGGTAATCTTCAGGCTCATTCAGGGCCAGAAACCAAGATTACACCATAAATGTCATTATTATGACTTGGCACGTCACAATGGCCAATTAATTGCCCCGTCATCTGATTAATGCAAATAATCACAGTCATTTTCCTGATTCATGATTAACTGCCGTAATTAACGCCAATAAGAAAAACAAATTACACCAGTTCCACTGTAGCTCACTTTCGATCCACTTGTTGTATACGTTTGGCTAAATTGGTCATTTTTTTTATAATGGAACACATGTACATCTTAATATTACGGTACTCCGTCATCTGCCGAACCATTTAATCCTACTCTTAGGGCTGTAGAGAGGTTGGAGCCTCGCTCAGCCAACACTGGATGAAAGGCCCTGAACACCTTGCCAGACCACCACAGTGCAACACACACATTCACACCTGGGGCAATTTGGAACGGCCAACAAGCCTAATGTGAAGACATGCTAACCACCATGCCAGTGTGCGACCCTAATAATAATAATAATATTTAAAAAAAAAAAAAAAAAAAAAAGATACATCACGGTGGTTAGCACATCCACCTCACAGCAAGAAGGCCCAGGTTCGATTCCCAGCCTGGGCGTTTGTGTGTGGAGTTTGCATGTTCTCCCCATGTTTGTTTGGTTTTCCTCTGGGTACTCCGGTTTCCTCCCACAGTCCAAAACATGTGCAGGATGCTGATTGGCTGTTCTAAATCTCCCTTAGGTGTGAGTGTTTGCCCTGCGATGGCCTGGCGAGCTGTCCAGGGTGCACGCTGCCCTCGCCCCGAGTCGGCTGAGATGGGCGGCAGCCTCACTGTAACCCGAATTAGGTAGTTCAGAAAATAAAAACTATAAATGTATTTTCAATGTTTTAAAAATAATAATGTTTGCATTATTAAGTTTAATCATTGTGATTATCAGCAAAATAAATAACTTTAATAAAAATAAAAAAAGATACAATCATTAATTATGAACTCACATTTGCTGAGCCACTTAATCCTACTACTAGGGTCGCGATGAGGTTGGAGTCTATCTCAGCCAACACTGGGCGAAGACATGATACACTCTGAGCAGCTCAATAGACCACTGCAGGACAACTTGCACAACTATTCATACTCATATTCACCCCAGGGGCATTTTGGAACAGCTATTTAGCCTAATGTGCACGTCTTTGGACTGTTGGAGGAAACCATAGTACCTCAAGGAAACCCACAGAAAAGCTCGAGCCCGGGACTTGAACCCAGGACCTTCTTGCTACGAGTCAGACATGCAAGTCAACGAGTAAATGATTTACCAAGTTTCACATGACGAGCCAACCTTTACGAAGTGACAAAAGGACCCGGTACAAGTACACACTTGTTTCATTCATTTCTACAAAGGTAATGACACGTTCTACAGCACATGTCTGAGAACTTCCTGGAACCCTTTGCCATGTCACCTTCCTACATTTTAAAATGTTCAGTAATGTTTACTTTAAGAGAAAAATCTTGTATGACCAGGTCGAGAGTATTACAGTGGAACCTCGAGATACGAAATTAATCCGTTCCGGAGTGGCTTTCGTATCGTGAATCGCGTTTTACATGCAAATCGCCGAATTCGTTCCAAGCTCTATAAAAACATCACATTAAATTTTATAATAAGGGTAAAATCAGAATGAAATAAGAGCCAAATACATTTGAAACATTCAATATACCCAACCTAACCGTTAATACCTGTACATGAAGTAGATAATAGAACATTATGCAAAAAAAAAAAAAAAAAAAAAAAAAAAAAAAAAAAAAAAAAAAAAAAAAAAAAGGAAAAATGTGGAACCTTCGCTTTCGAGTGAGGCGATGTCTGAAACTAAAAATAACGATCCAAGGAACTTTGTTTCTGCCTACTTTTCAATACGTTCCTGAAATGACTCGAGCAAATGTCATTAAACTGTGCAAGACGACGATCTGTATGATCCGGGTGTTCTTTTCCGGAGAGCAGGCATGATGGGCAAAGATTCTGACCAATAGGAGAGCACAATCATGATACTGAGTATGATGGGCAAAGATTCTGACCAATAGAAGAGCAGACTCATAGTAGTGAGCATGATGGGAAAGATTCTGACCATTAGGGCAGCAGAGGCGTGTTAATAGCGCCAATTAAAAAAAAAATAATAATAATAAATAAATAAAAATTAGTTTCTTTTGTATGCTGAATAATTTTTTGTAATATGAAGCAAAAAAAAAATAAATAAAAAAAAAAAAAAAAAAAAAAAAAAAAAAAAAAAAAAACACGTTTGGACGCATTTCGTTTTTACCTCTTTCCACTGTTTAAGAACAATAATAGAGACAAGGACGCGATGATATCATGCGCATGGAATTGTGGAACATGGGGAGCTGGAAAAAAAAAGTGCTAAATAATTTTTTTTAGAATTTACATTTACAAAAGGCGAGTTGGATAAATAATTTTAAAAAGATCCTTGAGAGTTGAAGTGCCCTACTTGTGAGGACATGCTGTGAGGCAGGGACGTCAACCTGGAGGGAAGCAAACCGGCTGGAAAGCGCGGCCGATCAAAGAGGAAGGACGGCTGAGGCGGGGTTATTCAAGTTCATGGAGGTGAGGGCCAGACGGCAGCCCATGCCACTGGAGGAGACCAAGAAAAATTCACCAAAAAGGGCAGAAACCAGGCCAGAGGAGGAGAGTGAACAAGGGAGTGGGGTAGTGAACGGCAAGGAAAAGGAGGCTCGATGGCGGCGTAGAAGGAGGGGCGTTGGAGAAAGGGTGAGATGGTGCGAAGACCAAGAGAAGGGTTTTTGATGAAGGAACAGTGTGGAGACCAGGACAGAAGGTCTGACTGAGTTCCCAGGATTAAGAGAAACAAGAAGGTTTGCTGAGTGGATCAACAGAACTATAAGAATGGTGGAACGAAGGAGCCGAGAAACAATGTCTGATGGAAGAACGGTGGAGAAACCAAGAGGTACAGCCGGCTGGGGGTATAATGAGCAAACCAAGACGGTAGTTCAGGACAGCTAGGTGGGACGCTGAGCAGGGCAGCCGGCCTGGTGGAGCAAGCTGCGAGGCAGAAGGTAAGATGAAGGTGGAGGTTGGACTGAGCAGGATGGTGGTGGAGGAGACTGGAGGGTGGGACGCCGAGCAGGACAGCCAAAGCTTCCATAAAAGGACATGGGAATCGTTAAGACAGACAAAACGGTGGCGATTCGCACGTGCAGAGGCCTTAGGGAAGGGAACGCTGTAGCCTGTAGGCTCGGCAACTCATTCACTGTGATAAAGGTCGCGCAGGGGCTGCTTACCAAAATGTGCGTTGGTTGTTTTATGTGATGGACATGCTGATATTCTTGTGGTGCCAAAGAGAAAAAACAAACACCCAAACGCCAGACAAGCCTATTCAAGACCACGCAAATTATTTACATGCAAATACACGTCGCAGGAACAAATAAAAAAACACATTAATCTCACAAAAGGTTGTGATCTATGCCCCAGCAAATTTGCATTGGAGGACACGCTCACCCAAACAACTTGACCACATCAAAAGATCTACCCTGCCTTAAACAAACACGACTGGTGGCAGAGGAAAATGAATGATAAAATGGGTGGGGAAAAAAAATAAGTGGGTGGAGCAAAACTTTAAAGAAAAAAAAAATGCTTTAAGTCGGGTAACATCTGCTCGGCAACGGCAGAGTCGCATCTTTAAATGGCTTTTGTATCGTGACCAACCGTAATCGGTTCACACGGCAGACATGTGGGGACTAGAAACGTGAACGGACATCAAAGACGGCAGGGTTGACTTACATGAGTTCTTTCAAAACGGTGACGTGTCTCCGTCATAGTCGGGAAACAAAAGCACAAAGAGCCTGGAGGGGTGTTTACCAAGCGACAAAAGACTACAGGCTCCTGCCATAGAATCTGTTCTTACATGACAAACGCAAGGCTAAATAAAGATGAGCAGTTCAGCGGTTCCTGCTTTGAAACGGTTGACGAATGGAGAGTCTTTAGGTATGAAAAGGAAGCTGCCGAGCGTTACCCAGCCAGGGTGTTCTCTCAGGAGGCTAACGGTCACACAGCCAAGCTAAGCAGCACGAGTTGTGGGCTAGCCTGGAGGGACAGCCATCTGTTGTGGACGTCCTGGGGAAGTAACCCGTCTTCACCTAATCATCTGAATGATTTTTTGATTGATAGTTTGCAGCTTTGCTAAGCGCTAACAGGAAATCACTTGCGTACAAAAACTGGTTACGAAGACGTGACTTGCCGAGGCTGGAGTTTGCGGAAGAACTTGAGTGGCCTGCAGAGATCTTTGACCTCAACCCCACCTTCAGGATGAAGTGGGACACCCATTTAATGGCAGACATCGGTGCCGGACCTCACTGACGCTCTTGTAGCTCAATGAACCCGCTCTTCCACAGCAACGTTCCAAAACGTTATATGCCTTCACACGCAAGGCATCAACATGAAGCCCAATGACCATGACCCTTTGACCTATTACTCCACTTCTAATCAGTTTATACTCGATTCGGAGTTGATGTTCAAACCTGAAGCCACTCTCGGGACCTTGTTCACTGGCAAAGGGATGAACACATGGAAGCAATGCACTTGGCCTTTAAGCTACAACCCTCAAAATCTAAATCACAGTTCTAACGGGATCCTAAGAGCAACAAGAATCCCAACACGCTGACTCCTGGAGACGTCCTGCTGCAGCTCCAGGGTGGCTTGGTAGGCTCGTGGTAATGAACTGGGCACCGCTTGAGGGAAGACAAAGGCGAAGACAAAACGACTCCCTGCCGCCTGTCAGTTGCCATGGTTGCCTCCTGGAAGGCTGGTTGAGGTCTGCAGAAGGGTATCGGCCATATTAACAGCCACGGGGACCGTCTCCAGCGTTATTAACATCGTCCCAGTGGTTATTTTGTCAAAAACCATTATAGAATACAGAACTGACTGCTGGGTCAGCATGGTCCGGTCTGGCCCATGATGCTGGCTGGGTGTATGTAGGGGGGGTCCAAGAAAGAGTGGACGGTTTGGGCAGCGTTTGAGAAGTGTAGTGGACCATATCGTAGTCAGCACTTACCAGTTTTAAAACTTTATTACGGAGAGCAACCATTCGTTTGGACACTCGGGGACCGAGCAGACAAATCGGTTCAAACATCAGAGAAACGGTTGTTTGGTTGCTACGCAAGAGCAGAGCGTCGGAGTCGGTTTCATTTGCAGTTAGTCCGGGTGAAGTCTTCCATCACGCTGTCGTGCTGAGTGGTGTAAATACATTAGCGAGACCGAGAGACGAAGGATTTTCCAGGAAAGGAGAAACGAGAGTCTGTCTGGTCGGCCATTTATGACTTTTGAGCTAATGCCAGGACTATGAATCAGGGCACCCAGTTTAATTATGAGTCGGATAGAAAGTGAGGGAGGGATGAGAGAGCGAGAGCGAGGCTGGCACGATGTCAGACAACGAAGACGATAATTAGAGACGAGCAGAGACGGAGAGAACAGGAGAAGGAAGGCGAGTCCTGAGCTGGTTTCAGCAGTAAGCTCTGCACCAGACTAATGAGATTAGCCTACAAGAACACACACACGCTCACAAATACACTCCAGGGAATTCAGGTCAGATGTAAGTGGGTGACCCAGACATCTGTGTGGCTGATTGGATGAACGGCGCTCTTGGCTCGAGATTCTATTCCGATGCCCCCAGCAGACATATGTAGTGTTACCAACAACAACAAAAAAATGTGTATAATATATATATATATATATATATATATATATATATATATACACATAAATAAATAAAAATGAATCATTCTGACTCATCTGACCGTCTCTCTTCCGTCGGAGTACAAACAACTAGAACAGGCGCGCTATTTTGGGAGTGGGAATCTCCAGGGAGCTCACGATTCATTCAGGGGGCCACAGTGAGAAATCTGCTGGATTGAATCATGACGTATTTTCAATTATTTTTATATTTTTATTTCTAAAGGCAACATCGTGATCCCCGAGTTTGACCCGTTACTGCACTACTATTATTGGGGGGAGGATTTGAGGTGATTCATGCTCTTCCAGTAATGCTGTCAGGATACCAATGAGCATCACATCCAGTCCAACTAGAGTTTATACTTTTTATAGCAATATAATAATAAATAAATAAATAAAATTGGAAAAAGAAAAAGAAAAATCTGGGTAAGTATTACGAAACTGGGGCGGGGCATACTTGTACCGTTTCAATTTGACCAACTTTAGCCAATCATCTGTGAAGTTGGTGATTTTCAGCTTTAAAATTATGTGATTTTAATTAATTTTTTTTTTTTAAATAGTTAAAAAAAAAAAAGCAGCTGACAAACACCAATTTGTGTATCCCCAAGCTCACAGACACACATAATTGGCTGAAGCTGATCAGACTGAAACAGGGTAAAAGTATGCCCCGCCCCCATTTCATAATATCTGCAAAATATTTTTCTTTTCTTTCTTTTTCTTTTTTTAAAGCTGCCAATTGCCAACTTCTGCACCCCAGAGCTCACAGACACACTCCATTGGCTAACGATGCTCAGCCTGAAATGGGATGTGTACGGGTATGGCACCTCCCACTTTTCATCATATTTCAAAAAAAGTTGCCAACCGCCCACTTCTGCATCCCCGACTTCACAGATGCACGAGTGGCTAATCATAATCCAACTGAAACTGAAAGGATCAGAGAAAGCCCCTCCCACCTTCCCAAGTATTCTTTAAAATATTTATCATTCATTCACTTATTTTCCAAGTCACATAATCCTAATTATGGTTGCCAGGGGCTGGCGCTCATCTCAGCCGACACCCTGAACAGCTTGCCGAGACATTGCAGGACCAACACACAAGAATGTGGAAATTCCACATTCATACTCACCCTCCCACTTGGGCCGATCTGCTCACTGTGCATGTTTTTGAACTGTAGGACAAAACTGGAGTACCTGGAGGAAACCTATGAAACCCCAGGGAGAACATTCAAACTCCACACAACTCGAACACGGGACCTTGTTGTGCTCACCACTGCACCGCCGCGCCAACAAAAAAAAAATTTCTTTGTAATGCCAACCGCCCACTTCCACATCCCCGAGCTCACAGATGCACTTGATTGGATAAAGATGCTCAGACTATTGAACAGGGTGGGTACGAATACGCCCCTCCCACTTTCCATAAGAATATTTTTGAAAAAGTTTACTTTATAAATTATTTTAAAAGCTGTCAACCGCCCACTTCTGCATCCCAGCTTGGACTTCCAGCTCTCAGACGGCTGTGTCTTCGTCTGAACCTCACGACCTCCGGAGGAAGCGGAGGGAGATTCGGATTACGACTTCCTTCTTGTTATGACTTCAGTTCGAAACGAGACACAGACCAGAGAAAGAAAAGGTCGAGTACAGATCT
>JAQNCB010000024.1:6216394-6226746 GCA_030068295.1 Euristhmus nudiceps | reverse complement strand
AGCGCACGAGAGACAGACAGAGAGAGCGCACGAGAGACAGACAGAGAGAGCGCACGAGAGACAGACAGAGAGAGCGCGCACTCTATTTTTTTTACAAAATAGCATCCTGTAACATAACACCATATTTACATCAACTTTCCATACAAAATATACGGAGGATCCGTACTGGTAGGCATGTCTGCATATGGACACATGAGCAAAGTACACGGTTGGAATTATGTTTAAAAAAAAAAAAAAAAAAAAAGTTAATTCCTTTACATTTAATTTGCTGTTCTGGTGATCACTGCTGAAAATAATCAAAACTACGCTGACTGCTTTATTAATCCAACAAGAAAAGTAAAGTGTGAGTTGAAGTTGTCCCGTGGTCATCCAATTCAAATTCTACATATTCACAACCGTAAACGTGTCTGGGTTCCAAGAAAGAAAGGCCACGTTGATGGATTTCGGCATGACTGATTGCGTAGTAAAGTGGTTTGCGTCAGCAGACGGAAAGCAGAGAAGCCTGGCTGTGGAGTGTGATAAGGGAGGGGGAGAGCGAGAAAGAGCAGAAGGTGCTACGAGGGAGCAGACCATGCATCATCCGGCTGACTGACGGCTACTGGACGGCCTTTTTAGCTCTGTGATCCCTCCTTGGTGATGTCATCCCCGTTACTGGAGCTAATGAATGAAGACAGCGCTGATGTCAGAGCTGGCTAGCCTATATCAGGAGCAGCATCTGTTTATAAAGCTCCTCTCGCACTGTGCTAACACAGGAAAGGGGTCGGTTTAATGAGCATTAAGGATTTAGTGTTGGCTTGTTTCTCCGAGGTCTCAAACACACAGAGCATTCCAAGGACTGTTCAGCTTCTTATTGTCCCCCTCTTTGTTTTCTAAAACACAGTTCGGGAACTTAAACTTGACGCATGCACCACAACTCACATAGTTTATTTTAAGTAGGGATTAAAGGTCCGAGTGTTTCCATGTTACAAAAAGACTGTGTGATATACATGTTTCAAATTCTTGCTCTGAAGCACTAAATAATTTTGGCGTTTTCATAACCTCTTCTGGACGCGTTTAACAATATAGATTAGCGCACAACTTTCTCAGATATATCGTGCCGTAAAAAAAAAATATATATATCTAAAGAATGTTTTTTTCGAGCAAAATTGATCTTTTCTTCATATTGACAAGTGAAATAAAAAACCTTGCAAAAGATTTCCAATCTTACAACAATCTACATGATTGAACTGATTTCATAAAGACCAGCAACCGTCAAACTGAAACGAAGGCATCAAATCTAATCCACTTCCAAAGCAAGATGAAGCACAAATGCACATGGTCATGAGTTACACAGACCCACACTGTCTTTCACAAATGCAGATATGTACATGTGCTGTTTATCACAATATTGTGAATAAAGTCAAGTACAGCCGTCTTAAATTTTTTAAGAACACAATTTGTTCGAGATTTTTATTTCATGACTTCTACTACGTATTCACAACAAAAACATTCTAGATTTCATAGCACAAAATTAACTATGTTCAGGGATATATATATATATATATACATACATACACATACATACATACACACACACGCACACACACAGAGATAGTCATGGGCATGTTCACAGTTGCTTAGAGAAACCAGTCCCAAAGGGGTCAAAAATAAAGGTTTTAATTTACTGTATTTTGTAAGCAGTAATTTTCGTAACTATTCAAGGTTATAAATAATTTTTGAATTATGGCTATAACGTTATTTTCTTGGAAGTTGTGGCCTTCGAAAGTATGAATGTCCAAAACAATAATATGTCTTTAAAAAGTCTCATTGTCAATAGTAGCAAGATTTCAAAAGTTAAACTCAGTTCCATTCTATATGTATATTACATAAAATATGTAGCAAATGGATATTGATGGTGAGTTTTGATTGGTAGCAAAATCTTTTGTTTTAATTTACTGATGGCATAAAGGTAGATTTTGGAGGGGACACTTTTGGACGGACACATATTCACATGCTCGTGTAATCAAAATTTCAGAATCTGGTACAGAGATGTTTTGCTCTAAAGTTACACACCTAGATGTACTTTATAAAAAGTGCATCTGATTGGAAAAAGATATATTTCGTATTATCACAAGAGACAGAAAAGTCGGAGTGGACATTTTGGACGGACACTTTCTCGCCTGTGTTCAGATCTGCCTTGTTCAAAACAAATCAGAGAGACTGGCACCAATGCATGATTTAGGTAAACAACATCAGCTTATCTCATTTTGAATGGAAAAATTTGCATGACAAACATCCTCCTTTGAAAATTATTTCAGTTCGAATATTGATAATTTTTGAAGTGGGAAACTCAAATTAGTCCAAAACTTTAATTCCATGTAGATTTTCTAGACAAGCTGACAGATTTTTATTTATTTATTTTTTTTAATTTGAAGGTACTCCATACTACTGTGTATTTATTCATATATAAAAATTTACATAATATCTACAGACTGTGGAACAGTAACCCTCCATTTATGTATCCACAGTGCTCGAGAAGACTGTGAAAAGGCCCATGTATTTATTTCTAATTTTTATTTATTTATTTAATTCCTTCCAGAAGAGATGACAAAAACCCACAATGAAATTTCTGCAAAAATAAGAAGCACAGCACTGCTTGAAATACAAAAAAAGTAAAACTATAACTTTCTTCAAGATGACTGATCTACATTTCAAAATTCCCCATTGTGTCACCGAACTTATGCACAAAACGATATACATCACCAACACCTGAAATGGAAACACCACCAACATCATGAAACAAAAAAACAGATGCTTGAAGTTTTGCAGGCACTATCGGGCCCAATTCAATATAATATGAAAAAAAAGAAATGTATAATTAGTAAATATTTTATAAATAAAGATATTATCACTAATACATCATTTTATAATGTATAGATAATTGACACAACAAAGCTAAAACTAAACTATGGTACTTAACGTATGCAGCTCACTTTCCAGGTGCTGTCTTTTATAATTAAGGTCAGACTTTTTTTTATTTTTTTTGCTGAAGAAATTTCTCTCTCTTCATTGTAGGCCTAAAACATTCCAGCTTTCAGACATGGTCAAGGTGGTGCTATGTGCACAAAGTCAAACAGAAGGAGGCCAATCGAGTAACGTAGTTCAATGTGCAAGATGTTTAATAAAACCTGCAGCTCATTTTCCTTTTACACAGCCTGCACTCGAGATTATTATAGTTTTAATGAAATTAAATGTACCTCCAGTACATACGCATAAATATAATCTATAAAAAGTAAACAAATGTTAGAAAGTTCGAGTTTGTGCAATGTTATAAAGAAATGAGCTGTGTACTTCAATTCATGACTATCACGCAGTGTTCAAGGTGTTGACTGTTGTGCTTTTCTTCGGCAAATGCATAGAAAGTAATCTTGAATGAAATACATAAATTTTTTGCACTTCCCCCTGTTTTTCTAGCCTAATTTCCCACCCATCAAGTGTTGTCTCCCCATCATATACAACCACCACCAATCAGGGAGGGACGCAAGTATGCGCATTCCCCCTCCATGACGTGCAATGATGCATGCACATCTCAAGGTGGCCGAACACTCGGAGGGGAATTGCTATCCGCCACTTTTGTACGAATGAGTTCACAGACGCCCATGGATTGGCTGGTGACCGCCGTTAGTGACGGAGAAGCCTATGCCATCCCTTCCCTCATGAGAGCTCGGCTAATTAACTCCCATGGGCTCCCGGTCATGGAGGTCAGGCGTCAGACAGTAATTCCTTTAAGTGTAACAGAAATAATGTTTTTGCGAATAATTTTGTGCTCAGGAAAAAAAAAAAAAAAAAAAAAAAAAAAAAAAAAAAAAAAGATGTCTGGAAATCTAAAAATAAAAAATCCATAAAGTTCCCATAAGAAAAAATAGCATGACACTACTGCCCAATTCTGACACCTCACTTGCAAATTAAAACTGCAGTTACAATTGAATTGTTATTAAACTACACTGGAAATGCTTTACACTGCCGACAGCTCAGCTGTATTGTCAGAAATATCTCATTTCTCCATAAGGAAGTTGCATGCTATTACATGAGGTCAAGGCATGAGGTTTACGCCCTTCTGCTTCATCCTAAAACATGACCTTTCATTATCAAAAGCAGACGAGGCTCATGCCTGGCGCGATGCTTCAGCCATTATTCGCACCACTGTTATTCCTCCTCGAACAACAACCCCTGTTTACCTATTTATAGCTCTTTACACCCTTTTGCACATACCTCTAAGGTTTGCAGGCAATTCTTCCAAGCGTGGCATCATGAACAAACAATGTTGAGCCTGTAGCCCTCAGAGCTGGCCCTATTTTTAAATCGGCTGCGTGGCCGCCCACTGCAAGGGGCAAATTCTCACAAATGGAAAAAAGTGTGAGCTGCAGCCTCACTTGTGCGCGGACAAAAATAGATAGCGGGAGTTTAAGATGCGTGTATGTATTTATTTACTCTAATCTGTGCACGAGGCTAGAGTTACTTCATGACGAAGGCACGGTGGCCATCTAACTCGGTCACGTTGGAGTGGAGAGGAGACGCAACCAGGTGTTAAACTGGCTTCGACAGACGAGCTCTGAGCAATGTCAGACACGCTACCGTGTTGAGGACAAACCACTGGCATGTAGGAGCTCAACAAATCCGGGATCACAATGAAGCCAGGCGCAGAAGGTACCGGCCAGGGTTTAGTTCAAACACAAACGGGGATACACTAATATTAGTGCTAAGAAGCGAGTTGGAAATAAATCAGAAAACATGACACATGAAAACTGGGGTTGAAATATAAAGCATATGCATATAAATGCGATACAGTCGTCATCCCTCGCTATGTCTTTTGTTTTTAAATGTCATCATATTCACGCCATCAGAACAAATACTCCATTTAATTTAAATAATATCTGTTTTAAATTTAAAAAAATAATAAATCAGTATTTTAATGTTTAAAATCCTTGGGTGCATGTTTAATCAAGTAAATCATCTAAATTAGCTTAATGCCAAGTACAAATACAGGAAAAATAAATCTAAACCAAAGTACTGTTTATGGAATAATAATGTTTTTGCATAAAAATGCAATCAATATACCTCTAAATATAACAAAGACAAGTGATGACATCATAAGTCAAGTTGTAGTTTCAGAATTTCTAACAGGAATCTGTTTTCCTACTTTAATCTTAAATACTACTATCCTACTGGCCATTTATCACTGTACGATATATCCATCAATTTTCACCCGCTCCAGCATAATACAGATTAAGTCGGAAGGTAGAGTTTTGAGTACGAGCCGAAGCAAGTTACAACTGGCTTACCAGGACAAAAATGCGATACAGTCGTCATCTCTCGCTATATCGCGCTTCAGTGCATCGCAGATTTTTTTTTAAATATTCATCAAAAAAAAAAAAAAAAAAGGAAAAATAGGGGAAAAGTTCAGGAAAATGCCACGAGGGGTCGCTACTGACTCGGGTTCGGATCCCAACCTCTTCTTCTTCTCCTGTTACACGAATGCTGGGAAATTCGTCTCAACCAATCAGCTTGCGAGATTTCAGAGCCGCGTCCCAAACCGGAATCAGGAGACACCTTGCGGCCTTTCCCGTTTTGAATATGTATTTATTGATATTACATGCACATATACGTCAGTCAGGGGGGGTCGACCCTACTTTGCGGAAATTCGGTGTTCGCGTAGCGTCTCCACCCCCCATTAACCGCGAAAAGTGAGGGATCCCTGTATTTCCTGGTGTGCAAGATAAAGTGTGATGTAACTTAATCAATTTTCATGAGTTATACCTTATTCTAAAGCACATTCAATTCTCTTTCCAAATAATGAATATCTCAATGTGTCAAATGTCCCACCTCATCTGTATTGTGCTGAAGCGGGTGACAATTATGCATTCATTTTAATATTATCCTCCAAGAATCCTATTTTTATTGCCTTTATTAGCTGTACTGATGCACCACATTAATCCGTCATGAGGGTGACACTGCATCCGAACATCTTTGGTAAACACTTGGTTACGTAAGCTCTAGCTAAGCCTGGCAGCTCACTCGGATGAATTTCCCTCCTGTTAGAGCAATCAGTCATCGAGCGCCACTTTGTGATTCTGAATGTCAAAACATCTCTTCACAGCACACCTGGTCCTTGGGTTATGTTTGCTGCAGTTGCTAAAGCAGAGCAGCATGGGCAGCTTCAACAATTCCTGATGAGAAAGCTGTCTGAACTCAGGATTGATGGCTGTTTCTCTTCCTCTGTGTTAACTACGACAACATTGGCCTTGATCCTATCTGCCTGTTGAGTATCCTGTTTATAAGGAAACCCTTTGTATGCGAGAATGTTGTGTGTCAGTGGCATGCAAAAACAAACTTTAATCTGGGGTGTTACCTTTGTATTCTGGTGTAAACTCCTTCATCTCAGGAGGCAGAGACTCATAAAAGCGCTGCTCGCGACTGATGAGCGGTTTACAGACGGTGTGGTCGTCGTAGCGCATCATGCTAGTATGGCCGCCCACCTGGTGGACAAAGGGCTCGAGAGTCACCCCTCCACCACGCCCGTGCCCCTGTCCCTGGCCTACGTCCAATGCATTATGGTGTTTGCCCGTCTCCATGTTCTGCTGGACGCACATGGCGCTGACCGGCCGCGTGGTGCTGGGAACATGGGCTCGTGCACGCAAGCCAGGCGAGCACGGGGCACACGGGGGAGGCGGCTGGGAGCGCACGCTGCCGCCGGGAGGAGGAGGAGCCAGCCCGCCGGCCACACCCACCAGCCAATTGATCCTGGCGCCAAGAGTGTTGGGACAAGGCCTTACCACAGCCTCCTAAAAGAAAAATGGACCAAGTTAGTTTGTGTAAAAACAAACAGTTTCTAAACACAGAGGTTTCCCCCCCAATGCATTCATAAAACATTACCATGCCAACACAACACAACCATACACAAAAAACAGATTGCTCGAAATCCAACAAACAAACCGCAGCCAAATACATAAAAGGCTCATATAAACATAAAGCTGTATACGCGTGTCAAGCCGTTGTAGCAGACAACACACAGCAGGCCACTCAGACCAGAACCCTCATTACATTAAGCTGCTGCTCATCAAAAAGCACCGGCCGGCCGTCAATCCAGACGTCTGGCATCAAAGCATCCCAGTACCCGCTCCGGATCCAATCAGGACAAGCCTTTTAATCAGAACGAAAATGTAATCATTCCCAGCCGGGTGATCTGCACATGCAACTTTCATCAATGGTTATAAAAAGAACTGGAGACACTATACGAGCACTCCGCAGTGGAAAAAAAAAGGGTTCTTGGCATGAATTCAGTTAAGTGGAACGTGTGGAGCTCAGCATACAGAAGCGTATGCTAGAACACGTCATCGCAAAGCTTCTGAGTTTAGCTTTTTTTTATTATATAGGCAATTTTAAATGTGACTCAAAAACTGTCATATTTTAACAAACAAACTTATCAAGCAACAGAAAATGCAATGGAGTTAAAACGGCTGAGAAACTGAATCTGGACAAATCACTCATCGCTTAGAAATATTACATCTACTCTGACAACTTTCATCAAAACAGGGGTCAAAGGTAATGGCTGGGGCTGATCATGCCATGCATGGAAGTGTATTTTACAAATTTCTAATTAAGCCTCGGTGGCAATGTTAGTGGCTTGAACAGCAATGAGGACAAGCTGACCTCACACCTGGCTCCTCTACTCCGTATGGCATTTAACGTACAACCGACGCCGTGCTGCTCGACCTCGCATTCCTCCTTCTATCTGCGGGCCGTACAACGCTCCATTTCCTCTGCCCACACCACAGTCTGAGATGTTTACCAGTTGCAAATATGAAGAACCTTCTAAAGGTTGTAAAGGAAGATTCCTGTAAAATCATTAACTTGGGACGGTGACTGGAATAAAATCCAGCTGATGATAACGACTTCAATAAACAAACAGGAGTTTTACGAGTCAGTTCCTTGGCGAGGTTCCTCTGGGAGGTTAATATATAAAGCACGTAATGATGATAAAATAATGATTACAGAAAAACACAAGCACTGACCTCGGGAAACATATTCAACCATGACCAAGGATGAAATCATGATATATCAAGGCATGAGGAAGGCAAAAGACTACAATTATTCATTCATTCTTTTTACGAAGCCGCTTATTCCTAATTAGGGTCGTGGGGAGGCCAGTGCCCATCTCAGCAGACTCTGGGTGAAGGCGGATACACACTGAACAGCTCACCAGACCATTGCTGGGCCAACACACAAACAACCATTGATACTCACACTCACACTGCCAACGCCAATTGCTTACTGTGCATGTTGTTTGACTGTGGGAGGACACCAGAGCACCTGAAGGAAACCCATGCAAGCACAGGGAAAACATGCAAACTGCCTACAGAAACACCAGAGGCTGGAAATTTAACTACTTTCTGTGAAGCATGCATGCTAACCACTATACCACCGTGCCACCATGCTGTATACTATACAAAAAAAAAGACCACAGGGGTCCAAAGCACGCACCGCCCAGGAATGTATTTTAAAGTTGATCTATGTCTTTCTTAAACCAAAATCAAAACTTGTGTTAAAAAAATAATTCCGGTCAGCTCATTAATTAATCACGGATTTTGGTGTGCACCAATCCCAGTCCAGGTACCTGTAAGACAAACCGGCATACCAAATTTCATCAAAATCCAAACAAGCATTTTCAGGTGATCTCCCAGAAACCAAACTGTTGTCTTAAAAAAATGAATTCCAGCTGGCTTATTAACAAAGTGTGGATTTTGGCGTGCACCAATCCCAGGCGAGGTTCTTGCAAGACAAATCCACATACCAAATTTGAGCAAAATCTGAGCCAGCATTCCTAAATTATCGTAGGGAAAACAAAGTGTGACAGACGGACGCCACAGCCATTCCAAGAGCTCCCACCCCACTATGTGGCGTGAGCTAATATAAAATACCTACCACCCGTTATAAATAACTGACTATGCTGAAACTTCTAAATGGAAGGTAGAGGTGGGATTAAGTCTCAGAGATGGATGGTTTGTTCATCCATATCCGACCACAGCATGTGAAATGGAGTGAGATATTTCAATTTCCAATCGATCAGACAGGATGTTAAAACAAACTCCCACACATTCATGTATCATCATGGAGAGTGGGCAGTCCAAAGACTTTACATCCAGCTACTATGTGGTAAAACGATCGAACGCATTCATGCAGCTGTGGGTTTCACAAATCCATGCAATCAATAAAAGAGCGGTAAGATTGGGGACGACGGGGACGACATTAAAAGTAACTTTTAAATCATCTTTCCATTAAAGTATAAGTGCGGAAATAAAACATCTTAATTAATATTTCACAGGAAATCTCAGGTGCAGATCAAGACCATTGATCTAAACATGGAGGATGATTGGTGTAGCATCCTGCAACATTCATGCTGCTTGTTGGAAAGTTTGAAGAGAATATGTACAAATCTCTTCAATCTACTCATGTAAGTGATGAACATGATTGTCATTCTCCACCCAATCAATAAGGCATTCCACTTTCGCCAATAAAAACAAAACAAAACAAAAACTGTTGCACAAAACAAAACCACACCATCTCAGAACCCCCAACACACACACACACACACACACACACACACACACACACACACACACACAGCTTATCAAGGTCATACAACACAACACAATCTAATTGGCATAAGGCTGAAATTAGATTTAACAGTAGAGCTGAAAGGAACGAAAGGTGACTTTGACTAATCAAAATTCTTTGCACGTTTAAACCACTACTACCGAAAAGAAAAAAAAAAGTTATTTCAGTGATGTAATCTCGGTTGGCGTTTTTAAAAACAATGCACCCCTCTGTTAAAACATCACAAACAGAGAGTTGAGGAGAGTGGCGCCGACTCTGGGTGAAGACAGGGTACACCCTGAACAGCTCGCCAGACCATTCCAGGGCCAACACTTACAACTATTCACACTCTCACTCATACCTAGGGATGATCTGGAACAGCCAATTAGCCCAATGTGCATGTTTTGGACTGTGGGAGGAAAACAGAGTACCTGAAGGAAACCTACACAAGCACATGGAGAACAAGCCAACTCCACACAGAAACGCCTGAGGCGGGATTCAAACCCAGGCCTTCTTGCTGTGAGATGGATGTGCTAAGGCTGGAATTATTATTATTATTATTATTATTATTATGCCACATAAACACAGAGACCCGCTAAAAATTGGTAGCTAATATAACACAACAACGCATGGAAAATTAGTTAAGATAAGATAATCCTTTATTTGTCCCACAAACGGGGAAATTTGCATTGTTACAGCAGCAAAGTGGATAGTGCAAC
>JAQNCB010000024.1:6193898-6205445 GCA_030068295.1 Euristhmus nudiceps | reverse complement strand
GACAGAGCGAGCGCGGGCGAGACAGACAGAGCGAGCGCGGGCGAGACAGACAGAGAGAGCGCGGGCGAGACAGACAAAGAGAGCGCGGGCGAGACAGACAGAGAGCGCGGGCTCTTTTTATTTTTCCGATACAAAACACACCCTGTAACGTAACACCGTATTTACATCAACTTTCCGTACAAATTACGGAGAATCTGTACTAGTAGGCATCTCTGATAATACAGATTAAGTTGTAAGGTAGTGTTTTGAATAATGGCCAAAGAAAGTCGGAAATGGCATACCTGGATGAAAATGCGATATCGCCAAAAATACATCCTTTCAAGCATAATCTTCGACATGCAAGTTCAAATATCCATGAACACAATCTATTCACGCTAAAATACTTTTAGAAAAGGGCTAATATCCGTGTTGTTGGAAAACAGTGGAAATATTCACTTGTTTTGCCGATTTTCAAACCACTTTTGTGATCACTCAGGGTATTCCATTATTATCCATATTCACTTCCAGAATACTCTACCTACTTACAGAATCCCAGCATGATCCCCTGAATCATATAACCCTAAACCAAAGAGAAGCCTCAAAACAGACGGTGTAAACAGAACTCATCTGTTGCTAGGAAGACACTGTGAAGATTGCACTGATTGGTTGAGAACCGGATTCATTTAGTGTATGGATGTTTGGGAGTTTCAAATGCGGACATTCAGAAACTGGTTCTGTAAGTGTAAGTGCCATTTTCTCAAAAGTAGCATTTCCTGATTAGCGACATAAAAAGTGATGGCACTAGAACAATTTTCATGCTATAATCATGTATTATACCTCTTTTTCAAGCATATTCAATGCTCTTTCCAAATATACGAGTATCTCAGCATGTCAAATTTCCTAATTAATTCCAGTTCAAAAAAACAAAATACAACACAGCTCAGTTTGAGACCCCCACCTCCCCTCAGACATCACCTTATCTCATCAGGAGAACCTTCAGTACATGGGTTCGTGGTCAACAATCCATTTACATTTACAGTATTTGGCAGACGTGCTTATCCAGAGCGACTTACAATTATCATTTTTATATAACTGAGCAATTGAGGGTTAAGGGCCTTGTTCAAGGGCCCAACAGTTCTGACAGTGTGGAGAGAACCGTTGACCTACAGATCACTAACCCATCGTGGTAACCACAACGCTACCAATGCTCTCTGGTTTAATTCCAAAAGTTTTGATATTTATACATTGAGAGCTTTTTCATTTGGTGAGGAAACCTAGGATTGGTCAGTTCAAAGGAAATGCCACGTAGGGTTCACATAGGATAAACAAGATAGAGTGTAGTCTCCAAAAGAGGCAGGCCTAGTTACAATGCATTCCCTGTATGCAGGGTTTCTGATTTCTACATGTGCTCCTTGGTTTACAGAAATAAAAAAGTGTGTGCCCAATTTTACCTAACACATGTTCAAAATTTGTCGACAGCGTAAACAGATTAATTCTGCAGAACACGTCCACAGTTGTCCTGGGAATGTTTCCAGGTTTCTACTGAAGACTGTAGTTGCACACAATATGTGGCAGGGACTTAAAAGAAAAAAAAAGTATTTTCATAGAAAATCAGTACATAGTGTTAAATTTATCACACAAAAGGCAACAGAACAGTCAGTCGCTCTTTTGACTCTTGATCAACTGGGGCAATTCCAAGAAAACTGGGACATGACCAGGAAAAAAAAAAATTTCAGTCATAAATAATGAAACGTTCACGCATAGCACAAGCAAAAGATTTTCTCTGCCCAGGAGCAGATGAACTGTTTTGGCCACCTACGTGTACCATGGTGGATGAATTCTGAGACAGTGGGGTGGGAAGTTTCTTGTCTTTGACTCACTGCAGATCCTACTTCCATGAAGATGCCTTGTCTTTTGTGGGATTTTTAGGATTGATTTTCCGGTTTCATAGATGTTCTTACTTCATGTAGCTCTAGAAAGGCATGTAGTGGGATTATTGGAAATAGTTTTCTCAGATTTCCCAAAAAGTTTTGCTCGAAATGCATGAAAGGGTGCAACCTGACATAACATCATCAAGTGGATAATTGAACCTTTTCGAAAGCAAATCAGTAAAATTTATTTTTATCTGCAAGTCATGTTTGACTGAATGAAATGGCTCAGAAACCTCACAAATGTAACATCCATCACGATGGAATTGCCTTGAGTATGTGGTCATGCCCACAGGTCAGGAGCCTTCTGTACCATTGGGCATGCTCAGGGATAAAACATGGACTGTTTCAATGACTTGGCAAAAATATATTAAGCCAGAGCACTTGAGTCTAAAAGCATATCTTAGTACCACAAGGTTCATTCTCTGGGTGGACATTAATGATTCACATTTTGACCTGATATTTTCCAAAAACTACAAAGAATTAAAAAAAGCAATCCCCACCCAAAACATGTCACATGGACAGATACAACAAAACAATTCAGATAAATCCAACAAAACTTGAAAAATAGAAATTCTTGTGCAAACTTACTTTTTTGTTTGTTATGTTTCATGCACTGCTATCACCAAATTATCAACTCAAAGTGCAAATAGTACAGGTGGGCTTACAATAAAGATCTTGCATTAAAATCTATATCCAAAGTAGAAATTCCTGTTTTTCTTACTTCGTGGAAATAAGAATCGCACATCAATTTTTCCAGTTCCGCGTGTAACCAGTGACTCACTTTTCTGGTAAAGGGTGAGATTCCACGTTACGACGTTCATTGTACAACTGAGTTTCTCCTGAACGGGATTTATTTCACACATAGTCAAACTAATTAATTTATTCACTAAATACAAATGGAATGAATTTGGTGTCCATATGTGAATGAATTTGAAGATGAATTTGGTGTTCCATACGGATTTATTCCGGTTTATTACTAATACAAGTGCAGTTATGTGCATGAAGTAGTTCTCTCACTGTCTTTGTGACAACAGTTCATGAATATATGGTCAATATAGAAGGAAATAAGCTGGACCACACTGAAATTTGGGGATTGTCAATGTCATACTTTAATGGTACCAGTTTCAGAGAGTGACCCACAACCAAGAAAGCAGATGTGAGACGCAGTCGATTTTAAAGGCAACACTATGAACTAGAATTTGTAGCTAGAAAGTATGAGGCAGACATTATTAAATGACTGCATTTTTGCCAGTGAATCATCTATGTTATTGTTAGCGCTGTTATTAAAAAAAATTAATAAAGTATCTGTCTCTCTGAGAGAGAAGAGTAAGCACGTTTGTGGGTACGGCATGACACGGTACGGCATGACACGACACAACACAGCGTGTGTGCTGATAGAAACAGTGACACCACGGGCAGTGACAAACTGTACTGTCTGGCTATTTCTCTTCTGATCTGCCAACCTCTAACCACCAAGATTCATATGACGTTTTAAAGCATCGTCAAAGATGGTAAAGATTTTGCAAACAAGCATGAAGTTTATATTCGCATGGCACCCTAAACAAAAATAAGGAAATGGATCTGACGCATACAAGTTTCTTTCAATATACTAACTTTCAAGAATCCATCCATCCTCCAGAACTCCTGCTGACACTAAAACAACCTCCTGCGTGTAATATATCAGTGCACTTGCTCTTACACTATTGTTTATTCATGACTGTCCTTCTTACTAGACGTCCTGCAACACTTGTATCGCTGTCATGTCCTTTATAGGCTCCATGGTTCCCTCACGTAAATATATTATGAGCCTTAACCTCGGTCCCTAATTAGTCCTAATGAAATGTCTTTATGATAAACAACAAGTCAGATATAATAAACTGAACTGTATAATAAATCCCACTGAGCTAATAATATGCTTGCATACACTTGGTGTCTCGGTCCACACCAGACACTTTCGCTAAACCGTGTGTTCGAATGGCATCCTCAGCATGCGCTGTACAAGAGACAGGCTCTGCAGAACGTCAGCAGAGTCTCAGAAATGACCCTCCAGTAATGACTAGTCAGAGAGGAAGCATGACACAAACAACATTAATCTCTGCTTCGCGTCTTCGAGATTTTCCAATGTGCTTTAATGTGCACAGCACACAGCAAATAGGATTTAGAACTTACTTCACATAGCTTTATGTTATCATACAGCTTAGAGGTTATTTCTATCAGCTGGATGAGAGAGTGAGAGAGAGAGAGAGAGAGAGAGAAAGAGGTTCCTTATCAAGTGCCAGGTTGAAAGCGTCACTTTTAAAAAAGTTTTCCCGGAGCACAAGGCAGCGCATTCCTTCGAATTAAAACTTTCTTTCCCTCTGAACGTGTCATATAGCTTCATGACACAGAGCTCTGTGAACCATCAGTGCCTGGAAGTGCCCCAGCTAATTATGAAAAGTGTCCTTGAGAATCATAAAGAAATACAAGGAGAGTGTCCCATTTTAACGAGCTCAAGATAGTTTTATAGACGCTCCGTGTGCATCGAAGCCATTTGCATCTTGTGTGGAAGATGCAAATGAGCTGAACAAAAACAATGGTGGAATGTGTATATACGACGCGCAGATCATGTTACCGCGTGCTATTTGCAGATCGAAGCACAAAACAACACAGAGATCGCTGAAAGTACATTTTAATAAAGTTTAAATCAACCAGGAGAGCATCTTTAGGCTCAGACTCAAAAGAAAAGAAGAAGAAAAAAAAATCAGGCTTGATGGTGCAAAAAAATATAAAATTAACAGAACAAATTTAATTGGACTTAAAACAAAAAACAAAAAAAAAATAAAGAAATCACCACAGGTATTAAAACCAACTTAATAATGATAAGCAACACAAGTCTGTGACTTGGGGTGGGTGGGGTGGGAATAACCAATGCCAATTGCACTTTTATCTAGAATGAGTGTCCATACATGATGAAACAGTTACAATGCAAGGTAGGAATTAAGCAATATGTAAACTGTTAGTGGAAATAAGTCATCAATTCAAAACAAAAACAAAAAAAAAATTAAAAAAAAAATGGGAAAAAGCAGCAGCAGCAGCAGCTTTCCCTCCCTCCTTTCAGCACTTACAGAGTGTGTGGTTTAATCCAGCTGCAGGCTTTCCCAAACATTGCACTCTCGATCCTCTGGTGAGGATGCAGCGAGACGCTGTACTCTCTCCAGTCCAGCGTGCTTTGCCAACACTGGCGATTGCTTCTTGTTTAAGAAATAGGGAGGGTAACTGGAGGCTTGCTGCGATCGAAGGTGAGCGTATGGGACGACTGCCAGGAGGGATCCTATAACACTGGTGGTAAATTATCTTAAAGATCCATCCTTACAACACAAAGTTAAGTCCCTTGGAGCGTAGGCCACTCCTCGTTCCTCAGTGAACAGTCAAAGTGCCGCTGAGAGTTCCAGCGGGTGCACTGGCTGCTCAAACAGAATAACAGAGGGAGTGGTTTCGACAAAAAGGGAGGGAGGGGGGGGGAATCAGGGGTTCAGACTGAATGAAATCGTAAGACAGACAACAAGAAGGACTTGGATGAGTCCTTTAAGCCTCTTTCCTGTGGTGACCGCACTGTCTACAGGCAGGGATGTTAGATTAGAGTCCATCGGCCACATTGGAGCTCCTCTCTGATTACCAGCTATGCAGCATTATAGAGCTAAATATAGTCCCAACGAACAAGGGATGAAGTGCAAATCGGGGTGCCCTCGAAACGGTCAACGAGAGCAACGGTCAGTCAGAATGGGCAGAGACAAATTTTTTTTAAGTATTTAGCATTTTCCCATTTGCAAAAGACACAAACAAACACTTTCAAAAACAAAATAAAAAATGATCCAAGGAAGTTTTAGTTCTGTTATGATAAAAATAACTTCTGGCTGTCTACAGTATTAAAAAAATAAAAAAATAAGCTACCCCTATTAACAGGGATCCTCAGTTAAAAGGTCTGTTAATTTTTTTCCTTAGCTGTACATGTACGCAATTGTACTTTTTTATATGTTGCAGATATGTAACCTTTGTTCATTTAACAAAATAATTAAACCCCTATACTGACAATAGAACCTTTCTAATAAAATGTTACTGCAGAACTGATTAGTGGGACGTGGTTGACATTTTGAGTTTTATTTCCCAACCCTACCCATCACAAAGACAAAAATAAAGACAAAAGAAAAAGGAAAATAAAAAAATAAAAAATAAATAAATAAAGAGAAAGTTGTAGATTAGTTGCAGCCAACTCTGGGCGAAGGCGGGGTACACCCTGAACAGCTCGCCAGTCCACTGCAGGGCCAATACACATACACATCCACTCACACTCACACCTAGGGGCAATGTGGAACATCCAATTAGCCTAAAAGACTATAGGAAGAAACCAGAGTACCTGAAGGAAACCCATGCAAGTATGGACAGCACATGAAAACTCCACACAGGAACGCCCTCACCGAGCCCAGGACTTAACCCCAGGACCTTCTCACTATTAGGCAAAGATGCTAACCACTACACCACCATGTCACCCTCTGATAATACATGTATTACTTAAAGCTGGGGTTAGTAATCTGGAAAGCTAGCAAAATTTGTAAACCCTCTGCTGTCTTCCAGAGCCACGCCCCCTTCACATGCACAAGTTCCAGGCTGACTGGCAGTTCATGCAAGAACAAGAAGCACGGGAGTATTTTAGTGAATACTTCCCAGTGGGCCATGGTAAAGTGATGGGTCGGCATTTTTCCAAGATTACGGGTTTTTTTTTTTTCAAACCTTCTTTCTATCACCTCATAAGTGAATGATTGCTCTCTGGCTGTGAAGATCATTCTGACCAATTAAATTCTGTGTAGAGCTAAAAATTTAACAACCTCAGCCTTAAATTAGCAATACACACAAGACTCTACCTAACACAAATGTTGACATGTTGGCTGATGCAACGTTTTAATTTTGCCCTGGAGCAAAATATCTCATGCATCAAAAACAATGTAGGTACTTGACAAATTTATTCTGCTTTACAGTATTCCGATGTTGGATTGAGTCTGACACCCAGACAGTGTGATATCACAAATCCCAGCTTCAAGATCTCTGCTATCACTGCTTTCAATGTTGGGGTGCACTTCTGTGTACATAAAAGCTTGTCAGGCTTGATTATGTGGTTTCTGACAGTAACAATACTATGTGGACAGAGATAGCTTTCCCTTTACTTGTAGAAAAGAAATACAGGCACTAAACCTGAGATTGAGGTGAAAGGTCACCGTCAAACAAGACAACGATCCTAAGAATATTGCTAAAATTAAACTAGAAGAGGGCCCGATTCCAAGAATCTGAATCTGCTAGAATGATCCAAGTTAAACACCAGACATCAATCTGAAGGAGCATCTGTGGCAAAGACTTGATCATTGCTACTCATCAACGGTCTCCACCCAATTGGATAGCGTCTGAGTGGTTTTGCCAAGAAGAACAGAAAAAAGTATCAGAATGCAGATGTGGAAGGCTGATAAGGACATTTCATGAAATAATTGCTGCTGCAACCGCAGACAAAGGCAATTTCTGACCAAGTACTGACCAACAAGGGTGATTTTTTATTTTATTTTTTATTTGTTTGCTACACAGTATTAATCCCGCAAGGGAAATTCTTGCCTCTACATTTAACCCATCCAAAGTAAGCACGCACACACTCGAGGCAGTGGGCTGCCACACACATTGGAGTGCCCAGAGAGCAGTTGGGGGTTAGGTGTCTTGCTCAAGGGCACTACAGCCATGAAAGTGGATCAAGGGAAGGTGCAGCTCAGTCCCTTGCCGCCACAATTTTTTCTGCTAGTTTGGGAATCGAACCAGCACCTTTCTGGTACTAAAGCTGCTTCTCTAACCATTAGGCTACACTTGCCCCCATAAGGAGCCTGCCCAGGGAATACTGAACTTGAGATGGGAATACAGCCTTGGTGAATTGCCAGACCACATCAATGTGCACACACTCATTCGCACATAGGTGTAGCTCAGATTGAAACATGGAATGCAGAGGAAACTCATACAGACAAAGGGAGAATATGAAAAAAAACGGTTTGGAGATGGTAACGCAAGCTTAAGAAAATGAGGATCCAAGGGTAGCCTGTGGACCACCACACTGCCAATCACTTTAAAACAATCCATCAATTACAAAACAACACGTCTCCATTAGCATTGTGTAGGAAGCTAAAGCCAATCTCTGCTGACCTTGGACAATAAACAGGGTACGAATAGGGCGCAAGTCAATTGCAGGGTGAGCAAAGAGTCAAACAACCATTCGCACCTATGAGCAACTGAGATTACCCAGTTGCACTATTGTACATGCTATAATCAGGACTGTTTGAGGAAACCAAAATACCCAGGGAGAAACCCACACAAGAATAAGAAAACATGCAAACTCAAGAGAAACGCCCTAATTGGAGGCCAGGTTCGAATCCAGAACCTTCTTTCCGTGATCCGACAGTGCTAACAACGGAACCAGAGTGATGTGATATTCCTTTATCTCCAGGGACAAAAAAAGAAGGCAAACCTAAACTGAAAAACCAGATCAGTTCACTGCGCTACTCATATTTGGAGTTAGAAGGAATATGTTTACAACCAATAAAAGAAGAGGTCATTCCTGTTTATAAGAAAAGCACTCTGTCAGGCTAGAACGAACACTGTCAGGTGTGCATTACAGGCGTTGTTCAGTCTATTTAACATCAATCAACTGTTACTACATGAGGCAACATGCATGACTCCTTAAAAAAAAAAAAAAAAAAAAAAACACAAGACACGTACCAAGTGGAAAAACATCATGGGATCAATCACCACTGACGTGACCCACTTCCCTTGCTTACATCCTAACAAAATTCCGTCAGGAACATTTAAAGAAGCTGATCCACCAAAAAGCCAATCAATTTCCAAAAGGCATTTTTGTTCCGAAAGCCCAAACATGCAATCATACATTCCTGTGGATATGGAGAGGAGATTCTTAATGAGTTCCTGCAAAACATTTGTTTCATATTAGAAATCCAGACAGAACTATGAGGAAGGGAACCCTGTTCTGTATAAACTTAAACACATACCAGATTTTTAATAAAAAGAAAGATAAAATCTGAGGACAAACGTGAAGACGAGCGGATTATTTAGCAGGTATGCAAACATGGAAGACATTACATTATGCAACAATGTTGGTTTCAAACATTTGCTCATTGTTGGTGGAAAAAAATTTGGCCTAAATGTTGGGTATGGTCATGTTTAAGAGAGTGACACGTCTGCGATTCTTTGGCACAAATGACAAAGGTTTTTGTGTTATGTTCCTGTAGAACCAGTTACAGAGTTATTGGCACCTTCAGTCCAGCTAAGTAATGTAACAAATCCTTTGTGTCTCGAGTTTCACAAAGCATTACAGAAGACGACTCAAAGCTCATATTATATCAGTTACATTTACGTGTGCTTCAAGGTGAACTGATTATTCCAATGGGGATCCACCCTGGTCCTGAAGACCCACTGTCCTGCTAACTTTGGTGTTAGTTTGAGCAGTTGCACTGAACGCAAGGAAAACACTAAAACCTGGTTCAGAAACAGGTTTGGAAACCTCTATATTACAAAATAAAGTAGCACTCTACCTGATATGTTATTAGGGGTCCAAGCATCAGTTTGGAATCCCTATTGTTTTTACTGAATTATTTTTGTTTGTTTGCAGATTGCAAAGATTCTAACCTGTATCTGGGACCTCAGAAATCACTTCTTGCAGCATATATTTTATATCATTATTCCACAAATATTTCTTGAGTTGCTTGTATAGTGCTGCTGATCCCTCATCAAAATTACACCACGTCATGAACTTGAGATAAATCAACGAACAGATTTTATGCTGCCTCAGCTCTGAAGAGGCACAATAACAATAGTGGTGGCCACAAAGCCAACAAGATCATGGCTGCTATCAAGTGACTGTTTCAACAGCTATGCATGAGCATGATGCCAAAGTGAATCACAGCCAAGGCCCAAACCACAAAGGTCATCCTGCCCACTAAAGGAGAACGAATAAAAACAGAGGCCTATGGGAAATGCTTAATGCACGCCCCCGGCCATAACAGACAGGCAGCTACAGTCCTGCCAAGGGTCATGTTCATGGTAGTCGGCAGTTAAAAAATAAATAAATAAATAAATAAATAAAGGAGGGAGGAGTGTGGAGGCGCTGACACCAGTGACAGGATGAACATTCTCAGCATGCTAGCCACCCTGACAGTGTAGAGTTCACCGAGTTCCACTTTCACCATCCATGTCATGGCCCATGACACAAAGGTTTATGCAGTGTGGACGTGATGATGGACAGGATGCAAAGGCTTACCGTTTAAACCGGCAGGATAATCAGTGACTAACGTGCAGCCATACATCTCATTAGAAATGCCCATTTCTTCAACATGTTTGAGTTTGAAACAGTAGAGAAAACACAGCTGAGCACCCAATATTGATCAATAATGTGATTTGAAATCATGATTTATACATTTTAGTGCGCTTCCTGCTATACAAGCTGATGTGAACAAAACTGCTGTGAAATTATTCAGCAGCTTGTCCGATAACAAGATAACAGAAAGCAAGCTGACTGTTACTACTCTACAATTTCTCATGAACAACATGCAACATCCTGAACTTGCCATCAGAACAATTCATTCCTGTTATGAAGGAAACCTCTCTGATTGTGTGACATCTTCAAGGTAAACCCACTCCGTTATCACTCAAAAAGAGAATACACGATCAACTCATTCAGTTCATACCTGATTATACGGACAGTAGTGTTAGCATTACTAAGTCACACAGTTGTAGATTAATGGTCAGTGCTGCCAGACTGAAAATAGACCACAGGGATCCAGACGCTTCCGATAGAAGGACCATTTCATAACATGCCAAGATAGAAAAAGGAAGTTCAAATTCAAAACTAGCAAGTTTGAAAGCTTCAGCAAGCGGCAAGTAAATACCATCCATTCATTAATTTTCTGAACCACTTAATCCTAGTTAGGGTCATGGGGAGGCTGACGCCCATCTCAGCCAACTCTTGATGAGAGCAGAGTACACACTGTTCAGCTCACCAGGCCATCGCAGGGCAGAAACACACTGATGTCTATGCAACTACTCTTGACGAAAGTCAGCAATGGTTCTTTGTGAGACACATGTCCTGCCTTTGATAACCCGGTTAGCAGCACTGGGGGGGTACAGCAGTGACAACCGTTGACAGTGGATCTTGAACCCTCAACCTTGGGATCGGTAATCCAGCACCTTACCACTGGGCCACCACTGCCCACAAGCAAATGTCTATAAACCTAATATACAGTTTTGCCTCTGTGACCTTGAAAAGTAGGTCAAGGTCACGGTCACTCACACACAAACTCATCCTAGCACTTATAGTGGTGAGCCAGCGTACTAAGTCTGAAAGCCCCAGCTTCGGCACGCAAGCACCGTATTTTCCGGACTATAAGTCGCATCAGCCAAAAATGCATGATAGAGAGGAAAACCATATATAGGTCGCACTTGACTGCAAGTCGCATTTTTTGGGGGAATTTGTTTAGCTTCTAGTACAATGTGAAGTACCTCAGTAAAGTAAATATCTTTTATAATTTATGCATTTTTACAGAAACATGAAATTGGCAGGACT
>JAQNCB010000024.1:6063233-6073344 GCA_030068295.1 Euristhmus nudiceps | reverse complement strand
GCGAATGCTGGGAAATTCGTCTCGACCAATCAGCTTGCAAGATTTCAGAGCCGAGAGAACCCGAGTCCCAAACCGGAGTCGGTAGTGACCTTGCGGCATTTTCCTTAACCTTTTCCCTATTTTTCCTTAATTTCCTTATTTTTTTATTTTCCGAAGAATATTTTTTGAAAAATCCGTGATGCACTGAAGCCGCAGAAACCAAAGCGAGAAGTAGAGAGGGATCTCTGTAATATGATTTTGAAAGTAAACGTAGAATAGTTTAGAATAGGATGAGATCCAGGAGGAGCTCGGAGTAGAACCGCTGCTCCTCCGCATTGAGAGGAGCCAGTTGAGATGGCTCGGGCATCTGGTTAGAATGCCTCCTGAACACCTTCCTTGTGTGGTGTTTTGGTCATGTCTGACCAGGAAGAGACCCCGGGGTCGACCAAGAACACACTGGAGGGACTATGTCTCTTGGCTGGTCTGGGAACGCCTCGGTAATCTCCCGGAAGAGCTCGAGGAAGTGGCTGGGTAGCGGAACGTCTGGACGTCACTGCTTAGGCTGCTGCCCCTGCGACCCAACCCCAGATCAAGAGGAAGATGACAAAAAAGTGTTTTTGGGTGACGATGTGGCTTCAGGCGCCAAAATCCAGGTTTCAAAATCCGAAATCTTGACGTCTTTTAAACGTAACAAGCAACCTGCTGTCAAACTGTTAAAACGCACACGGTCCAAATGACTGAATGTAAACAGTAGCCCAGCTGCTCCACATGCAGATGGAACTGTTCGCCAAAAACGCAGCGTCTTTTGATGATTGTACAACAGTTCAAGAGCTTTTGTTTATAGCAGAAAGCCATCATTTCAATTTCCACTGTTAAACTGACACAGACTGTTTGGACTAGAGTATACGCACACACCTTCCGGCTGCGGAGACTAATAACTTCAGTGTGTGCAAGCTGCCGAGTGAGACGGAGAGAAAAAAGGGAGGGAGAGGAATTAAACGAGTGTCCATTCATTCACTGTTACCGGACCATTTCTTTGTGGCTTTGGGGCAAACCCAAACTCCGTGGCCGTCAGGGTGCTTTTTTTTTAATGATTTGTTGACTGTTGAGCGGGATCGAAAAATAACCCCTGTCCCCAGATAGCACTACACAGGGGCTCCTGCTCTCGCCGCCGGCAGCAGGAAATCAGTCAGGGTTTTAAGAGCCTTTGTTCTAGCCAGAGGTTCCTGCCTTTGTGCAGCTATCAGGCGTAGGGAAGTGTGCTGTACTGAGCCAGGAGTGTGTAAGAGGAGGTCAAGCCTGGTCGCCGCCACTCCCGGGCAGCAACGTGATGACAGTGAACAAGCTGGCTCGGACAATCACTGTCACTCAGACACTCTTGCGCGAAGACTGAAGCAAAAGCCTTCACTCGGATGCGACCCGAGGACGCTATAGCCCTTTTGTAACTCGTATTGGCATTAATCTGAAACCGCTTCACCAGCATTGATGAAGGTCACTAGTATATACAGTACGATTCGGAATTATCTTGCTGCGTTTGACTTTTAGTAAGAATCCCCACCATGGTTAGAAAACTTAACCCCACCGACGAAAAAATCCCCTTCAGAGAAATCGCTGAATTTGTTACATCACCGATTTCCATCACGGGGGTGGAGGGTGTCGAGGGGGGTGGTGCATGATGGTTATATCCTGTGGTCGAGGTTTGGGTTCCATACATTCGGGTTCACATTTCTGTTTCGTCACCTTTCACTTTCAAGTTAGGTCAGGGGTGCTCAATCCTGCTCCTGGTGAGCTACCTTCCTGAATATGTTTGTTCCAACCCAAATCATGCCCACCTGACCATCCAGTCATCGAATCATGGCATCAGATTTTGAAAGGAAGACTTCATGTCAAAGTCTGAAGCCTTGATTAGATGGCTGGATGGTCAGGTGGGCATGATTAGGGTTGGAACAAACATATTCAGGAAGGTAGCTCTCCAGGAGCAGGATTGAGCACCCCTGAGTTAGGTGTACTGTGTGTGTGTGTGTGTGTGTGTGTGGAAACTGAGCAACAGTGTGTAAAATTAAATAACGCACCATGAGACAGACTTCCGAAAGTCTTCTGTCTTCAAAATTCAGCTGGGGGTTTACACATAATTAAAGATAGGGTGGGAGATGTGTGTGTGTGTGTGTGTGTGTGTGTGTGTGTGTGTGTGTATGTATTCAATTATGTACTGCACTCTAGATCTAATCGATTTTTGTTCCAATTAATGTTTTAATTCAAGGTGGTAAAACCCTGCCATTCCTCTATTGTCCAACAGGTGGCGCAGGTGAATCCAGGCTCTTGTCTGAAGTCAGCCAATATCGGCTCCAGCTTCCTCTGTGTCTCTGACGGATACGTGGTATAGATAATGGATAGATACTAATATACATACGGAGAGAAGTACGCTAAGAAACATACATCATGTTACATTCTATTTGATATTGAAAAAAATATTTGAAATATATTGTTACAATATTAAAATATTTGTGCCTTGTTGGGCACATTGGCATGGTGTGCGACTGTCAACCCAGGAGCCAATTGAAGCTAACTGACCGAGCTCTAATGGGAGACAGAGAGAGAGAGAGAGGCATGGCATACGCTCATCTGACTAACTTACAGTAACCACCAGTTAATCACTAGGCCGCCCCCGAATGCGCATGCAAGCTGTTTGTAAAGATGTGGGTGGCTACATCACAGGGCTTACACTCCTCCATTGTTGGTGGTGGTGGTCAGAAGATAAACTTGATGGGAAGGAACTGACTATGAAATAATTTGGGGAGAAAAATATCGGTGAACATCCCCTTTTGTCAATTTTTGAGAACTTTAGGTCAGAATTTAAGTGACACTAACATGATGCGTGGTCACCATGAGATCCCAAAAACGAACATCATGGATGAAATCCAATTCGTGCCTCTCTGCCCATCAAATTTGCAAACTATCTTCACTTTACATTTGAGTTGAAAAGACGAAAGATAACCTTATCATTCATTCAAATCTCAAACAGGGCGTCAATGTTGGATGTGACCTGGCAGACCAGGCAGCTGGTCGGACAACCAGGTTCTTCGTAATCTGGTGCAGATGTACAAGATTTGGGAAACGCTGCAAGAATGACTGTGTAAACAGAGAACGTGTTTACATTAACATACAGTGTAATCTGTTTTCTGAAATCAGCCTTTAGTGGAATTACAGCAAAGTAGTTTGTTCAGATCCAGGCTGGGATCAGCATTAGTAGCTTCCTGAACAACACTTGTGACATTGATACATCGTGCCTTGTTCACAACGAACACACTTTCACAAACTGAACCTCTAATAACAATTTCTACATTTACATTAAATTAGGAATTAAAAATAGCCTACGATGCCCTTATACAATCCCCAGGCAGACGTGAGAAGTCTTTTCAGATCCACCAAAATGCCCAGGAAGCTCCCGGGTTGGAAATGCAAGGTCCAACTCTTCTCCTGTTCGCCAAGGCTGTGGGCAGCTTTGATTTCAGGGAGTGGAGTATTGCTAACCTTGCGCTTCCTCATGTGGAAGTTGTTCTGGTTTTAATAGCAGTGTTGTCATGGAAGTGGTTGCTGGTTTAATTAATGACATTCCTCCACTCCTGAAAGTAAAACCTTGTGGTTCTGGTTTGTATGCTGTTGCAGATGATAGAAACAAAGAAGTGAAACGGCCAGAATGAACCAACGATGAAACAAATTCTTTTGGTATGAAATCCACACAAAATGGCCATGTTGTGTATTTCGGCATAAATAACAAACCCGACGGTCATGACAAGCTTTGGGTAGTGACCGTCGAAATAAGATTGCGGATACAAGCGACTGAACAGAGTTTCCTTTGCAGGGTTTCGTGGCTCTCCCTGAGAGACAGGGGTGAGAAGCTCGGCCGTCCGGTTGGAGCTCAGAGTAGAACCGCTGCTCCTCCACGGTTCGAGGAGCTAGCTTAGGTGGCTCAGGCGTCGGATTAAAATTACTCCTGAACGCTTCCCCAGTGTCTTGTATCAGGCATATCCGATTGGGAAGAGACCCAGGACATGCTAGAGGGACTACGCGTCTCGGCTGGTCTGGGAACGCCTTGGTGTCACCCTGAGAAGAGCTGGCTGGGTAAAGGTATATCTGGACCTCACTAGACGGACTGTTGCCCCACAAACTGACCCCAAACCAAATGGAAGAAGTAGATGATGATGACAAACCCAAGGATGCAAAAAAATATGGGCAGGCATACCTGTCCATTATAAAATACTCAGGTGGCAAATAAGGAAACCAGGTTGCATCAAGATCTGGAGTAAATCCAATGTATTCATCAGACCTTCAATGAAGAATTGGCTTGGTAGGTAGATGTGGAAATGATGTGCGTCTGTATTTAGAAGCTAAAATGATCTTAGCAGTGATGCACGGCAGAACGAGTCATAAATCTTGAGTGAATTTGATGTCGGATGGGTTTTCCACTTCACCAATGTTCCTGACAGCGAAATAGCCAGCTCTGTGATCAGCTCCAATCGAAATACTTTCTGGTTAAGATGTGAGTGCATGTGTGTGTGCTGGAGACAGAAAAGGAGTCATGTTCAGGAGGGGGCAAGAGCAAAACACCGTTTCCTTGAGGACATTAATTAGAGGCGCAGCATGCAAGGAAGCCACATTTAACTGTGTGATCATGTTACATTCAGGGTTTGTGCATGGAGGAGTAATGTAGGGATGTGCACCACATGTCAGCTAAATACACAAACAAGGGCTCAAAACCTCAACCTTTTATTTCTACATGCTTCAGCTAATTTATTACTGCAGCAACTGGATTATGGGCTTTACAAAAAGGCTAATGATATTTACAGTATATCATTGCAGACTGTATATACACCATACTGTAGTGATGGCTGAAGAACAAGAAAAGAAGCGCTGTGGAACAAAAATGCCTCAAATTTAAAAAAAAAAAAAAAAGAGAGAGAATAGTCCGAATTCAGGAACCACAGAGTCAATTTTTTTATGGCTTGTTTAGCTATGTGCGGATGTATTTATATATCTCTACAGCCGCATGATCCTCTATGCTGATTGGCTGGTTGGTCTTTGGTGGGAACTTGATGTATTGCCAAGATCAGGAAATACCTACTAAAGCAGTTTTCGTTTTTAAAAACTTTTAAAAGTTGCTTTCTTTCGACTAAAACATCCAAACAACAACAAAAGAAAATTATTTTATATTAATCCCCTTATTTCTTTTCAAATCATTGACACTCATTTGTTGAGGTGCTATAGAGGACCGGTACTGTCATCCTTACAGTATAATCTGTGCTCAGGTCCTCGGGACAGGACTGCGCAGTCTACCTGCATCTCAAGGACAAGAAACACTCTTTTGAGGACAAGAATGTCCAGATCTTGGCCAGGAAAGACTGGTAGTTTGAAATTGGAGTGAAAGAAGCAGCCATTTTTGTCAACAGGGAACAATCCTCTCCGAATAATGGGGGAGGCCCAAGACACAATCTTACATCCATTTACCACTCGGTGTTGGAATCTTTACCCAGCCAAACTGCAGCAAAATTCCTGGGCCACTCACTTCCCCTGTCTGTTCCCATCCACAGCGTAAAACTGCCAACAACCCCCTACTTGTTCAGAGACAGAGACCCTAACGACTCTGTAACAATCCTGGCCTCGGTGAAACTAACACCTCTTAGAAAGGGTGAGTCCTGGACCACAGAGTATAAATTGTGGTTGCCTGCAAGAGTTTTTAGCACTGAAGAAGCTCCCTGGATAGGTAGCGAACCATCTTCAGCCAAATTTCCAGTCCAATTGACAGAAGGAAACCCCACGCCTTGGATACTATGACCTGGATGACTGAGAATCTTCACAGAAAAATTAAGGGAGAAAAATAAATAAATAAAACAAAAACAAGACAAAAAAAGGATTTCAGATCCAGGAATTTTTTCAAAAGAGTCTTTAATATTGTGAGATCTTGTAGAAAGGTTTGGGAAGTTTGATGTTACTGCAGGCCAAGCAAGATGCACTTTTTGTTATCTTTTGGCTTGGGGGTGGTTTTTGTTTTCCAAGTGCTCATGTTAATTTATGATTTATTACAGAGTTACATTCACAGGAAATCACCAAGTTGCATCATGGGATGTAGTCGATGACAAAGTGAGCTGCAAATTGGTAAAATGTTTGTCAGAGTATAAACCGACTAGCTGTTGTGTACTACATACTGTGCCAGTATTTTTCCATCAAGATCAGTATTCAAAGAATATCCAGTTAAAAAAAAAAAAAAAAAAAAAGTTTGGACACCTTCTTCAACTGCACGTTAAAAATAAATAAATGACCAGTCCGTGCATTCGACCACACCAAAGAAGAAGACTGAAATGAGGTGACTTGGTTGTTTAAGGTACAATAATACAAGTTGAATCGCTGTACCCAGCAGCATTCAAGTGGTTCCCATAAGCATCACGTCCATCATTCAGACGGCCCTGTGAACATCCTTTATTTACATAAACCGCACCATTTAATCTATTAGCCGGAGGGCCGTATGATTCAAAAGTGTATCATCACATACCACATCTAACAGATTTCAACTTAAACCCTAAATTTCCCCAACTTTGATGTGGACATTAGGAGGAATAACAAACCCTTGGCATTATGTTCAGAGTCAGCATGCATTAATCTGTCCTGTTCTGCACGGTACCGACAGGAGGAACCTCCTCAGACAGTCAAGGCAGTTTAACACCCTCGGGCTAAAATCAAGGCCTTTACTTGACCGACTCCTCAGGTCAATTCAGCGATCACAGTGTTTTATGATGAGGTCTGATGATAGAGTTCATTATCTATCTCTAACCTTTGAAGTTTGTTCATTTCAAGTTCTCATAACCCGGTTATCATCATAAGAATTAAAAAAAAAAAAAAAAAAGTTCAAAGGGACATAATTACAGCCAGCTGTTCACATCAGCTCAAAACAATAGGCTACACCAAGATAACGCATCATAACGCCATAATGGAGATAACGATGCCCTGATTAACAGTATGTCGGTATCAGGGTATAATCGGAAACCCTTGGCCTTTATTCTGCTCCGTTCATGTTCCTTATAAAAGACCAGTGAATCAAAATCCAGATTTCATGGTTTTAGTTTATGAATGGCTGTAAAACTCTAATCGGGAGCCGGACAACTTCAAACACTGACACACAAATACCGTAACCTTATTAACACCAGTTCCAGAGATGGAATGCCGTGAGGACTTTTGACCAATATTCACCAAGTCTGAGACAAATAATTGTTTTACTATATTCGAAATAGAAATGAAAAATTAAGCTAAAATGATATTTTGACAAATATGAGAATCAGTGACCATGGAAAACCTCCAGTTTTTTTGATGCAAGTATTATCCCGAGGTTGCGAGGTGGAGAATGTCCATTATTACTTATTCTAAAGTATTTTCTCGTTTCTGATTGGTGGAAAGCCATCAACTAATTATTAGTATTCTTCTACGAGCTGAAATATCATGTCACTGACATTGAATAAGTTGAATATTTATTGGATGATTGGTATGTACCAGTGTTATTTCCCATAGATATGACATGGGATAGATCGGCTACACACCACGGCAGACAGCTTCATCTATCCGCCCTCTTGATTCATGAGTCAGTGCAACGTGCAAAGAAGAATTGTAGCCATGAGTTGTCAAAACTTAATTTTATGTTCGCATTATTTATATTGTGTAAGCATAGAGATAGA
Organism: Euristhmus nudiceps; assembly: GCA_030068295.1. NCBI lineage: Eukaryota > Metazoa > Chordata > Actinopteri > Siluriformes > Plotosidae > Euristhmus > Euristhmus nudiceps. The sequence continues at coordinate 6,065,644 of JAQNCB010000024.1, read as the reverse complement.
GGACTACAACAGCATAAATATGGAGGAAAAAAATACATGAAGTGTATAACTCTGGGTTGTAGTGCTTCAGACAGGCAAACTGTGGCAGAGCATCGCCTATCCTTTAACGATATCTACTTTATATTCTTCTCCCTCTCCTCCCAGAGAGCGCTATGAAGAAAATGGCTGCCCACTTTCAACACTCCCTGTTGCTTGCAGAAGGGTGAAAAAGAGAAAGGTGTAAGTTAAAAAAAAAAAATCCAACTTTTGCAAATAAAAAATAGGATCCTTCCATCAAATACTTCAATTCCACATGTTGTTGATTTTTGAGTCCAAAATCAATTGGAGACTGTGCCATCTCTATAGCATACTAACCGTACAGAGCGAATCAATGCTAACCAGCTAACTAGCAATATAATAGATTAAAGAAATTTATTTCTCATATAGCCATGAATATAGCTGAATTGTGTCTGAGACAGCACACCAATTTCAGGGAGCGAGAACGCAATATACAAATTAGAAATAGAAAAATATGACTTAATATTGTGACGATATTTTGAATGGATAATAAAGTAATCATAGAATTCAGATTTCGTATGATATGGAGGATTATTCCATCACGTACGGTGTTATCTGATACCACCTCATTCAAGAATCAAGAAGTACTTAAAATCCCGAGACAGCAGACCAATCAGATCACACTTTTCTTGTGTAGTTAATATTAAATTATATAAATAAATATACTAAGATATATGATCTCAATGGTATTACATGGTAAAATAAAGGTTAAATAAATAAATAAAATAAATTAAAACTATTTATGCCATAGCAGTGCCCAAAATCCTCCCTAACCCCATACATAGCGGTATTGCTGCCCAACCTGGTTTGCCTCCCAGTACACTGTGCGTGGAGATTTCAAGTGACCAATCAGAGCAGAGTACACACAGTGAGCGAAAAAGACCATAAATGTGAAGAGGAAGCCAAACAAGCTGTCTAGCATGCGCAATTAAAATCAGTGTTTCAGGGGTAAGGGGGCGGACAGCTTCCTGAAGAGCCGTGGAGATTTTTGTACAAGAAATCGTACTTCGGTTCTTCAGGGGTATACGAAACAAAAATCTGAAAATGGGTATAATATCTGACTTTAAAAAGCGTACATTGTTTTGAAAAATTGTGCAAGTCAATTGATGTATTACAAAAAAAGTGAATAAAATGGTTCAGGATTCTTCAGCAGTCACCATGACAACAAAACTCTCATTAAATGAAATATTTAATGGCAACAATTATTTTCGTGATCTCCGAACACAATTTAAAGGTTATTTTTAAAAGGTCTGTACACCTCAACTTGTGTGAAACTCCTCTATCTCTGTATCCTATGTACAGATGCTATTTTGGGGAGGAAAAAAAAAAAAGCACTTTATGTTCTCAAACTCAGGTGTACATCATGTAAAACCTGCCACTGTTGTGCATGACTGTGTCATGATTCACCTTTCAATCTGGTAGAAATAATGATGCTACCTTGTACAAAATCCAGCATCAACTTGACCTTCGCTTTGTTTGATCTTAAAAGAAATAGCGAGCTGCACTGGCTTGATGGAGGTGGCAGGGATCAAATGATGTCAGCACTACATATTCTCTCAAAGGCTAAAAGAAAAGACACCTTTGATGTAGCAGAATAAAAACAAAGTAAAGCATGTGGGCTTCAATCCCGAGACATGATTGAAAAGCCTACGATTATGTAGGGACAGGTTTGATTTTTTTTTTTTCTTGTTGCATGGAGAAACTGTAAAGTGGCTATTAAGACAAGAAAGGTTGGTAAATACCTGGTGCATTTAAGAATCATCACCAATTACTAATAAACAACAAAACAATGCTATAAAGCAGGGGTCTCAAACTCATTCCACAAAGGGCCGCTGTGGCTGCAGGTTTGTCTCAACCAAGCAGCAGCACGCCTGACTTGGCTCATTGATCCAAGTCTTCAAACAGTTGATTGGTCAACCTGTGTGCTTTGAAGAGAGATTGGCCAGTCAACTGCCTGAAAACTCAGAGTTGATTAAATGAGCAAACTCAGAGGTGCTGCTGCTTGGTTGAGACAAAAACCTAAAGCCACAGCGGCCCTTTGTGGAATGAGTTTGAGATCCCTGCTCTAAAGGAAATGTTAAAAAGGGACCGTCAAAACCCATCCATCTATCCCTCCTGATGGGTGACCTGGAGCAAATACCAGCTGACTTTACAAAACAGCATACTTACAAAAGTAATATGTCAACATACGGAGTCGAATTACAGCTCTCTAGCAATTACAAGGTTTTTTTTTTTTTAATGTATTTTTTTATGATAACAGAATAACAGTCTGTTATTAAATAACCACTGGGTTACAGGAACACATGAAAAAAACTTTAGAGTCGGCGGAAAAAAAGTGAGTCGGTCGGGTGACC
>JAQNCB010000024.1:5753665-5767576 GCA_030068295.1 Euristhmus nudiceps | reverse complement strand
ATTTTTTTTTTTTTTTTTTTTTTTTTTTTTTTTTTTTTTTTTTTTTCTCTTTTCTTTTCTTTCTGATCTGAGAGCACCTTCAAGAAAGAATGTTTGTGGTGTCAGCCAAAATTTCTCCACAGCCGTGCCAGAGGCTGATCTCTTGTTACTGGAAGCATTTGCAGTTGCTGCTGCTCAAGGAGGCATTGCTGGGTATTGAGTCTTGGGGCAATTACTTCATATATAGGTTCATATGTATGTGTAAACAAACAAACCCTGTTGATGAATTTCTGTCCTTTAGCAAAATATTTAAAAAAATTAATTCATGCATGTGGTTATTGGGGTTCTCTTTTCTTTTTTTTCTTTTTCTTTTTTTAAATTACTTGACTAAATTTGTTTGGAGATCAGAACCAATTGGGGCAGCACGGTGGCCCTGCTATGCCTGCCTCATGGCAAGAAGGTCCTGGGTTCGATTCCCGGGCTTCTCGGTGGAGTTTGCATGTTCTCAAAGTGTTTGTGTGGGTTTCTTCCGGGTCATCTGGTTTCCTTCAGCAGTCCAAAAACATGCACAGTGGGCTAGTTGGCTGTTCCAGATCGTGCCTCGGTGTGAATGGTTGTATGTGTGGAGGTGCTGCGGTGGCCTGGTGAGCTCTCCCAGGTGTATCCCGCCCTCGCCCAGAGTCGGCTGAGATGGGATGCAGCCGCCCCGTGACTCTAAGATTAAGTGGCTTAGAAAATGAATTAATGAATCGGAACCAATTAAGCATTACACAGGGGGCAAATACTTTTTCACAGCGCTGTAGCTCAAGTTTTATTGTATTCACACATCCTTTCAGATGTAAAGCGAATAACAGAATGGCTGTGTGAATATATTTTGAATGTAGAGTATATGAGGGCAGTAATGTAAAAAACCTTTTACACACACAGTGTCAGGTTTTATCTTCTAAGTGCTGGCTTTTTATTATGCGCTGGCCTCGGACTTGTTCTGTAACCATGGGGACCAGGGAGTGAGAAACCATCTCGTACAAGATGCTCGAGCTCTGGTGTTTTCTTTTTTTTTTTTTTTTTTTTTTTTTTTTTTTTTTTTTTTTTTTTAAAGCAGAAATGCTCATGTGTATCTGAATCAGACCGGTGTTATGTGATTCCGCCTGCACACCGAGACGGATGAGCGAAAGCCGATCTGTGGCGGCACTGAATCAGAGGTTGCTGTCACACCGGGAGTGAAGGACACATGACAAGCCAGCGTTTGACCATGTTATTTAATGACTTGTTACAATAATCCGTGGATGTCTGCTGCTGATGTTGTCATGACTGGGAGAGCGGCACTGCTGTCGTATTTCTGGAGCTCATGAGACACTTGGATATTTGATACCGCTGTGTGGCGGCTGTTTTGTTGTCGAACTGAGACAGCTTGTGTAAGACAGTACAGGCTTCACTGCCACTTCGACTTTCATCACTGGATGTGGGTTTGTGCTTTTGGGTTTTGGATCGGTGGCACAGTGGATCATGTTTCTGCCTCAGGTCCACATTTTGAGCCTGAGCTCATATTTCTGTCTGTGTGGGCTCTCTGTTTTCCGTACACCTCAAAAACAACCTGTTCGGGTCCATGACACTGAATTTTGTGTGTGTGTGTACTGTAGGATAGTACAAATGTTTGTTAGCCTGCTTATTTTTTTTTTGCAATGGCACCATTGAATGCTCAAATCCGATTGGTCAGAACAGAAGGCGTGCATGATCTATTCTGATTGTAGTTCTGTCACACACGAAAAGACGGGTTATTGTTAACGCACTCATTTTAATACGTTATTAGCTTTGTAGTAATACAAGTTCGTACACAGGGTGGAATTTTAAAATGTAATAACCAGGAAAGTGGCTGTGCGGCTGATCATCACTCATGTGTCCAAATACTTTGGAGCATGTGAGGACAGGGGGTCAAAAAACAGTTGACATTCCGAAATTGTTAATGTGGTCTGCAGGTTTTTGTGTTAGTCGTCATTTCAATTCCATTGCAATGGAGCAAGTTACTGCCACTGTAACTGTCCGAATACTTATGGAACTTGTCAAACTTTCAGTTTTTAGTCCGGGGTTTCTGTATTTTTTTTAATTTATTTATTTATTTATTTATTTATTTTTTTATTATTTGGCGTCGAGAAATTGAAATCGAGACGTGGTCGCTGTGTTCGGCGTTGCTGGGTATACTACTTGACACCACCTGAGGTTCTGTCAGAGTCTGATGTTGTTGAAGCAGAGATGCCAACCAGTACGGATTCTACGCATTTTGTACAGAAAGTTGATGTAAATATGGTGTTGTGTTACAGGGTGTTATTTTGTATGAAAAAATAAAGAGCACGCGTGCTCTGTCTCGCTGTCTGTCTTGATCGTGCGTGTGCTCTCTGCCTGTCATGGGAGTCATATGATGGTGTTGCCATCCTACCTCTAGATTTTAAGTCTGATGTAAAATGAATGTCAATAATATTGCTTACAAATACATTTCTTGCTAATTCATGTGTGTGGAAGATGTGTTACTGAAAAAAGTCGTGAAGAATACTGAAAATCTATATCTGCGGTAGGCATCTCTGGTGAAGAAACACAGTAACGTGCGTCGTCTGAGGCGGATAGGAGCGTGCTTTGTTTGCTACTCCTGTCACTCACTTTTTTTCCCTTTTTTCCCCCCTTCGACAGTTTTACCTCCAGGACACCAAGAGCAGCAATGGCACCTTCATCAACAGCCAGCGCTTGAGCCGGGGATCCGAGGAGAGTCCCCCGTGTGAGGTGCTCTCTGGTGACCTCATCCAGTTTGGAGTGGATGTAACGGAGAACACGCGCAAAGGTTAGCCTCATGTTTCCCACCTCACTGGGACAGCCATTGTAGCTTTAAGAGAATGTTGTTCAAGAACACACACACACACACACACACACATCCTGTTTTCTGTGTGTATTACAACAAAAAAGCAGGTCGAAATGTTTATGGTGCTCTGCGGCGGTTTTTATTTATTTATTTTTTGAAAGGCGGGATAAAGTTAGAGTTCGTTACGTGTATGGTGGAAAGTTAAACGGCTTTTTGACCGCAGCTGTAAGCCTGACAGTGAGTGGTGTCAGGGTTTTGAAATCCAAAAACCCGTCACGGTTGCTGTCTTAAAGGTGTTGTAATGCCTGCCGATGAAATGGCGGCTTTCACAACCCGATAAAGTGCCTTGTGCTGAGAGAGATACAGAGCAGCGACGATTCTTGAGACAGCGACAAATGTAAAGATATTTTGAGGTTATGGGTTCATCCTAAAATAGGTAATGTATTCATTTAAGGCGAACGTGCTGCTGTTGGTTGTTTCCTGTCCCGACCCTCGTATGCAATGCAATGTGCATGCAAGTTAAAATTCTGGCATGTCCAGCTGAACTAGTGCATGAGTCAGCACGACAACAAGGGAGTGCCTCGGATTTTTTCCTTGCGCACTAAAGCTGTAACATTTGCACCAGAAACTGTGGGTTATTAGGCTTGGAGTTTTCGTGAAGGGGTTTCTTGATCTGACTCGGTTAATGCACGTTAAACGGATGTGAACTTGCCTTTCTGTGTCGCTCCGAATGAACTTGCTGATCATCTGCTCTCTCTTTCCCTGTAGTCACTCATGGCTGTATAGTGTCGTCCATCAAACTCTTCCTTCCAGATGGCATGGAAGCTCGACGGCGATCAGAGTAAGACCTGTTTACAGCACACTGGGAAATACACACTGCACAGTAACCTGCACACACGGTTTGTTTTTGAGTGGATTTCAACCTTCTGGTGGATCAGGGTTGAAGATGAGCTTAGTGTGGTGATTGTGCAGCCAGACAATCACAGTACTGTGTAACACTGTGTCTCCTCTTTAGCAATCTCATTTTTTATCAAGCTGGAGAGATGTTGGGGCATGTGGATTGGTGTAGCTTCATATACAAAAGGCACAAGGCAGTCAGAAATGAAGCAGCTTACAGCTAACAGATTAGCACTGCATTTTCAGGTCATCACATCCATCACTTCAGTGGATGGCTGGATTGGTTCATGGATGGCTAAAAGGGTTGTTGATACAATTTAATTATAGTTGGTTGGACATTGCCACAACCAGCCTTGGTCAGGAGTCCAAGGGTGTAAAACAGTCGTACCAGAAGGGTAGGGGAGGCATACGTTTTGTTTCTACTTTCAGTCAGTACAACGTTAGCCAATTAGGAACGTCTTGATGCTTGAGGTGAAGAACAGTTTCCTCGGCGTGTGTTGTGCTGTTTAGTGACACAGCATGAGCATGTTGGCATTCATCTTTTAAAAAAAAAAAATAAATAAAAAAAAATTTAAACCCAAACTTAAAAAAAAAAAAAAGAGCATTGCTAGTTTTTTTTATTAAAATGTTTCATGTACCGTTTTTCAAGTGGAAAATAAAAGGGAGCAGTGACTGCACACTGGGGGCCATGTTGTAGTGAACAAAGTCGCAAAAATATCACCGGCGGTTTAGTCCTTGACCTGGAAGTAATTTGCATATGAATGCATGACATGATATTTTCTTTCAAATATATACTTAGACTCTTGTTCAATGTTTATGAACGAAAGCATGCAGGAATTGTGGAAGTGATGACTTATTTTATTGAGAAGCTTCCTGGCTTATTTCTAATTTGTTAGTTTAATATCTGGCTACTGTTGTTATTGCCCTTAACTTGCCGCGTATGAACGGATGACTTCAAACCGCATTTTTGCAATTTCTCACTTGGGTGAACGAAACCGCAGATTTTCGCAGATTGCAACGTGAAAGCTGTAAGCAAAAACCACCCGATAATGAGTGACAGGAGAGTCTGGAAGGCTTGGCTTTCATTTCACTTTCTGGATTCGGAGATGATGGATAGACCAAGTGAAACTGAAGTCTAAAAGTCGTGTTAAAATACATTTTTGGCTGCTTTTACTTTTAAATGTCAATGTGTTATTTGTGCCTCAACTTATAAATTCTCAAGGTTTTGCACCCATGTCTAACAATTGTGCGAGCTCAAAGATTTATGGGAAACAGTCTGTTGTATTGCAGAGCAGTTTACAGATGAGCATATGGTTAGCAATTCATCTCTCCATTATCGGGTTCCATGACAGCTCATCAGGGTTACGTCAACAGAAAACAGAGCACATATCTCAATCAGCTGTTGGCTGTTAACATGGAGCATTCATGCTGTCTTGGAGTTGCTGTCAGTCGGTGTAGTTAGAGGTCAGACAGATCACATGTGCTGTTGGGCATTGTGTTGTGCTGCTGCATGTCATGTGTGCATGATGGCTGCCATGTCGTTATCGTACGAATGAGGAGTGCTCCTGCGGAGGGGTGCGTGTGTGTGTGTATGGTGGCAATGTGAGTGAAAGACATGGAGCTGGCTCAAAACGCATGCCACATACCCTGTGCTGGCAAGGCCTGTGGAAAGGAGGTGTACTGTACCCTGGCATCCATGCTGATTCTCGCAGCGGGTCTGTTTTTAGATTTGTTTCTCATTCAGAGCTAAATCTGTAGCTTAAGTTCATGTTGATTGAAGGAAATGGCAAGTTGTATTGGTTACTTAACACGTCCTGGTTATTGCGGAGAAGTCTGAGGCTGAGATGGGCCATCTTTTTTTAATTTATTTTTTATTTTATTTTTTTGCCTTGGGAATGAATGTGGAGGAGTTTGTAGGAGTATTTGCCTAAAAATATGGACCATCATGAAATTAGAGAAGTGTTTCAGAGTGTTGCTCCTGCTTTATCTTTATTTCCTGAAAAATTCAAGCTGAACTACTGCAGTTATTCCCAGCTGCCGTGTTAGTTCTTCTGAACAGGCGGTTTGTTGGTTTGATGAGCTGGTGCGTCGTTATCTGATATGTTCTGAAAGCATCATTTTCCGACAAGGCACAGAGGTCAGGTGTGTCCCGGGGACGGCCATGTTGATGTACACCATGCAAAATGTTGCACACACAAGCCCCAAGTTTTTTTTATTTTAGTTTTCTTACGAACTCCAAACTTTCTTATAAATTGGCAATTAGGATTCTGTGATGATGAAGTGGAGGGGAGGGGCTTAGGGTTGCTTGCTCGTTTCAGACAAAACATTGCAGACCATATCATGGTTAAACTTGGTAATGAAAAAATTAAAGGTTCTTTAGAACCATACATAATACTGCGCAAACGTCTTTCACAACCTAATTTTTAATGCAAATGTCACATGTCGAACCACTTGGGTCACGTGGAGGCTGCTGCCTATGACTGCCGACTCAGGGCGACGTGCACAACCTTTTATACTCATCCCTACAGTAAACTTGAAACAGACAGTTCACGTCAACTGCATGTCTTTGGACTGTGGGAGGAAACTGGAGTACCCAGAGGAAGCCCACACAAGCACAGGGAGAACATGCAAACTCCTCATTGAACCCAGGACCTTATTGCTGTGAGGCAAACATGGTGGCCACTACGCCACTGTGCTGCCAAATAAAAATGTCAATCGAGAAGTTTCCTTTGTCGACAAGTTGCCCCTCCCCCTTGACTTCAAAATACTTTTTACTGAATCTGTTTTAAATAATTTCTTGACATGTGCTTAAAGGCCAATTTCTGTTGCACTGAATGTGTTCACGGATATGGTGTACCTAGCCTTGAGTTGAGTTACCGCTCAAAAATGTATCATGGAACACCGTATCTGTGATTTGGTCGATTGCGAGCATTGCATTTCGTCCTATACCTTTCCTAATGCTCTTTCCATCGCAGTGTTGTATTAATTCAAATGTATACAGTGTAAGAGTGTGTAGAGACTGTAGATCATTACAATGGCCAGTTTATTCCTGTGTCTAATGCTATGGGTTGGAACTTTCGATGCACTGCAGTGCTTTGAGTTGCTTAGAACCTTCTGAAATACATTTGGTCAGAATTCACTAGGCTTTATAATTAATTATGCAAGCCCTGCCCCCAACCCAGGAAATTCTGGTGTTTTGTGCAACAGCACCACCGAGAGGAGCCTATTACATATTTAAGCTAGTGTTGCTAAACGTACCTCCAGCATATGCAAGGAGAAATTGGATGCAAGTCTGATGCTCCAGTTTCTCGCTTCTGGAGGCGTGGCTTGCTTTACAGTGGCAGTTGTTCCCAGGAAACGTTTTATCTCTCTTTTGGTCATGTGTTGTCTCGGGTGTTTCTTACTGTGTGAGTTTACAGTTAGGATAAGAGATGTTGATACCTGATTAGTGGGTTTTTATGCATCGTTGAGGCTTCAAGCTGTCAAATCATGTTCAGGCGGCATGATGTGGCATATCGCAAATTCTGATTGGCTGTTGTGGAAATCAGTCAACACCCTGATACTCTGATTTCCTGCCTTGTATAGGAGCGGAGATGCTATTTCATCGAGTTGAAAGACAAAACCAACTGAATATTTTCTGGAATGAAACATCTTGATGGCTTTGATTTCATGACCTGCCCCCACCCTGCCCTTCTTGCCCTCTTGGGGCTTGTCCCTTGCAGCCTGAGGGCCTGCAGCAGTGTTTAAAGAGCTCTGTGATAAATTGTGTCCCATGATTGCAGCAGAGCTCGGTCTGATTTTTGAGTTCGCTGCTATGCTCAGGCTCCTGCTCGGCTCTCAGGCCGAGGCCGTTTTTACACAGGTATTTATAGAAGCCACATGCTGCTCGTTGTTGTTGCCGAGCCTCGTCTTCTCTCTGGAGTGCCGCCAGGATGAGCGAGATGCAGGCCTTGTGCTCGCTTTTATGTCTCTGTGTAAAGTTTGCTTTCAAGTTACAGGTTTTTGAGAATAGCGTGTGAGGCTTTTTCCCTGCAGAGTGCATTAGGCCAAGCCTGAGTCAGCCAGATGAACCTTCTTTCCAAGTACGCTTCTGGAAAATTCTTCTGTAGTTTGACTGAAGGCATCTGCTAAAGATGTTTCTCTGGGTTTTTTTTTTTTCTCGAAAGTTGCTCGTCGTAAAAAAAGGCCCGTGTTTGCTTTGCGCTCCATATGCAGGCTGATGGGGTTACTGTACGATGGAATTGGCGAGCGCGAGGTTGATGTAGATGTAGACAGATGAAGTGGTGACAAGGAAGGGGCTCGTACTGCTTTTTCCGTAAGGCTGTTTCCTCTTGGACTGTGCCGAAGTGCCGCCTCATCATGAGCTCTCGCGCTCTCTCTCGCGCACTAGTGTACTTTCATTAACACTCTCACAGTCTCATTGGCTCATGATGTCATTCGCTGCTTCCCCACTCTCTGTCTGTCTCTTTGCCACTTGCTCTCTCCCTCTCTCGTATTGGCTCTCCTGCATTTTCAGTCACATTCTCCGTCTCCTTGGTTCACTCTCTCATCGCTGCTCACACTGTCTCCTCAGCTGTCTCTTGCTCTCTGTTTCTCATTTGTACTCGATTACTGTTGCTTACTCATAGGCTTCTAGCCCTTTCATTAACTCTCACTGTCCCAGTGGTCCTCTGTCATAGCCTCTCGCCCACTCTCGTTCTGTCTTAACAGCTGTCTTTCTCTCTCACGCACACTCGCTTTTTTTTCATGCTCTCTCTCTCATGGCTGCTCACCCACTCCCCGTCTGTCTTCTCACCTCTCTCGTATTGTTTTTTTTTTTTTCTTTTTTTTCCCCCCTTATTGGTGCTGTTTCTCTTGCATCATATCGTGTTCTCTCTTTCTCGACCCCTTTTTGCTCTCTTTCATTGGCACTCATCAATGGTCCTCTTGTGTTTGTTTACTGTCTACCTTTCACTCTCACTTTGGCTCTTGGGTTCGCTCTCTCATTCTCTCCTGTATATGGACATGCTCTGTCTCTGATTGGTGTTCACCATCATTGTTGCACACTTTCACTGCATGTCGTCGTGTGTCCCCCCACCCCGAAGTGCATATTAGCATGACTGCACCAAATGTTTGTCGGTTTCTTTTTTACTTTGCTTGAAGGTGGGTGGCTATTGTATCCTTTTCCTTTAGAAGGAGAGCAGGGCATTTTTGAGATGCGGTATCAGTCGAGGCCCGGTGTGAGTCAGTGTTTCAGTTCATCCTGAACGTGTTGAGTTTGGTTGAGGTGAGGACTCTTTGGTTTAGAATGAAGCATGTTCTCATGGGGCTTGCTTTCTGCACAGGAGCATGGTCATGCTCGAGCAGGTCACAATATTCATGTGACGCTGTACGTCCAGTGCAACTTTGTGGTGACCGTTTGGGGAAGAACCAGATCCCGTATGCCATGTTTGTCTGTATGTGTTGGATCATACGGTGCATGTTGGATCGTTTAAAATCAAACGTTTCTGAAAATAGGGTATAAGAAGGGTGTGTTGTTTTCAGACAGAGTTGCTTTTGTTTGTATTGAAGTTTGCTTGTATAGCGAGTCACGAGAACTAATGTAAATTTGGCGTCGGTGGGAGTGGCTCTCCAAATGGTGGCAGTGTGACGACTTCTTAAAACCACCAAGACAATGGTGGAGCTCATGTCCTCAGCCCGAGCACAGAAACGTTCCTGTGACTCACTGGAGGCTTATATAAACCTGACAAGACACATGTGAGCATGAGCGCGCGCGCGCACACGCACTCACACACACGCACAGCAGACAGTGTGCCTTGGACTCCACTCCACTCTAATTTTTGGAAAATCAGCTGAAGCCAGGTAGGCGGTTGAGTAATGGATGTCGTCCTCCATCAAGAGGTTTTCTTTTGGGTTGAGTAAATATCCCGTCCTGATTTCCTGACCAGTGTTTAAAACAGGACGATACGTGTTGTGCTCGATCCTGCCGATCGATCCTGAAGCGAAGCGTTTCTGTGTTCAGTGGCAGACCGCCACACTTCTCCTTCGTACACTGGAATGTCCTCGAACCTGTCGGATCTGTTCCTTTGACACGTTTTCCCGACCACGAGGATCAGGTTTGGCTGCATCGTCGTCCTGTCCGGGTTTCACTGAATGAGAAATGCGAGTCATGGAGATCTTGGTTCTGCGTTTATGTGCTTGAAGGGATTCGTCGAGATGGACTTGATGTGGTTTAACCTTGGCCTCTGGTGCAGGAGCCACGTCAGTGCTGCTGTTTTGCTCATTATGGGGGTGATGGGATCACTGCTTTGACCCTGAAGAACTGATGAGTCCACTGGATCTCTTTTGAAACGCTCATCTGTGGAAGATTTTCAAACCAGATATTACAGGATTCATTTTGTCACCGTTTCTTTATCTGGAGATAAACACGCACCTGCCTTTTGTCTCCGGTAACTGAAACTAACTGTAAAGAGGAAGAGTTGTACGTGTGGTTCTCAAGAACTTAAACATGTGTTGATTTAAAAGGAAGTGATTGGCTAACTGCTGAAGAAAAAAAATAAACATGCCACAATCGAGTCGCCTCATCCAACAGTTGTCCTAGGGAAGTTATTACCGATATGCTGATGAGGGTGTGTGTGTTCGTGTTCAAGGTAACGTATTTGTCTCTATACTTGTATACTGGTCGTAAAGCAATCAGGATTCCACAGTTATCAGTGAAGTGATGTTGGACTGGGGTGAATGACGTGTGCAAGTCCGAGGACGTTGAAAATTCTTAAACAGAAAGCAGTCTGATGCATTATATATTGTTCCTTCGAAACATCTTGAACGTGGTGGTGTCAGTTGTTTAATTGTTTATAAATAATGGCCTAAATATCATTCAATATGCGATCAAAGACGACATTCATTCATATGGATGGAAATTTGGTTTACGAAAGAAACAGTACGTGGATTGGATTCAGACATTAGGTTTGTTGGGGGTTTGAAGTGTGAGTTCAGTCTTGGAAAGCTGTTCACCCCAACACAACTTCACCAAGTCCATTTATATCCGCTCCAAAACTCTCAACTTCTTTTGATTTGCAAGATGGAAGGTTATTTAAGAAAAGTATTTTAGGCATCCATGTTGTATTTTGATGACTTTGGCTACTAGTTTTTGGTAAAAAATCATGACCCAGCTCCTTTCAGTGTTGAGGGTTTACGATATGTTGGATAAGATTATTAACAAGTTACCAGCAAAATGATTGTTAAAATAATCGTGTTTTTCGATTAATATGTAAATATTTTAGTATGTCCCCTTGTATTAAAGATTATCGTGTTGTACAACTGTTTAAAAAGTGTTGTCGCTGTTTATCGTATTATTCTTCATGCTAGTTATAAAGATAAAGTCTGTGGGCTTTTCCACCTGAGCGTAGAGGCTCATCAGGCCGGTGCTTATCCCCAGTTTCTGTAGCGGGAAACGACTAGGAGTTCATTTCCTCCTGGATGGGACGCTTGTCCATCGTCGGTGACCTTTCCAGTTTTTATTTATTTGTTTGTTTGTTTATTTATTTGTGTTTACTGGTTCCCATTTATACTGCTGGGTGAACAGAGGCACACTTGCAGTTCAGACTGTGCCCAGAGTGCTCTGCACAGTGGGGTTCTCGCCGTGATTGAAACCCACAACCTCCTGATCATGAGCCCAGCACCCTAACAGATATACCACCGGCTACACATCATGCTGGTTATACTTGGAGGGGAAATTAAAGGAAGGCATTCCAAACTCTCCTGTTACACATGAACAAATGAATGTTTTCATGATCTGGTGGTTTTTACTTACACCGTCCAAGTTGTAATCTGATAATATTCATTCAGTAGTTTATATTCGCCTGTTTGAAATGCCTGCTGGGAAATCATGAGAGCATGAAGTGAATCTCCCAGTTTATGTAAAGCAAGTTCATGGCAATAAGAAGAGTATACAAATATTAAACTAACTAATCATATAAATGAATGAACGTCTGAATAAAATAAGTTGGTACATCTACAATTCATGCATCATTTCACGTACATTAAACAAGAGTCCGATCGTATGCATGAAAGAGAATATCACAGTGTCTTTACGTGCAAATTACTTCCACAATGCTGACGAAAACACAGGGTGATGATGTGACCTGTCACCCTACAATCCTGCCCCCCACCGTGTGTTGAGTTCTTGCTTTCACATAAAAGGTTCAGAACCTATGAGTGTCCGATTTCACTCATGAATCTAGATGTACTGTACATACTAATACAACTATGATTCAGAACAATGGGGATAAATAACCACAGTGTATTTTCATGGAGACGAGGAATAATTTGTGGGGAAAACACTGAAGAACTAGTTGCTACTTGGCTATTAGTGACAGAGTTTGGTTTTGAGCTGCAGCTTTAATAAACTGGAGCGAAACCAGGAAATCTGTTCATGTTCCTGCATCCCAACTCTGTTAAACGACACAAAAGAGCAAAAACTGTAGCTTGAGTGGATCATCACGTGTTCAGTGACCTTTTATGAATGAATCCGATGACTCTGTTCTGACGTGATCCGCATGGTGAAGAGATTTCATCTCTGGCTTGTGGCCGTTTCAGAAATGCAGCTAACATTCCGTCCCTGAGGCCAACTGTGTGTCCCATTCACAAACAGGAAGTAGCCTTGCTGGTGTGGCGTACTGTGAGATAACATTGGTACCCATCTGCTTGCCATTAATGTCAGTTAATTCAGTGGGAGGAGTTTCAGGCTGAAAGAAGTGTCATGGTGGCTTTTGATTTTTATTTATTTTTAAGAAGAGTGTGTTTAACTTTCTTTTGATACTGTCTTCATGACATTTTCACTTGTTTTGTTTTTCATGCTGCATTTTGTGGCATTCATGGCACTGAGCCACAATATTAAGTAAACATGTACAGAAATAAAAAAAACTTGTAGTAGGAATCCTTTTTTTACATCTTCATTGCTGTAGTTGGATTTTATTTATTTTTTTAATGGAAAAATATACTGGATTGCTGCAGTGCCAGTCTTCATGCTTTGATCATTTTTGATCAAATAAATAAGTGTATGTATGTATCTATACAGTCGAAACCTTGCTCAGCCGGACCCCGATCATACGGATTTCGGACTATCTGGACCCAGTCGGCCCATCCGGTCAAAATCCCCTTCGGTCCGCTCAATCGGTTCTGAGTCCATTAGGTGTCGCACTAGACTTTTTTCATGTACATGACTTTGTCACTTTGTGTCATGAGTGTGCCAGTGTTGTAAGCCTGATGTGTGATCTGTGCTGCTTTCGCTGCACACGTCATATTTTGCCGTTAATTGTCGCCATGCCTCCTAAAGCGAAGCCAGCTGAAAAAAAAAAAAGTACATCTGAGTATAAAACAGAAATTAGAACTTAAGATGCATGAAGGAGGTGCATCAGTGGCCAGTGTTTGCGAGGAATTCGGCGTTAAAAAACAAACAGTAAGTGACATTAGAAAGTCCAAATACAAGTTAGAAAAGTTTGCTCTTCAGTTTGATGTTGGTTCTAGTAAGGACAGTAAAGGAAATTTACGTGCTCGAAAGACGAAAGCGCCACATAATAGTGATCTGGAGAAAGCGGTGTACAAATGGTATGTACAACAGCGGTCAGTAAATATTAACGTGTGCGGTGTTGAGATAACGTCCGCCGCCGATAAACTAGCTCGCCACATGGGGATAAACTGCAAGGCTTCCACGGGTTGGTTGTGGCAGTTAGGCAATCGGCACAGTATTTGTAATAAGGTGGAGCACGGCGAATCGGGCGTCTCGAACTCACCATCACAACAGCCAGGCACCAGCACAGCTACAGAAGACGTTAGCATAGCTTTAGTGGGGTATAGCAGCTCCTCTGATTCAGAGTACTTGCTACCTTAAGTCTCACGAGGAACAGAAGAATCATTACCCTCACGTAAGGTAAAAAAAAAATTAATTGTTGTAGTATAATATTATATTAATGTTATTCATTAATAATAAAAATCAATATACTGTTTTATAATATATAATAATAATTAAAAAAATAATATAGTATATTTATGTATTACATGTATTTACTCTACAGTTACAAAATAAATGTATTTGGTTGTTAAATGTTCAATACTACTGTGTTTCTGTATTTAGCATGATACTGCTCTCTAGCAGAAGTTAATTTCTCCAATCTCTCTCCCCCCCCACACACGCGAGGTTTAACAGT
>JAQNCB010000024.1:5737982-5752569 GCA_030068295.1 Euristhmus nudiceps | reverse complement strand
GTTTCGCGCACACACTACGCTCGTCAGACAGATTTAAATCTATATTTTATTAAGATATACCCCGTTCTACACACACGTGTATCGAGCACTGTTTTAGCATTTTGCTACAATCTTGTTTTTATATATAAATAAATTATCCAGGGCTCGAATATTTATTTTTTTTATTTTTTGCCAGCCGGACGAGTTACCTAACAAAGTTGCTAGCCAATCAGAAAATCAGCTAGCCAGAGTGTGTCTGATCTGAGTGAGTTCAAAACTTCGTAAAAATGACACAAGATTTTGTATTATAAATTTGTTCATAACTAATATGTATTTTATTTCAAAAGTATTTTGATACTGTTGTTCAATTAAAAAATGAGAAGTCCGAGCACCACAATAAAACAATTCAGACCCTCAAAAATAATTGATATTGCAAAACTTGCTGGCGAATGAGTGTTAAATAAAAAAATAAAATTGAACACCAGAATTTGAGTCAACAGGATGCCATGCATTTAAAGGGGAGCCCTGTCAATTTCATGTTGTTGTAAAAATGAGTAAATTAAAGATATTTACTTCACATTGGACTAGAAACTGACTGGACAAAAATTTAAATCCGTACATGAAATGGCCTTTTTGACATTTTTCCATACAAAATAGGTAACACGTCTCATACATGCGCCGTGTTTAAATGTCCACTTTTATTGTATATTTTTTTCAACTTGGAAGACTTTTTTGAAAATATATATATTTTTTTATATTTCCTTTTTTTGAAAATATATTTTCATCTCTCCAAACCTGGCGAGCTGGTAAAAGAATTAACTCACCAAATGAGAAATTAAGTCGCATCTGGCAACCGGACTACCGCGAATTTCGAGCCCGTGTGTGTGTGTGTGTGTGTGTGTGTGTGTGTGTGTGTGTGTGTGTGTGTGTGTGTGTGTGTGTGTGTGTGTGTTTGATGGATGAAATGGTTAGAAAGTTGTACACTGTCACTCTTTATTAATCCTGAGTGTGAAGCCTTATCTGAGTGAGCTTTTGCTCCGTGGTTGCTCAGCTACCATTGACCTGCTGTGTCACTGTTAAACATTAAACCAGACCAAAGTTGAGGCTTTTATAAAAAAAAAAAAAAAAACTGAGCAAGACTGGAAGTGTTTGTATCCGTCTCCGTGAACTGCACATGAACTGCGCAGCATTGTTTATCTGCCACTGATCTATTTTTCTCTCTTGCTCTCTTTCTCTCAGTGTCATCCAAGTACCACTGTCACTACCTGTTGATAAGGTAAGACTTTGTTTGGTTTTTGAATATATATATATATATATGAATGTTGTTGTTGTTCGTGAAATTTCATCTTTAACATGACGTTGAGGAGCATTTTACTTGGAATTATATTCCTGCCATGAAGTTTCTCACTGTTGTATCTGAGATTGATTGATTGTGTAGCGTTTTGAGGTCGGTTTATCGCGCCTTATTGAACTCTGTGTTTGTGAGTCCAGAGTGTACTTTCTTTTGTTAATAGCACTCGTATTACACTTGCATGCTTGGCGGCTCTGGACTGTGAACTGTAGTTGACATTAAGGGTGAATTTTAAGATATTTATTTCAAACCATGGAACAGTATGGGAATTGCAGAAACTTCCAGAAAATATCTCCAGCCACATAGAATTGTGACAGCTTTGTACAGTTTCGTATACTCCTGCTGAAAGGGCAGCGTGTGGTGTGGTGTTCAGAGAAGGGAAATACCTCAAGTGAACGGGTTCACGTGCTTTTTTTTTTCTTTTTCTTTTTTTTTTGCTTTGTGTTCCTCCTCTCCCCCCCCCCAAAAAAAAAAAAATGTTAATGTAGTGATGTACTAAAGGGTTGATGCTGCATCAGCACTGAACTTGGTGATTTTAATCTGCAGATTTTTCTTTTCATTGAAGGGCGATCAAGTGATGTTTAGTTAACACCTCAAAGCACATATTTAACCGTGCGATGTCTCTAAGTCTCCAAACAATAACATAGTCGCCGCTTAAAGTCCTGAGACAGAGGTTGATTTTTGAAAAGGGTAGGAGCTGATTACTCGGCGCTCTGACAGCAGTCCACATCAGGAATGAATAATGCACTGCTTGACTGTTGAACTTGATTATTGATGACAAGCTGTATTAATAATAAATCATAATGTGTACACATGTAGATTAATTGCAGCATTTCTATTTTGTTGTTCGTGCAGATATCTATTAATTTTCGAATATTGGGGTTATATGGAATTGTTGAGTTCTTTTAATATATGAATGAATGAAACGCGATGATTGAAGTGAATGTCGCTGCTCTCCGTCGCTGTTCTCGCCATGTGGAAGCTTCAGTCACTGAAGGTTGTTTACTGTATTCATGAATCATGTACAAACGAACATAAATAATGCAGGCTGACTTCCCCTCATCCGCTCGCCTAGGCGGGGTACCTGTTCCGAAAGGACACGAGCAGGCAGGGAATCAGGCATGTGTTTGAATTGGAACTCTCTCTCTCACACACATGCGAGCATCTTTCTCTGAAGACGGGAAAGTGCTGCGTTCGTGCGCAGAACACATAATCACATTAGTGAGCACGCTGAAATCTAATCAAGTCTGTTCACCCTGTCTTTAAGCCTCCTTTCCTGATACTAACCACTACTCGGACCCTCTGATCGACATTTTACGTTAATCTGATCGTCTCTCATGCTCAGAGAGAGAGGGTATGTGTGTGTGATGAGGATAATAAGAATACCTTCAGACTCATTTCTGCAAGAAAATATGAATGAACAAATGCTTCTCATGAGGATTGCTAATTTATTAGCATGGCACAGGTGTCTGACTGGAGGCCTGCAGGGCAAATCTGTCGCCCACCAAAGCAAGAGCTTTCAAAGAATATGATTATCATACATTGTTTGTATCAACCATTAGCATGAAACCTAATTCATCATCCTTCCACGAGGTGGCAGCAGCCTGTTTAAAGTAAACATTAAGACCCCAGAAAGATTGTGTGACAGCTTGTTGCTGTTAAGTGTTGTCAGAAAATGTGAGTCAAGACAAGGACAAATGTGTAAACGAGGCATTTTTGCCGTGCAGATTTCATGGTTTCTGGTTTAGAATAGATGCCCTGTGATTATTCGGCCCTCGATCACCTTTAAATTGTGTGATGCGGCCCTTGGTGAAAATGAGCTCGTCACCGCGATCATATACTCTATAAAGGCAGGTGCACCTTGGCATAGTCATCGAGGGCAACGGATTGCTGCCATGTTTCAAGTGTGAAACCTAAAGGACTGCATTTTTCCGGATCGAGAGGGTTTTTTGTTTTTTTTTTTAACGGGAGTCATAGGTGCAGTGAGCCCTCACTCGTTTGTGCTTCAGTTTCTGCAGCTTGCGTGCATCGCGGATTTTTCAAAAATATTCCTTGAAAAATAAAAAAATAAGG
Source organism: Euristhmus nudiceps (assembly GCA_030068295.1). Classification (NCBI taxonomy): domain Eukaryota; kingdom Metazoa; phylum Chordata; class Actinopteri; order Siluriformes; family Plotosidae; genus Euristhmus; species Euristhmus nudiceps. The sequence goes on along the minus strand of JAQNCB010000024.1, from coordinate 5,749,166 downwards.
AAATTGAAGAAAAATAGGGAAAAAGTTAAGGGAAATGCTGTGAGGTCGCTCCCGACTCACGTTGACTCAGCTCTGAAATCTCGCAAACTGATTGGTCGGTATGAATTTCCCAGTATTCGCATAACTCTGTAGAAGAAGAGGAGGAAGTGAAACGGCAAAGTGAGTGGCCCCTCAGTAAAATTACGTTAAGTTCTAAAAACTTTTATGACACTTTATTTACATGTATGTATTTTATTTACATCTTGTGCATTGTTTTTGAATGTTTAGTTGTTATAATTATCACGTTGGATATGTGTTTATTGATATTATATACACATGTACGTATATGTTAGTCGGGGGGGGGGGTCGATCATACTTCGCGGAAACTCGGCGTTCCTGTAGCGCATCAACCCCCTATTAACCGCGAAAAGTGAGGGACCCCTGTATATCGGTTGAGTTCTATTATTGCCATGAATATGTAATTGTACACTTGATGAAGATTGGGGCAAATGGTTGTGCATGAACATGTACTCACAACCAATGAATATGCAGCACTGAGAATAAATTATACATGGTTAATATTTTGTCACGAAATGGTCAATTAAATTAAAATCAATTTCATACATAATCTGAACATTATTTAATTATAATAACTGAAATCTTTTTCATAACAATTCAACTTTAAACAAAGCTGTGGCTCCCCTTCTTTCAGAACTCGCAACAAAATGTCCGCCCATGTGGAAGCTGACGCTTTTTGAGTCACTGCAGGCTGTGATTCTTCTCATGCCGATCTGACGAGCCTCCGTATGTTGTCCTGTGGGATGTTTCTCAACTCCTCCTGCAGTGCCATGAGCAGTTCCGGCCTGTTCTGTAGCGCTGACACCCCGCCTGATACTCGGTGTCCAAGCTGATCATAAGTGTTTGATGGGTGACAAATCTTGGCGAATCCGCAGGTCAGGGAGGGACATGAAACGCTGCTGCTGCAGATATTCCATCGTTAATCATCATGTGACAGTCGAGGCGCGGTCCAGATTCCACTGCAGAATGCGATGCAGTTTTGCTGAGCTTTATGGAGGCGAGGTGGGCACTCATGAAATGAGCCCATTTTTGATTATTGAGAGCCAAGACAAACTCTGAGCTGCTGAAGCATCTCGATCCAGAGTTCAGGCTCAGCGAAGAGGGACGATGAGGGCTGTGACTGGAAGTGAGTCAGTGAGGTGTGTCAGTCATTGAAATACCAGAACTCGTCCTCAGGCAATCCCAAAAATATTACAAATAAAACTGTTGCGCTTTCACTGGTAGTGAGAATAAAATGTAATTTAGTTTTGCTGGGATTAATAGACAGATTTCAATGTTGTCAAACAATAGTCACGTGACTAATGTGTTGGAGCAGACCGGAGCCAAAAAACCCTTTCCGCTTTTGTTGTTTACATATGTTCCTGGTATATTAAGCACGAACACTGGCTAATGTAATTAATGAATCGTCTTTATGGCCTGAAAGGAGGTCAAAGTACGTTGAAAGCTTGTGAGCTGAGGACACCCAGCGTACTTTAATCAGCTTACCTTAAGCACAGGTGAGCGATTGCAGGACCAGTGTAGTATAGTGGAAATATACGCAAGTACGTTCTGTAGGGTTTTGGATTAAAAAAACCCCAGCATTTTTATTTTGACCTCAAACATTTTACAATTCTCTTTGGATAAGAATTGGCATTTACCTTTCCATGTTTTTCTGCAAGCTGGAACTGTCTTGCTTTTTCCTTCACCTGTCTGGGAATATTGAAGGAACAAAATCTGGGCTGTCGTGATGCATGGAGGGCTCTCCTAAAATGAACAGGCCTTATTATTGATAAACAGGCAAAAATATTTTTCCAAATTTAAATTAATATGACACTGAAAGCCTCTTAGCAGTTGTTTTTAGACTATAATACTGTTGGTTTATAATCTTACCAGAAAGGAAATGAGCACCGCAAATACGTGCATTCTTTTGTTGCTCAGGCCAGTTTTCCAGGGTAATCGCATGTAGCCACAACTGCCTTCTATTCCGTTTGAAATAGGTGCGGACCTGCAGGTATCCGAAAAAGCTTCAGTCCAGGGTTGTGTTCGCTTCTATCTGTCTAGTCGACAACATGCAGGCATGATGCTGTATTTTTATCCACAAGAACACAACTAGCGAGGAGCCAGTAAGCCGCGTGAAACTGTCTAAACAACAAGGTTTTTGGAGCCAGGCTGCGCGTGCACATGCCTCATTAAGTATGAATACGTCACATGAAATCTATCTAGTGTTTGGGTTTTAAATAAAATGTAGTCTTGTATACGATGCTTGAAACTGGGGGTTTCACTGCTCTGAAGCCTTTGGGATATCAGTTACATTGCAAACCCCACAATAATCACACTTCCAAAATAGTGTCGGGACGTTTGGATTCCAGTGGCCCATTGCCAGGCCAGTATTATGGGATGTGTATGGGTCATACTCACGCCACCTTGTAGGTTTTACACAGGAATGTGCACCGAGACAAACTGAGAAGGGTACTTGCAGGGTACTGTTTTAGAACTGAGGGGGGGAAAGTGATATCCTGCCACAGCAAGCTCACCTAAATTTATTTAATTTTTTTTATTTTTAACCACTTGTCATGTGACGCTGCCTCCCACCTGTTTTGAATTAGTACGCATGCGTATTTGGGCACAGCTTAACACACTCAAATGGAAAGCGCTATCCGCCCCCCTCGTACGAATGAGCTCACAGACGCTCATGATTGGCTGCCGATTGCTGTGAGTGCCGACAGCGAAGAGAACATAGGTCAGTGATCCGTCCCTCCCGTGAGCGCTCGGCTAATCTGCTCCCATTGAGTCACAGATGGCTGCGGCATCAACTCCGATAGACAGGCGTTCACCTTGTCAGCGTGCCACATTCGGGAGCAGCTTGTCGAAATCTACCTGTCTGTGGCCCAAAAAAAATGCTCCTGGCCAGAAATGATGCTCAGAATTTGTTTGACAACCATTTTACAATTTAAAAATGAGTACACCTGGATGGGTGAGCCCAGATCTAAAACTTGGTCAAGCTTCATCAAAATGTTGTGTAAATTTGGAAAATATGATGAATGTAGCTTAAACAATTCCTGTGATGTCAAACATGAATGTTATTCATTCATGAATAACTCGTAAATTCGATTAATTTGTTTGAAGATTTTGAAATGTATGGCAGCATGCGAGTTATCGAGGGAGGAGGAAGATGCTAACGCTGTTCACATCACCAATTCAGAGGCGTGACCAGTTAATAAATAAAATGCTTTCATGATGAGAAATGCACTTCTCGGAAGTGTGTAACAGCCAGTGATGGATAAATAAATTAAATAAAATGTGGCTTATATGAGGCGTGGATGTTTGCTAATGTTAGCATATTAGCCATTGGCTTGTTGGTGGCGAGCCCATTTTTCATTTGCACGTTACAGTAATGACCATCGGCGAGGTGCAAGAGCTAATTAAGTAATATTAGGGGTCAATGATGACGGTGAGTTATATTTGGCGGTGTCAGACAGTCATCAGTCACACCTTGCACAGTAAATAAGCAGCCGGCGTCGTGCCCCCACCGTACAGTCTCTCTAAGCCTCAGTATCATGATTCTGAACGGTACACAAATGTGTAACTGGTTCAGGGGATACTGAGGTTGCCCCGCAGTGGCGTCTAACTTGCTGTGTGCTGCCATCCATTGAACAACAATGTGGTTCGTCTGCATGCCAGCTGATGCCCTTGCCATTGGCACATAATTGGCTCATCTGCCTCAGACATCATTCAGGGCCCTGCTGCCAGCGCTTTCTTAGCATTCTTAAGTAATAAAATGCTTAATGTTTCTTTATCAGACATCTGTGTCCTTCTGTAGGATCTCAGTTATATGACGGGTGTTTATCTTGCTTTGGATGAAACGCTGCCTGTTGTTTGGATTGTAGTCATGAAGAGCTTTCGGGATGAGAGTTTTTGTAACAGATTTAAAGGTGTTATCGGTATGTTTGTTTACATTCAATAGAATTCTCCTGTATTGTGAGATTGCACTGCTTCCCCGTGCGCCAGGCTCCTCCTCTTAGTGTGTTTGTGCCGTCAGAAAGCGAGTGTATTCGGTGTAGCGGCCCTCTCGATCTTCAGGAATGTGGGCCTGCTAGCTCTCTGCCGGTCTGTACTCGTAACAGTGTGTTCACCGGCATTACTGCAGTATCTCGCGCTGATTGTTCGAGTTGAACCATACCTGTGTACTTTCACATGGGATTTATATGTGGAATCCTACTTCCTGTTTTGCTGCGTGTGTGAATAGCCCGATTCGGGTTTGTACGGAGTCCGCCTCAAGGTTAGAATCATTAACGTGGCTAATGGAGGCCGGAGTGTTGCCTGTGAATGTGCCTCTGTGTGTTGTTAATCATTAACTTTGCTACAGGATTTCGTCAGCATTCTGACATGAAGCACAGGGCGTGTGCTTCTGCTGTTTAATTGAACTCCTTCGCCCTTGCCTGAGGACATGCGGTACATTGTTGTGAACGTGCTCTGTTCTGATTTTACGCTGCTTTCCCTTTTACCCTCCAGGTTGCTGCAAATACGCCCACCATGTACTCTCAGGAACTGTTTCAGCTCTCCCAGTACCTGCAGGTATGAAGCAACACTGACCCCTAGTGGACACATTTGATTTATTTTTAAGTTTAATTTTCATTTTAATGTGAAGTGTAGTCTCCGAGGGAAACGGGGTCATGTAAGATGATGGTGAAAGGAATAATTGGGGCAGTTGATAAGCTTTCATGGTGTGTTGGTCACTTTCACTTCTCCAGGAAGCCTTGCACAGGGAGCAGATGCTGGAGCAGAAGTTAGCCACGCTGCAGAGGCTCCTGGCCAGCACGCAGGAGGCCTCGGAAAGCAGCTGGCAGGTGAGGGCTTGGAGTGTGCGCACATGTAGACTGATCAACCATATGTGTATACTGTGGATTTTGCTCTTTAACCCTAGAATGGTTACCCCCTAATTTGCTAACGTGGGAGGTTAAACCCAGGAGAATTTTCCCCTAAATTAAATATGTAACAACATACTTATACTCACACTGCCAGACCTACGAGTTACACAACCACCTCAATTACACCGTGTGAATTCCACCCTGGTAACCGTTCTAGGATTAATTTCACTCGAGGTAACATGATTGAAAATCCTCATCACACTGGTGCAAGTCTTCATATGGTTCCCCTCATCATCATCAAGGTCACATTAGGAAAGCGATTGCGTATGTAATAAAGCAGAAATATGACCAAGTTGCACTGGAGGAAAGGAAGTGGCAGCAGATTGTCGTATCAGTTTTCCTCCTTGAAAGATGTGCTCTTTGTTTGGACCAAGAGAAATGGAAACTCTTGAACAATTGCACTCAGAACCCACAGCGCTGTGACATGCAAGTTTTATTGATGGTCTTGCATAAGGCCAAAAAAAACCCCAACACCTTTGTTTCCAGTAACATTGCAGAATAAATTTGGGTAGGTAGGTTGGTAAAAGTCTGTGTCGTCTTACCCCCCCCCCCCATGCTCTGCCCGCAGCACGTGCACACCTTTCTCTTTCAGCACCGCTCAAGTGCAACCCATGAACTTTCCCGCTTGAGACTCTTAGACATTGTACCAATTGACACTTTAGATTGACACTTTGAAACTTTAGAGTCGGCGGGAAAAAAAGTGAGTCGGTCGGGTGACTGGAAACAAAGGGGTTATTTTATTTTTATTTATTTATTGCTTAACCAGCTTCAGTGTTTCTCGACTTTTAAAATGGGTTCTTTGTATTTACAGTGAAGTGAAACCCGAAAAGCTATCATTGTTTCTGTGAGGAAAGCGGGTCCTTGCGTCATGCGCTGCTTGCTTTCCGAACATGCGAACATTTTATTGTATCGTACTGTTTATGCTGGAAAACAAATGTTTGGAAAGCGGAAAGATTTTGTGCTGACTTGATAATGTTCTGAGATATAAATAAACAGCAGGGGCAGTGGTGGGCTGGTGGTAGGGTGATGGATTAATGACCCTAAGGTCAGCGGTTGAAGCTCCACAACCACCGCCTTTCCACAGCTGCCACCCCATTGCAGCTAACTGGGTTATCAAAGGCCGGCTATGTCTCATTGTCTGTAGAGAGGGGTGTAAAAGAACCATTGCTGACTTTTGTCAAGAGTAGCTGCATAGCCGTCAGTGTGTTTCTGCCCTGTGATGGCCTGGTGAGCTGTCCAGGGTGTACTCTGCCATCACTCAGTCAGTTGAGATGGGTGCCAACCTCCTCGTGACCCTCGTTGGGATTAAACAGTTCAGAAAATGAAAGAATGATGGATAAATATACAGTGAGACGAAGCTGAAAATAACTGTGTACACAGCACCCCCTGCTGCAATACCACACGTCCCAAAAAACCTCACCCTGTTTCATGAAGAATGATTAAAATTCCTACATCAAGAGTTTGACCGAGAGCATCTCAAGTCTAATGGAGTTAGAGAGTCTTTCTTGTACAAAGCCCCATGTCTGGTCAAAATTTCTGGAAAATCTTTGTCTAACTTTTTGCATAAATCTGCTCAGAAACACAAAATATTGTACCAAAACTAGTTTTGAGATATTTGACTAGTACTGGGTATGATCTCAAGTCAAGTTTCTACTTTTTATGTGATGGATTCTACACGGTTGACGTTGAAAATATTCCACGGTTTTACTACAACTATGGCTGCTGCATCACTGAATTGATACTGATTGGTGATGTATTGATGAATTCCGTGATCACAATTGCAGTGCGAAAAGTATTTTTTTTTTTTTTTTGGTTAAATTATATCTTATTTTAATAAAATATTATCAACGGAATTAACACCCAAAAAATAGAAACTCCTTCACCACTCTTTGGACTGGCACAGAATGGGAGAACCCCATAATTTAACTCGGGTAGGCAGACAAACTTGCAGGTAAATAAACGGTCATCTAGCAAGTGCTGAAATCAGACGTTTGATGGACCATAATCTCAAACAGATTAGTAAGACGGGTAACACAAATAAAGGTGGATTTCAGAAAGGCAGCATAATACACACTTGTACTCGGACACACATTAACATCTGATGGATGATGGGAAATGATTCCATCAAAACTGTGAATAACTGAACAACTTGTAAAGCGTTTGTGTGGCTCTCTCCAGGCTTTAATAGATGAAGACCGATTACTCTCAAGATTGGAGGTGATGGGCAACCAGTTGCAGGCGTATTCAAAAGTAAGACTTGTGTGATTGGAAAAGTTTAGCGGATTATTAATTCATCGCAATGCGAAATAACGAACAATGTTCTCCAATCACTCCAGAACCAAACGGAGGACGGCATCCGAAAGGAGCTTGTAGCCTTAACCGAGGATAAACTCAATTACGAGACGACAGCCAAAGAGTCCCTGAGGCGGGTTCTTCAGGAGAAGATCGAGGTGGTCAGGAAGCTATCCGAGGTGGAGGTACGCCAAACTGGCTGTATGTAGCGAACACAAACTCCTGCCAGGACTCGTATTCACTTCATTCTAGTTGTTTGTTTTTTTTTTTGGTTTTTTTTTCCCCTTAGCGGTCCCTGAGTAACACAGAAGATGAATGTACGCACCTGAAGGAGATGAATGAGCGAACTCAGGAGGAGCTGAGAGAGCTCGCCAACAAGTACAATGGAGCTGTGAACGAAATTAAAGATCTCACGGACAAAATCAAGGCAAAGCGTGATCCAGTCTGTTTCTCCCTTCAGCGTAGACCAAACAAACCAACTTCATGTTCATGATGCCTTTTGTTGGTTTTGTCCTTGTAGCTGGCTGAAGGCAAGCAGGAGGAGCTGATGCAGAAGGGTCAGAACGAAAAGAAGGAGCTGCAGCTGCGTATTGAGGAGATGGAGGAGAAAGAGCAAGCGCTGCAAGCTCGCATCGAGGCACTACAGGCGGACAACGACTTCACCACTGAGAGGCTGACAGCTCTGCAAGGTACAACACCCACGCCTTCTCCATCCTGCTGGGACGACCTGGGAACCTGCCGGGGGTTTCCACGGACAGGAAGTGGGAGTTTGGTACAAAGTAAAAAGTGTAGCAATAATAATACATGTAAAAAGCCATCCAGCTCCAAGTTCTGATTTTTATTTTAGTTAGTTATTTATTTTGTCGTCCCTTATTTTGCCCTCATTGTCGTTTTTTCAGTCCGGTTAGAGCAAATACAGGAGAAAAGCAGAAAAGAGAACAACAGTTTAGGTGAGTTGGGGTCGTTCATGGCAGTCAGTCTCCACGTCTCTTGCTAACTGTGCATCACCTCTTCTACTAATTTGGCATGAGAGCTTTTTTCCTTCTGTTGTCTGGGTTGTTTTTTCTCCCCTATTTGTCTGACACCGGTCTTCATTCATGGTCACTTCTGTCTTCAAGGTTGTGACATGTTTTATTCTACCGCGCGCGCTCTGGGTTCCAGTCCTGTATTCATGTTCTGCTTGGCTGATGTTGTGCCGTAGCCTCTTCCACCCCCCCCACCCCCCCTAAAAAGAAAAAGTGTAGTGACTTATTTCAGTTACATAAGGCGTGTTACTCAGCCGCCAGCGCTGCATGCATGGTTATGTAGTAATTTCTTCATTTGCCTCCATGTGGTGTGTGGTAAACCGCAATCCATCAGCCTCTTGGCAGAAGGGAAGTGGCAGTGCTCGTAGGGCAGGATAGAGTCCTCAAGCCTTCAAATGTAAACTTGGGGAAAGGGCAGATGTAGTTTTATATACAAGTCATGAAAGAGTTTCAGGCGCTGAACGTCATTCAGAACGCAAGGAGGGTTTTTATATTTTTACTACATTACACAGTTACTAGTCACCACACAGCAATCCAATCAAGGAACCTCCGCATGATGATTGATGAGGAGCATTGTTTCTTTATCTAAGAGTAGCAATCTAACGGACGATAGAACGATAAAGGTACACAAAAATGGTGGAAATGATAATACAAGGGAACATGATGGTTGAATGGCGTGACTGTTTAAATAAATAAATAAATAAATAGACTAGAAAAGCTCTGAGAGCGCAGACCTGCACCAGGCCATAGGGTCACTAAACTCTTCTCTTTATTTTGAAAGACACGCGATGTTGATGTCTGGAGAATTTTTGCGAATGATTCCAAGTGATATCTGATGAGTTAGAAGCATTTTTGTCAAAACCGGCCCTATCTCTCAATAGTTAAGAATCCTTCAAAAAAAATCCTGGATCCAGACGGTGATCCGGATTGCCTCCAAAATCTAATCGATTGTTACTTTTGCTCGTCCGGACAATCGGGGAAAAATTTGGTGAAAATCCGTCCATAAGTTTTTGAGTTATGCTGTTAACAGACAGACAGAAAGACAAACAAACTCCAATGATTATATAACCGCCTGGCGGAGGTAATAAAAACATGGAGGATCTGGCAACCTGTGTTTTGTGCAAATGAGCCCAGATTCCTCTTCCATGTTGCTATATTTGGAGTCTCCGTCACATGATGCATATTATCATTTTGTAGTAGGCCCAACCCCTTTTTTTTCAGTACCGTATACTCTCGCCCATTCGCGGTTCACCATTCGAGGTCCCGCATACGCACGGATTTTGCTCTCAGGTTTTTGTTTTTTTTTTGTTCTTTTCCCCATGATGTATTTGAATTTGTTGTATCCCCAGCAATTTGGCATATATAATAAACATGTATAAAATATCATGGGCATTTTTTAAAACTGCATCGATGATTTGCGGATTTTTGAGATTTGCGGGGGGGGGAATGTAACCCCTGCGAATAATAAGGGTATACTGCACCAAGAACTGACATGTTACAGAGGCTGTCAGTTTGCTTGTTCATTTGTTCTCGAGAGTAGTCATGTCGTCTTATGATAATCACACATGGAGAGCGCAAGCCTCTGCCAAGCTGAAGAAAGGTATACCGCACCCCTTGCTGGGCCTGATGTCGTACCACACTTCCAAACAAACAAGGATTATTTCAGTGTTAAAGAATCCTTTAAATTCCTGAATCACGGATTTGATAAAAATCGGCTGGTGTCCTTGTTGGTCCAAAGCCCCGTCTGTGGTAGAAATAACATGGAAATATAAACCGACCAAACGCACAAACCGAGGGCAAACTTCACCTCAGTGATGGAGAATTATAAAGCGTGTGGGTTTTAGACCGTTGTACACATGATGTGGAAAAGAGGCTGTTAGGAAAGCACCTGAGGATGGGCGGGGCTATGCATTATATCGCCGCCTGCCTGCAGGGGTACGAGACCTGTGGTGCCTTCACTTTTTCGCGGTGTTAGTGAATGCTGTCCAGGTTTTCTCGTCGGTGGTTGAGCCTGATGGAGAGTTCAGCACAATGTGGTTAATTTTTCATCACGAGGTTCGTCTCTCGGATTAATTCTCCTCTGATCGGATTTGTGATGTGTTGACAAATACTGTCACATTTGCAGAAATCCGGAAATCTAAATTGAGATTTAATGCTTAGTGTGTTTTGTTCATTACCACTAAAATAATATCTTATCAGTCAGTGTATCACTGATGTGCTCATAAAATAAAACACAGGTATTTTTAAATATAACTGTTTATGCTTTAAAATCATAGCCGTGTGGCAAAACTGAGCTTCAGGTGAAAACTGGCGAATGGGTTGGAATGAGGCTGTATTAATCTCGATGCCATCACAGCTGGATGGCGAAGCATGGGTTTGGGAACTGCATTTGAAATTTCCAAACATTTTTTTGAAAATCTGGCTGTCCATGTTTGTCGAAGGCAAACATTAGTGTCATGATCTCATCGTGTTCCAGTTTGAAACCACCATCAAAACCACCCACCATGTGAGGCCTGCTTAAAACGGCGTCCTGACTTGAGCACGGGGTCATCAAACTCATTCGCCTGATTTTTTAAGTCAACGAAGGCTGAATAATCAGTCAACATCTATTCAGCAAGGGCAACCATGCAAATATGCATGGCCATACTGGTTTGTCTACTTTGCTTTTGTAAACACTGAATCACTGTTTACTTGAAATAGCTTGGTTCCACCTAGTGGATGGATGTTGAATTACATTTCATGGTAATAGTTGAGGCAAACAATGTATGATCTTGTACAGTGGTACCTCGAGATGGGAAATTAATCCGTGCCGGAGTGGCTTTCCTATCATGATTTTTTTCGTGTAATGAATCGTGTTTTACATGTAAATCACCTAATTCGTTCCAAGCTCTACAAAAACACCA
>JAQNCB010000024.1:5706210-5721010 GCA_030068295.1 Euristhmus nudiceps | reverse complement strand
CTCTCACTCCCTCCCTCTCTCTCTCACTCCCTCCCTCTCTCTCACACTCCCTCCCTCTCTCTCTCTCTCACACTCACACACACTCACTGTGTGTGTTGGTTGTGTACAGGTGAGTTGGAGAAGTTGCAGGTCGAGTGCTCCACCCTGCATCGAGAGTGTGAGTCTCTGCGCTCAGAGAAAGTGTCTCTTCTGGAGAAACTGCACAGGCTTGAGGTGGAGCTCAGCAGGTTCGTGTGCATCCTCTCCTCCTTTTAAAATAATCGATGTAAAATAAACCTTGCTGCTTGTTAGTGTAAATCCTGTGCCTTTTCCCATGTAATAGGAAGTTTTATTTTCTTTTTTAAAAAAGCTTTGTGTCATGCAGCTCGAGAGAGCAGAGCGCCACTCTGAGCAGCAACTTGAACGCTCTGGAGAAGAGCCAGGACGACCTGGAGAACAAGCTGGGTTCCATTCAGAACCAGCACCAGCAGGACGCCAACAGGCTGAAGGTGGAGCTCGCGCAGGCCGAGAAGCGGACCAAGAACCTGCAGAAAGAGGTGCTGAGGGCTCGGGGTGAACTGCTGGATGAAATAACTGTTGTTGGTTGAAGGTTTACACTCTGTCTTCCTCTCTGAGCAGTATGAGGACACTCAGAGCCAGCTATCGGACCTGCGGCACAGGTATGAGCAGACGGAGCAGGAGAAGCGCTGCATTCATGACGAGCTGGAGAAGTGTAAAGTCAATATGAAGCTGCTGCAGGAGCAGGGCAAGAATGTGAGTGCACACAACACAACCTGCAAACCCCACCCCCCGACTTTCTGTCTCTTCCTCTCTCACAGCCAGGTCCGTGTGTGCTTCTTGCACGACGGCCAACATATAAAACCTTTTTCCGCTGACAACAAGCCGGCTCTGGCGCTCAGGTTTCACAGAGGGAGCGCGAGAGCTAGTTTTCACCCCACACCATGCAGCACTCGTCGGTGTTTAATCAGAAGTAAAGTGTGGTACAGACCCGGAACACGGCACACAGGCTCGGATATTCTGTTCGTGTAAGGAACTAGATGGAATAAAGCACCGCCGCATCACTAAGTTGAGAAGACTTTTATATTGGTTGAAATTCTGCGAGCATGGAAAGTGTGGTGGTGATGTAAAAAGGAACATTTTCCTTTTATTTATTTACTTAGTTATTTCCTGTAGCATTGCGCTGACTTTTAGGATTTAATGGCAGGTATTTTGATGTAGACTTTTAAAATTTTTTTGATATATATATATATATATTTTATTTATTTTTCAAGTGCGAGATTATGTGAAAATTGCTAAAATAGTCATCTCATTTTGATGTCTTCAAATGCATAAACGGGTGAAGTCTGGTGACGTGTGTTAGTTCTTGGACGACAAAAGGGAACACGATCAAAATTAAGATCAGAGATCTTTGTCACTGTTGCATGAACAATGAAAATTTGCTTAGCAGCTCTTTTGTTTAGCAGCAATTAGAAAAGAAAGTAGGCAAAATGACTCGGGGACTACACTAGGCTATACAGTGATCCCTCACTTTTCGCGGTTAATGGGAACTGAGACCCTACGCGAAGACTGAATTTCCGTGAAGTAGGATCGATTCCCCCTGATTGACGTTTACGTACATGTATATGTGTATATAACGTCAATAAATACATATTCAACGCTATAAATGCTTATAATAACAAACATTCAAAAACAACGCATAAGATGTAAATAAAATATTAAGTAATGTAATTAAAATATAAAATACATACGTGGAATTGTACATGGATGTAAATGTGTTTTTAGAAATTTTAAAGTAATTTTACTTAGGCTCTACTCACTTTTGCTTGACTTCCGCCTCTTCTATCAAAAGTAAAAATATTTTCCTTAATTTCCTTTTTCTTTTATTGTTCAATGAATATTTTATGAAAAATCCGTGATGCACTGAAGCGTGAAGTAGCGAGGGATGACTATACATGTGCATATTACCTGCAAGTGCACATACAGCCACATGTACACACCTCTATCTAAAGTCCTTGTGTCAAGATAGCACGTCGTATTCACAAAATCATTCCTTGCTTTCTTTTTAGTAACATGTCCAAATATTTATACAAAATCTTGCTGCAATAACCACAGATTTAAAATTTTGCACAACTTTCTCACAAATCACGTTTTGACATTTTGATGAAAGAAGAGGAACGTGCTCTGCCTTGTCAGTCGTTAGCATGCTAGCACTTCCTAACGTAAACAGTGAGCTCGAGGATTTCAGTAGATGAATTCTTCAGACCTTAGATTTATGAATAGCTTACGTTGTGGTTCGGTGCTGATGCCTCGAAGGTGTGTCGCGGCAGGTTGCAGCAATATTAAAGGGTGGTGTGTGCTTGTTCTGACCCAGACAAAAAAGAAATGTGTGATGCACACGGCCACAATCAAATTGATTTGAATTTAAAACAAAAACACCCAAGAACACGTTACTGTGCGTTAGAGCGAGCTGCTTCAAGTGTGCAAGTGCGTCTCTCAGAAGGCCGTTCGTGTTGAAAGGAGTGTGGAGCATCTGGGAGCAACGATGGCTCCTCCTTCCCTCCCCCCCTCCCTCCTTTCCAGGTGCATTTGCAGCCGCCTCTGCCATCTTTTTATCTCATTAATATTGCTCGAACTTGCTGACACCCATCGGCGGCGTACGGCTCAACGTATCTGAGGAATACTGCGGCAATCGGTGAAACTCGTGACGCACCGCAGTGATTGGCCGAACTTGCATGAGCATGTTCATGTACACAGCCCCGAAGATGGATAGAACGGCGCTTTGCTCCCTTTTGTGTGTGGATCAGTGTATTTCTGCGTTTCCCAGAATGCCAAGCTCTGCGTTTGAGCACAGATAATTAATGGCTGGTTCTCTGGAGACTTTTTACCGAAGTCAGCACAAGGTTGAGATCCGACAGCTTTAGAATAAAGACCACCCGATATCAGGTCACACACGTGGAGGTATACAGAAGGAGATTTGTTTGATGGTAGTTGTTGACATTTTGTTTCTCGACCAAAAACGTCTGAAATTTAAGTTTTTTTTTGTTTTTTTTTTTCCACACTTTTTTTTCTTTTTTTTTTTTTTTTTTTGTTCCATGTCGTGGCATTTTTAATTGCCTAATAAAAGCTAGTGATCACTGCTTACACTGTTAAACAGTTCTAATATCACTAGCTGGAGCCCTCGCTACTCACAATTGCTGTTTTGATTTTGAGCAAGGACTCCACGTCCTGAAAGCTGAGCCTTAAAGGAGCTTCCACCACTTCAGCACATGGCAGTGTGGAACACAGGACCACATGCAGGATAATACTGAGAGATCCATCATTTACTGCTCCTATTAAAGGGGTGTAGAATATACCCTCAATATGAACGGTGCTGGGTGGCACGGTGCTGTACTGGTTAGCATGTTCGACTCACAGCAAGAAGGCCTGGGTTCGATTCCCAGCCTGGGTGTTTCTGTGTGGAGTTGGCATGTTCTCCCCGTGCTTGTGCGAGTTTCCTCCGGTTTCCTCCCACAGTCCAAAAACATGCACAGTCGGCTAATTGGCTGTTCCCAATCTCCCTTAGGTGTCAGTGTGTGTTTGAATGGTTGAGTGTTGGCCCTGCGATGGCCTGGCGAGCTGTCCAGGGTGTACCTCGCCAAAAATTCGGCTGAGATGGGCGCCAGCCTCCCCGCAACCCTAATTAGGATTAAGCGGTTCAGAAAATGAATGAATGAATGAACAGTGCTCTCAAACAGATTTCCTTTTCTCTGAGCTCAGCCACTGAGACGGGGTGGGTCTGTCCCTGCTCCTCACGTTACGGCCGAGCTCAGACGCCCTCGCACTCATTTCGTGTTGTTTCATCGCACTGTTCATATTTCGGGTATTTGGAGCTACTTAGTAAGGCCATTCTCAGCTCCTTTTGATTTGCAAGCTAAATTTTTTTTTTTTTTATGATACAAACAAATATTTTGGACATTCATGACATGTTTTGAGGAATTTCTGGCAACTAAGTAAAAAAAAAAAAAACTGGAGACAGCTCCTTTCACACTGAAGTCGTGGAGGAAGCCCTTTAACGCAGTGAACTGAATCGAACACCTCTCACTGTCCCTGTTGTTGCCGTCCTGCTTCTCGATGTTGAGATTTATCTGTGGCTCTCAGACATGCAGTTAATTCTGTTGAGTTTGTGTAAACATGTTTCTGTGGAATTGATTTCTGCTCTGCCTTCCTGTTCCTTTTTTGAGTTTGTATTATTATTATTTTTCTGTGTCAGCTGTTAGTGCACCCCTTTCAGAGCCCGATTTCAGTTTGATTTACTTTTAAAGATTGATTCTTGTAATATCCCTTCCCTCCTCTAGCCATCCATATTGCAGCCTGTCCAAGCCATTTTCATCGGCCTTATCCTGGCTTTGCTGTATTGGTGCTTCGGCCAAATGTGGTAGAAAGGTACACAGCGCTCCTGTCGAGTCCATGTCTGTGTGTCTCCTGTTTTATCTCTGTTCTGTTCATCGTCCTGTGTGTCACTTGTGCATGACCGCCCAAAAAAAAAAAACCCAAAAATAACCCCTCACTCATGCTTCGCCCCAAAGTTTTTTTTTTTTTTTTTTTTTTTTTTTTTTTTTTTTTTTTTTTTTTTTTGGTGTTGAGCAGTGTTTGGGGAGGCTAACATTTTTCCTCGTCCACCAATCCACCTCTTACTAACCCATCCATCATGGTCTGTCTTTGCTTGGAGCACTACTGGGACTCTGCAATAGGGATTTTGGGTCATTCTTATTATTTTTGTTGGTTATCTGCTTCTTTAATTCTTTAATATTAAACACTGCTTTATTTTCATTTATTTCTTTAGAAATAAAGAAGGCTGCGTTTGATTTTAATGGCCAATCTGCTCTGATGGTGTTCTGCTCTGTCATTCAGTCTCTCTCTTCATTCATTTATAAATGTCTCACTCTTTCTTCTTCCAAGGCCTTTTATTCCCTCCTCCTCGCCCTCCATTTTTTTTCTCTCTCTCTCTCTCTCCCTCTCTCTCTCTCTCTCTCTCTCTCTCTCTCAGCAAGTTCGAGTGCTGTAAGAACTGCTCACTCTGCCGTTGTCATGTAAATGTTGTCGTTAATGCAGTCAATTTTTTTTTTTTTTTTTTTTGTTTGTTTGTTTTTTCCCTCCCTTGTCGTCGTATTTTCAGAGCGGTTGGATGCCCTGGATGCCGGTAGTCGCCGTCATGGTCGCCGTGACGGCAGTGGTGTTGTATCCCAGCCTATCCAAGAACTCCTCCTGAGGCAGATAACCAATCACAGCGCAGCACGGACTCACTCCGTCACCCCAACGTCTATGTTTTAATCCTGAGGTCAGGCCTATTCCAGACTCATTACCTCCGATCGGGAGACGCAGCTCCAGGGTGTCCAGTAGGACTGTAAAATGCAAAATGTACATATTATAGAAAACAGAGGGGTATAAATGGTCTAACGTGTTATAGATTAAATAAATATATGCTTTTTTTTTTTTTTTTTTTTTCATTTGGATGGGAATCTTGATAAATAAAGTGGCCTAAACTAGGCTTTTTTTTTTTTTTTCTCCTTATGGGTACCAAATGTTTTTGTGTGGTTTGCCATGTTAGATGGTAATGTGGTATTCCGAATAGATGCAAAGCCAAATTATAATCTTAAAAGATTAGGCACAAAGAGGTGAAGTGCCTGATTTAACTACTACTAGATGCGTATAAACACTCACACACACACACACACACACACACACACACACTTGTCCTCAGTGAAGTGCCACTCATGCTCCACTAATGTGGCGTTTCTTTCCGTTGAAACGTCTTGAAAGCCTTCAAGTCCTACGTGCCGTGATCGTGCGTCCCAACCGAGCGGTTCTGTCACCGAGCAGCACAGTAAGGTCATTGTACTCCGGCATCGTTTTTCTTTGTATCGTCTACTTTAATAATAGTAACAAACATGGAAATATTCTTGTGCAAGACACTACAGGACTTGATCAATCCAAGTTCCTTGACGAGTTTGAGATTCGTGGTGGATGCAGTGAAGAAGAATTGACTTGGGTATCTTGTAGCTTTTAGGAACACAACGTCCTGCCTGTTGGGATTTGGTAGGACAGTCTGTCTCTCTCAGTTTTTGAAGATTCAGGCTTGTTGTTGAACTCTGCAGTTCTTTGATCAACCTATACAGACTTTATCAGTACCTCCTGAACGAGGCTCTGGGATCTCGCTGCCTTATCTGTAACATGGAGATCTAGGTCTTCTTTTAGAAAGAATTGGGAAAAGTTGTTAGGGGGGGCGGTTCTTTGTTTTGTTTAAATGTTGAGTTAACTGAAGCACAGTAATACGGAGTGGATTTCTTTAAGATGTAATTAACGGGTTAATGGGAATGAAAGGTTGAATGAATGAGGAAGTAAATGGTTAAACTTAGAGTGGGAATTGAGCAGTGTATGTGCTGGAAAGAAATAACCAATGATTTCTATGGTGTTGGATCACATTCTGTCTGCTGCGCTGTAAATAAACTCTTGGTCATAGAGCAATGGCCAAATGTTCCACCTTGTTTATAAATGTTCTTTCTATTTAATTTTTTTATTGCAAAATTAAATATCATCTATGGGAATTAAAAATAAAAATGCAAAGCATGGTGTAGCACAGAGAGGTTCACTCTGAAAATTCCCCAAAGCATCAAGACGACCTCTCTGAGCACTTCTTTCGGATTTTTTTTTTTTTTTTTTTTTTTTTAAATTTAATATCAGACTTCAAAAGCTCTTCCTTGACACACATCTAAGGCACGATAAGAACATCTGACCTTTGCATTGTTTGTAAATATGTATGTACGACTGTATGTGTGTAAATGTATATAATATTCACAAAATAAAGTTGAATATCAGTGGCACTGATCACGTCAAATGGTTCTGCTGCAATCAGTTTGCAACGAATGAATGGCACGTCACTCAGTTCAGTCTGTCGTCTGATCCTTTTTTTGCTTTTATTTTATAAATTTTTTTAAATTTCTTTTTTATAAAGTTTTCACTAGACCAATTTTTTTTTTTTTTTTTTTTTTTTTTTTTTTTTAAAAGCATTCACACAGCACATGGTTGTTACTCATGTTGAAGTGTCGAAACAAAGGAGTGAAGTAATGCAAGTTTCATTCTATCAAGTCGATGCAAGTTTTTTGCAAATTGCAGTACACAAATTCATGTTGGAATAAAATGTTACTCGTCTGGTTTGTAGCTGAATAAACAAAAAAACCCACAACAACCAAAAAGCAACGGCTCTCCCGAACAACCGCGTTATTCGCGATCTCTACACGTGCACGTTTATGCAGTGATTGAATCATTTAATCTGAAGGCAACAGGACAGCAGATAAAATCAAAGATGGGTCACATGCTTAATCAGAATCTCAGAAATAAAGGGATTGCCGTGGGTTGATCCATGGCATTAATGATGCTCCCAGATGGGATGGTGGTTTGAGCATTTCACCAACATCTGATTTCCTGTGATTTTTGCACATGATGGTGTCTGGGGCAGGAGTGGAGGGGATCATAGGAAAGGGATTTTGTCTTCTCAGCAAATAGTAAGACTAATGACTCAAATCACTCTTTACGGCCGTGCTGAGCAGAAAAGCATGTCGGGTCACATGAGATATTAAACCTTGAGGCGAATGAGGGACAACAAAGGAAGACCTCATTCAGTATTCAGCCAACAACAGGAATCTGAAGCGATCATGGGTACAGACTCGCACGAACTTGCTGTTGAGATGCTTTTCTGGATAAAAAGAATAATTGTGTGTGTGTGTGTGTGTGTGTGTGTGTGTGTGTGTGTGTGTGTGTGTATGTATAAAATTATTTCCCTCGGACTCTTTTTGATTAAGGTGTTTTTACCCATCGAACAGTCACTTTCATTTGTCCCTTTTTATTTTCTGTTGTATGTGAACTCTCGACACCCTTCTTGTTTAGAAATCCCAGCTTATCACCAGTTTATAAAACACCAAAACCATTATGTGGATGTTGGGACCAGTGCTGGTTTAAGTCACACATGGATCACATGTTCTAATGTCTAATGTGAACATTGATTCTCTTGATCTATATAGAGATAATCTTGCATTACACTGTGTAAATTAGTGTGTACTACACGGGAATGGTGCAATCTGATTGCTCTGCTCGCTCAAGGTTGATAGAAATTACCCCAAGTGGATAATGCTTGAATCTGAACGGTGGACAGTCATGGTTTCAAAAAAGATTTTTTGGGGGAGGGGCACTATCTAGAACTTTGTTTTTGCTTTTCTCGTTTTTCTGCATAGTATCTGCTAAAACTGAATTCAAAACATGCCATTTTGGAACACCATTTTCTTTTCTATGTAATGTGTATATTAAAACAATTATTAATTATTACTTAAAAAAATACTCTATTGGTAATTTATGTAAGGTAAGCCTGTTGGGCTTTTACACCCGAGCCCCGAGGCTCATAGCTGGTTTCTGTAGCATGAAGCAACTAGGAGTTCAACTCCTGCTGGACAGGACGCTGGTCCATCACAGGTTACCTTCCCAGGCTAACTTGTGGTTACGACCTTGCCCGGTGGACTAGCTGGGATTTGAACCCACGACCTCCTGATCATGAGCCCAGCACCCTAACCGCAACACCACCTGGTAAATAAATAATCTTTTTTTTTTTTTTTTTTTTTTTTTTTTTTTTTTGTTTTTGGTTCATGGTCCATGTTCCTTCTTATTATTGTTAGACTCCAGAAGTGAACTGTTGTTGGATGCTTGATGGATGTCACTGACTTGAATCGTCCTCTTGACATTCTGTGTCGGGAACTCTCAGTCACATCCAGTTTGCCACCGGTGCTGAATTGTTTATTTGTGATGGATAATACTTCAATCCACTTAAAGTAAAAATGCATCATATTTTAGTTTGCTGGGGTTTTGTTTGTTTTTTTTTTTCGTTCCCATGTAATATATACGATAACTATTTGTGTCAGGAAGGGTTTAGTGGATATCGCCAAATGGTTCCGTTACGCTCTGTCCCGTGGACTATTCTGGAAGAGTATAATTCTTAAATCAATTAAAATATGGAACCATTAACTATAAAATCTCACTTTTTGCTTCTGTTCCCGTGTAGTACACACTATAACACATGTTTTGTCCTGTGGGAAGGGTCGTACTGTGGATACTAGGGAACAATTCCCTTCAAGTTCAGTCCCGGGGATTAATCCGGCGTGTCCACGTTACTGTTGAATGTGTGTATAAATGAGCAGGTGTACAGGTATTTCTGAGTAATGAGTCAACGGAGTCCACAAGCTGCTCTCACCCTGCAGACACGTGTTACAGCATTCAGTCTGTCCATCCTTTTTGCTTTTTTTTTTTTTTTTTTTTTTTTTTTTTTTTTTTGAGCTTTAATTTTTGAAACGTATTGATTTGAACAGTTCCAAGTTATTTTTCCTTGAACAGCAAAATGTTTGAGAATTCTATTTTGTAAAGAGCACAGAGAGATACAGAGTTACTGGATTACAGAGTTGAATATTTGCACTAACACAATGTGATGTGCATGGTTTTAATAAAATATCTTTTCTCTTGTTGAAATGTCGCCTTTTATTATCTTGTGTTTACTTCGTGAATGAGTGAGAGTAAGAGTTCGGGTGTAGACAACGTGCCCCAGGCAAAACTGTTCCTCTGGCAATTGTGCCTGAACCATGTTTGAGTACAAGTGCTACAGTGGTTCAGGACATTTGTCACTAATGAGTAATTACGACGCACAACTGGGCTTTTTATTTAAAATCTTTAACCTTTCGTGGTTTTTTAAATTTATTTTCTCCCCAATTTATCATTCATTCATTTTCAAAACCGCTTAATCCTAATTAGGGTCAGTGGGAGGCTGGCGACCATCTTGGCCAATTCTGAGCGAGGGAGGGGCACACCCTGGACAGCTCGCCAGGCCAACATACACACACACACAGGAGATTTGGAACAGCGAATTCGCCGACTGTGCATGTTTTTGGACTGTGGAAGGAAACTGTACCGCCCACCCATAATTTAGTCATATCTAATTCACACCCATCAAGTATTGCCTTCCCCATCACATGACCACCACTGACCAGGGAGGGGTGAAAGCATGTACAGGCTCCCTGCATAACGTGTGATGCTAGCCACCCAGCTCTTTTCGAACTGCGGCCCCCCTCGTACGATTTGGCTGGCCATCACTGTGAGTAATAGGAAAGTCCATGCATGTCATCCCTCTCTTCCGTGAAAGCTCTGCACGGATGGCTGTGCATTAAACCGGATTCTATCCTGAGGTCTCTGGGTTAATTGACCTTGTCGCCACTCGGGAGCCCAACCTTTAGTGCTTAAAGATAAATGAAAATAAATAAATCAGCTTCGGACGTGGTTGATCTCTTTCATCCATACTGTGATCAGTCACTTAACACACCAGACAATATACATTTCTCAGAGTACGCTAATTTTTGTTCCAAGAAGATAGAATATAATGTTATGACTTGGGAAAAATCACTACAAAGAAAAGCAAAAACAAATTTATCCTTCAACAAAAAGTTCTTCAAAACAATATCCACTATTTAATTCCTAATAACACACTAATACCACCATTTAACTGTTCACAAAACAAAACCTCTGCTCTAAATCACAGCATTTCTATAGACTAGCAACCTTCTGGAAAGCTCCACAAGGTTCCAGAGAAACCCTGGCCCTCCAGACAAGAAGGCACCAGAACTTTCTAGAACATTCCGGTCTTTTCCTAATGATTTTACATCAGAGCATGTTTTACAGAAACACCACCAGAGGGTGCCAAATGAATAAAACAAATATAACTGATATAGTAAGGCAGCAAAGTGTAACACATCTTCATTTACAAATGAAATACCATGCTGGACAAAAAATACTCATACATAACAGTAATATTAAGGGGGTGCGACACTTGGAAGATTACAGTGGTGTAATACAGCTAATCATTTTTCCTATTCCAGCACATTTTATTCCTTTCATACAACTTTCCTGAGATTTCTTGATAAACAGCATGTCCTAATTTTTATCCATTTATAAGTACCGGTACATTGGGCCACAATGCCTGCGATCTCCGAGTTCAAAAAAGCGTGGGGCTCTACACTTTGAGTGTGCTTGCGATATAAAAAGTGCATCCAAAAGAGGAAACCTGAAGGAATCATGTTTACAAGTTCATCACGATCTGTTGCGCTCTACTACGCTGTGCTACAAATCCCACATTTCATTGCGATTGGTGTCAAATCGTACGTCATACATTTTGCCACGATCTTCAGAATTCCATCAGGTTCCCTCAAGATCATCGCGATTCGATCCCACGATCTCCCAACGCTCATCATGATTCTCCTAAACCGTGGCGCTCCGACATCACGCCCCGGTGTAAACCAGGGTTCGGACTGTTCCAAGAGCACCAACGCTCCACTGAAGTGAAATCACACCAAAGTTTTCAAGAATAGCATGATGTGAAATCTTTGGGTGCTGGAAACTTTTATCCACAAAGGGCCGGTTTGCGTCCAGGTTTTTACTTCAGCCTTGCAGGAGGAGCCACACCTTCCACCTGTGTGAACCACTGATCTCAGGAAGCGAATTGATGGTGTAGCCTTTTGTTTTTATGTGACGACACCTGAAGCCAGACTGATGCCATCTTGGTGAGAGCACTTTACTGTTGAAAGTTCTACTCAAATAACATACAAAAAGTGGGGTACAATAAATTTTATATTACACCCCCCCACCCCCCAAAAAAAATGGCTATGGAAATTATTAGTAATGTTCGATGAATTTAAGGTAAAATATTTTCTGTTTTTCGAGCCGTGTTAGCTTTCAACAGCTCCATTTTGAGATTGTAAAGCGAGATGGTCTCACCCAGATGGCTTCCAAAAGACATCTTCAAAATTGAGATGATAATGTGCAGGCCCGAGCGGCACACTGGCCTAGAGCTTAGCACGTTTGCCTGAAAGCAAGAAGGCCTGGGTTCGATTCCCAGCCTGGGTGTTTCTGTGTTGAGTTTGCATGTTCTCCCCGTGCTTGCGTGGGTTCCTTCCGGGTACTCCGGTTTCCTCTCACTGCCCAAAAAACATGCACAGTAGGCTAACTGGCTGTTCCAAATCTCCCCTAGGTGTGCGTGTCGACCTGGTGAGCTGTCCAGGGTGTACCCCTACCTCGCCCAGAGTCGGCTGAGATGGGCGCCAGCCTCCCCGCGACCCTAATTAGGATTAAGCAGTTTACAAAATGGAAGAATGTGCAAGCCATCTTTTTTTTGTTGTTGTTGTTATTTTAAAATCAGTGATTGAAACAGATGGAAGGATAAGTTTGGGTAACAAAAAAAAAAAAAAAAAGTGTTACCTCCTTTGCAGAATACTGAAATTTACTAAAACCTGTATTACACATTCTAAAAAGGTATTTATAGAATAATGAAAGTTTGTGTGAGTGTTGGCCCTGCGATGGCCTGGCGAGCTGTCCAGGGTGTACCCCGCCCTCACCTGGAGTCGGTTGATATGGGCACCAGCCTCCCCGCGACCCTAATTAGGATTAATCGGTTCAGAAAATGAATGAGTGAATGAAGTCTGTGTATAATTTATATGAGATAAATCACAGTGTAGTGGCGAGGTGATGACCATGTCCGCCTGATAGCAAGAAGGTCCTGGGTTCAAGTGACAAGCTCAGCAAGGGCGTTTCCATGTTCTCCCCTTGCTTATGTGGGTTTCCCGTGGGTATTTCGGCTTCCTCCCAAAGTACAAAGACATGCAATTTAGTATAATTGGCTGTTCCAAATTGCCCCTCGGTTTGCGTGTGAATGGTGTGAGTAACGGTGGTCTGTCGAGCTGTTCAGGTTTGTACCCTGTCTTCATCCAGTGTCATCTAAAACAGGTGCCAGCCTTCCTGTGAATCTAGTCAGATTAAGTGGGTTTGGCATACGAGTAAGCGATCATAGTTGTCAAATCAGAGCAGTCTGAGAGCGAAAACCTCTACCAAGTCCAGCAATCCCCAATAAGAACCTTAAAAAAAAAATAAAAATAGTCCGAATCAAGAATTTGTCCAGATTTCCAGAATGTAATGGAGACTCCCTTATCCACAGCCCTGCCTCAAAATGAAAATCCACATACAACATTTTTTGCACCGTTCTACCAATAAACAAACATGAATTCCTTGGTGGAAGTAATGAATTCTTGCCAACAAAATCTGGGATCGAGCCGCGCTCTGCACTGTGGGGTCAGTGCTGTGTTTAAACATGGACACAAGGTGGCAGTCCCTATCATACACTCATACTTCTGAACATTGTTTATCTTTAACAGACCCTTTATAATAGGCTTCTGATCGGGTGCTCTTCATGTGTTTAACAATAAGACTTAATGTTAGCCATCTGAAAGAAATGGTGTACACTTCAGTGCAGGTGTGTACGTGTACCTTCTATTCGACATCTCTCTCTGTGGTCATCAACACCAGTAGGTTTCGAGTTCTCACTTTAATACTGCTTCTCTTTCAGCTCCTCCCCTCAGGGGTCGCCACAGCGATCTGTTTCCATCCATCCCTGTCCTCCGCATCCTCTTATCTCACACCAACTAACTTCATATCCTCTCTCAGAGCATCCATGTACCTTCTCTTTGGTTCCTCTACGCCTCTTGCCTGGCAGTTCCAACCTCAGCATCTTTCTACCAAAGTTCTCCCTTTAATACTGTCGTTTGTTTCTTCCTTTCATATTAATGATCACAATAATAAACAAATACATCGCAGCTCCATTCATTCAATCGCCCATCTAAGATAGGGTACACCGTAAACAGCTCGCCAGTCTATTGCAGGTCCAACACGCACACCCATCTCATTCAATTTCTGAACCGCTTAATACTATGGTTGTCGGGAGGTTGGTGCCTATCTCGGCCGACACTGTGAAAAGGTGGGGCACACCAGAAACAAGTTTCCAGACCATCGCAGGGCAACACAAAGACAGCCATTCACACTTACACCTAGAGCCAATTTGGAACAGCCAGTTAACTCATGTCTTTGGATGGACGGAGGTAACTGGAATACCTACCGGAAACTCCAGAGAGAGACACCCGAGTCTGGGAATCAAACCCAGGAACTTCTTGTTATGAGGCAGATGTGCTAATCACTCTGCCACCATACTCCCCAATGCACACAATGAACATGTGCTTGGACTGAAGTGCTCCGGAGAAATCTCACAACCTCGGCTAGGACGTTGTTGTGGATGTGCTGAGCACCACACCACCGTACCGTCCCTGTTGCAGGCTGAAATCGAAGACTTGTGACCATCATACCCTTATGTAAGCCTTCTGCAACCTGTTGCAACACACAATAATACACAATGACTTTGTATTGCATGTCAGTGTTGCATGTCTGCCTCACAGCAGGAAGGTCTTGGCTTCAGGCGTTTCTGTGTGAAGTTTGCATGTTCTCCGGTTTCTTCCCACAGACCAATAACATGCACAAATAGAGTAATTCACTGCTCCAAATTTCCCCTAGGTGTCTGTGTGTGTTTGTTGGCCTTTTGATGGTCAAGAGAGTTGCTCACGGTGTGCACCGCTTTGCCTTGTGTTGGCTGAGAGAGGCTCCAGCCTTCCTGTGATCCTAATAGGATTAAGTGATTTGGCAGATGAAGTAGTGAGGATTACAATTTCCTTTTATTTAAAGTTAGTGTTGTTGCCTAATAGTAAAAAGGTTCGGGGTCCAAAACTAGTGGCTGACTGGGCCTGTCTGTGGATTTTGCACGTTATGTACAGAGGAGGGATAGCGAATATATTGGTAGAAAGATGCTGAGGTTGGAACTGCCAGACAAGAGGCCTAGAGGAACCAAAGAGAAGGTACATGG
>JAQNCB010000024.1:5681628-5692287 GCA_030068295.1 Euristhmus nudiceps | reverse complement strand
GCGCAGGTGGGCTTTAGCCTTCCTTCAACCCTTATAGAAGGATTAAGTGGTTCAGCAAAATGTCATTGACAGCCTTCTCTACTTTCTGAACTACTGTTTACAGAAAATATTCAATACAACCAAACGGATGATGCATTCACAAAGCACAGTGGTGTAAAATACAAGCACAATGATCACTGTTAGTCTTTTTTTATTTATTTTTTTTCCTTTTTGCAAGGACACGCCCTTCCTAATGCTGCGGTTCAGTCATGATCACAGTTTGAATAAAATAGCACTGGAACGAGGCTCATGCTAATGGTGGTTTTGTTGTGTTCCTTTAATAAGCATGACATCTGGATTTCTCATTTCAGTTCCATGTCTCCATTACAAAGCAGTAGTTGTTCCACCTTCATGGCACGGTCAGTGCAAGTGTGGCCTTTCTCTCCAAAAGATGATTGGGGGGAATCCATCCAGAAGTTACAAGAGTTGGGGTGCAAGTCTTGTCTCCTTAGGGCCTGTGTGATGCAATGCCTCATCGAGATGTGCTACTCGCCTTCATTTCTGTGCAAGCTTCAGTATTCACTTCTGCTTGATCGACACCCATTTTTATTGCTTCACAGCTTGGTCCCTCTGGGTTCTTCACGACTTTAGGTGTCTTTAAGAAGCAGTCACTGCTATCCAGAGTTAGTTTAGTGAAACAGTTTACCGCATGGTAATGAGTGGCAATGGTGGGTTTTATTTTATTTATTTTTTTTTTTAAGCTTGTACATGATGTTCAATTGCCACACCAAGTTACCTTTACTTGAGTTGTCTACAATTGTCACTTAATGCTGTGATTTACTCTCTTGAAATCAGATTTGACATTTTGCTCAAGATGTAGTTCCTTATTGGTGTGTAATTATCCAGATTCCAATTGTGGTGGTCTAACTGTTTGCAATGATGCTGTCATACGACTGGGTATCAACCGACCACCTGAAAAAGCCTGGCTTGTACTTCCTCTGAAACACATGAAGCAAGATGGTGGCTTTTTTGAATGCGTACACATGTTGGTCCTAACCTGTTCTGTCTGCCATCTTGAATACATTAACTTGTCAATGCCTGCAATTACCCAAGGTAATTTTTATTGATGGTCAGGAAGAGCTCTTCCCTTGGACCCAGAGACTGGCTGGAGTATTGGTCTTCCTGGGGGATAGGCCACCAAAAAAGGCTCTCCAGTTGTTATGGTCCCAGGCCTTCAAGACCAGTCTTGTCAAGATCCAAGGCCAGAAGTGACTTGTGTTGACACTTTTATTGGGTGGAGTAGCTAGTATCATACCCAACTTTCCTCCTTTCAGAGCCTTCATTCTGACCAGCCATTGTTGAGCTGGAATCCCAGCAAGAGAGCTTGACCAGCTTTTGCTTCCTTGGCTTACAGCCATAGATGGCTCTGACAGTACTGGGATTCAAAAGCACCAAGTTTCAGTTAAAACCATAACTAACTCATAATTCTGACTTTACAAATGTGTGCCATGACCACACAAGAAAAATTCTTGATGTTGAATCCACTTGATCATGATGAGGGGACATGGAGAATTTTTAAGACAGGTCGTCATGATGAAGGGAGTGACAGGGTTGTTATGCAGGATTGTTCTTGCACTGCCTGCTTGAGTAGTGAGGAGTCCTACACAATCCAGCTGCTGCGTTGGTCTCTTTGGTGTCAACCTAATGACATTCGACAGGGCTGTTCCGTCTAGAGTGCCTTTTGGCTCACTTTTGCATGTGATTTCTAGATGTTTTGTGGAGCGATAAATGGTGGTGTTCCTTCACAAATGCTGAGTCTTATTCGTGTTAAGTGATGAGATTTTGTTGGGCAACAAAGGAATTACTTCCAGGTCTCCTTCACTTCTGCCAAAAAGCTAAGAGAATCTGACTGGGTGTGATGACTGATCAAATGTGAAGCCTTCATCCACCATCCAAGCTCCTGATCAAAAACCTTTGAGCACTTGCTATAATTCTGTTATGCTGACAGGGAAGAAGTGGTGACATTTATTTATTTATTTTTAAGCCACATGTCCACCTCATGGGCAGTTTGATGGAAATTCTGGCAAAGCTAAAGCTCTCGAGGATAGGGATATGATCCCGACAGTTTCACGTACTGTCAGGAGGTTTGGCTCACTTCTTGGCTCCGTTCATTTCGACAGAACGTGTTTCATGACTAGTGTATGGGAACAAGTTGGGTGACTGGAATCCTCCTTGAAAGCACACGGTGAAATGTGTTGCACTTGGCATGCTAGCACTCAATGTGATGCATCTTGAACAGTTTCAGGCTCAATCATGCAAAACAGATTTATATATTTGTTCATTAAGATTTGTTATGAAATGCTTTCAAGCCAACTTGCCTTGGGATTTTTCTTTTTCACAGAAGCCTTTCACCTCGAATTGAATTCAGCTTATTCTCGAGCATTTTTAAAAATTTTTAAGTATTGTTTCTTTAGTAACCAATGGGATTTGTATAGAGGGTGCTCTACGTAATGCAGTGCTTCTCAATTATTTTCTGTGACTCCTCCCCGAAGAAAAAATTCTTGAAACCCCCCCCCCCCACCTACCTGTGACGATAAATGGTAATTTTATATACATAAGTGTATCCTTAACATTAAAAACAAAAAAGAAATATAGTTCTGCTTACAACAAAGAAAACTTTTTAAATATTTTCTGTTACAGATTAAAAAATGTTAGTGCACCAATTTGCCTGAAATAAAAAATACCTAGATTTAAGCTGTAAATATTTTTGACAACTTATTGCACCATTTGATGGTGGAAAAATAAAAATCCTCTTTCTCCATTCCTGTTCACTTGCTCTCTGTTGATATTCCCAACACCATAGCGTGACGTGAGGGCGCCACTGTCAACTAGTGTAGTGGAGGTGCAATTACACGTAATTCTAGTACACTACAAGATTCAAGTTTTATTGTCACTAACAAGAAATTACATTAAGCAATTACTGGCAGTGAAATGCTTAAGTCTCAAGTTCCCAACAGTGCAAGAAACACACAATTGCAATCAAGTTAAATCGAATAAAATAATATAGTAAAATAGAATAAAAATGTGAATATATATGTAAACAAGTGAACATGAACACAAATTTTGTGCAAATGAAAAGAGGCAGGAAAAGTGTAGCAGTGTGCAAAAAAAGTCAGGTTGTGCAAAATGAGCAGGTCATGAAGAGCTTAAGTCTTATGGCCTGAGGGATGAAACTAGGGCAAAAAAATGCATGTTCCCTGGGGTCACACGCCCCCCCCCCCTCCCCCCCTTGCATCATGCCACG
This sequence comes from Euristhmus nudiceps, assembly GCA_030068295.1. NCBI lineage: Eukaryota > Metazoa > Chordata > Actinopteri > Siluriformes > Plotosidae > Euristhmus > Euristhmus nudiceps. The sequence continues at coordinate 5,689,004 of JAQNCB010000024.1, read as the reverse complement.
CCCCACTATTTGAGAAGCACTGACGTAATCTGAAGGACTCACGAGTATCAGTAGTTTTTGACCTGTTGTGGTATCTCCCCCACTTTCTGCAGCTTGAAAAAGTACTTTTTTTTTTTTTTTTTTTTTTTTTCTTCTCTTCTCTCTCGTGGTATTTCTATTTAATGTGATGGTCCCACTTCATTAAATGCAATTGGATTAAAAAGTGACAAATCCACTTTGAATTCAATGCATTTAATACATGGTGTATCTTGTAGTGCTTCTCAATCTTTCTTTGTATATAATACACACAGGTTGCTTTGGTTCTATATTCACTCTGTCAATCAGAAGCAAGAGAGAAATGTAGAGAAATCATGACGCTTTAACTTGTGTTGATTTTATAATTTCATGATCATCCTGTCAAGGTGTGTTGAGCAGGAGTATCTGTACTCGGCATCAAGCAGTTAAAAAGAAGCAAATATGGCGATTTGAATTGAAGGGATATTCAAACTGTCGAGCAGGACTTGGTAGAGCGTAGCCTTTTAGAACCTCCAAGGACGTTCTTTGGGTCAAAGCTAGTGCAGTTAACAGGAACTTGTGCCTTGCTCGGAAGACGAGCTCAGTTTATGGGCTCTCATTAAAGCATGGGGTGTGAACCTGAGCTGCGGCACGCTCTGCAGGTGAAAGAGAAATTTCTGGGCTGTTGAAGTGCTTGTGATAACGTTCCAGCATGAACTCAATGGAGCGTTAAATTCATCTCGCACTTTTCGCTTTATAAGGTTTAATGCGTCTGGGTGAAAATTCTGTTTAAAGTGACTTCACCAGTGACTGATTTATTTATTTTTTTTAATTTTGATCTGCTTTCTGTTTTGACACGGTACAGGAACCCATACCACTTAAAAACCTGTCTTGCTGGCTCTTCATGTGTCGGAGTTATTCAACCTTGTTTATCCTAGGCATGCATACATACACACACGTGTACGTGCATGCACACACAGGAAGCTATGTCTTCGTCGTCTCTCCTAGGGGGTTGTCTTTAATGTGAATTGTCTGGAATTTGCATTAAAGGAAACTCCTGCATGGAACCGCCACCAGCGTGCTTTAAAATAGTTACACACTTGACTGTATAAGCATCTCCAGGGTGACATCATTGGCGTCAGAACCAAGAATAATGTGTGGGTATTTGTGTAACTTGTGCTCAATGTGTTCTGCATCAGAAGAACCCTTCAGACGGCCTTTGCTCCAGATCCCCTTTTCGCCTCCGCTGTAGGTGCCCTGTTCCGTCCTTGTCATTGTCTGGAACAGAGCCGTGCAAATGGAAAAGATGATGGGCTACACCTGATGTGGCGCATAATGCAACCACAGGAAGCCCCACGCAGGGCAGGGTTGGAGGAAGGAAGTTCTTTTCCTCATGAACCCTGGGAACGTCTGTGCTAAGTAGAGTTGACTGTGTAATGGGAACATGGTTGTGCATCAAGACAGAAAGTGCGAGAACTCCAAAGGTTAGCCTCTGCCCAGGAAAATGAGGGATGCCTTTTGTTTCGTTCTTGTTTATATAGCATTAACAAAAGTTGTAATTCATGTGCTTTTGATGTCAGACCAAGATCCCCCCCCCCCAGTTTTTTTTGTTTTTTTTTTTTCTTTCTGCTGTTGACCACACTACGGTGGCATGTGCCAGTTTGTTACCTGTGCCGAATGAGGACATTCAACTTGGATATGTTTGTTTACCGAGGGTGCCTAGATACCATTTTATCTGTGGACTGGGTGCATGAACTTGCAGATACTGATTGTTCACCAATTTGGGATATTGCGGAACTGCTTTATGATGTGAAACTTGGGTGGGGCAAGCGTGGCTTGATGATTAGAGAAGATGGCTTGGCATGAAAAGGTCACTGGCTGGATTCCCAGTCCAGGAAGTTAGGGGGGGGGTAGCAGTGAGATGCACCTTCCCTTTCTCCACCTTCATGGCTGAAGCGACCATGAGCAAGACACCTAACCCCCAACTGCTCTCTGGGTGCCACGGTGTGGCAGCTCAGTGTGCGCATACGTGCTCAATTCAGATGGGTTAAAGGAGTTTGCCTATTCCCCCCCCCAATGCCTACATGGGTTTTCTCCCACAGTTCATATTTATTCAGATTAAGCTAACTGGCTATTTCAAATTGCCCCTGGTCCAAGTGTGATTGGCAGTTTGTATGTATGCGTGTGATGGTCTGGTGAGCTGTTCAAGTGTTTTTGCAAATGGAGGCGTGAGTAAGCTGTTTACCTGATTTTTGTTTTTACTGTTACTCATTTCAGCAGTGCCCCTGAGTAGAGCATCATAGGCATGGAATATGGCTCGACTGGTTGTCCTGTGTCCCCCCATAGGGAACCCCATAAGGCTACAACATTGCTAAATTGATCCTGATTGGCTCTGTATCGTTGGATTGCATGACAACCGCCATGGCGAGAGCAGATTTATTACTAATAAAACTGAAGCCTAAAAAATGGGATTATACACCACCGCTCAAAATGGCAGTCTAACTCGCGTAGGCAGTCAAATTTGTAGGTAGGTAAATATTCATGGAGCAAATGTTGAAATCAGATGCTTGACTGAACATGAGCTTGTTAGGTGGATAACATGACTGGTAATATGAAAGTTCACTACTTTCCAGCGATTGCCTTGTCGGATCCGAAGCTGAATGAAGTTTTGCGAACCTGCTGCATCAACACGAACAACTGTTATGTCCACCTTGTGCTTAGGTTTGGTTATGAAAATGTGGGTGAGCGTGCTCAGGTGTAAGCCCCACATTGTGCCCCCGATTAACCCGGGCAGTATTTCACATTGGAGGCTGTTTTTCTTCGGCATGTTCAGCCCCAGTCAGTTGTCTTTCATTCAGCTCCCTTTTGTGTTTTCATTTCTCAACCTCTTCCATTACCTAAAGCTTGGTGCAGATGCCAAATTTGGCAGGCAGAAAGTATCTCTTTCCCCCCCCCCTTTGGCCATGCTCTCCTGCTGTGTGTGTGTGAGAGAACCCAACTAATAGAGTAGTGTTCCAAGGTCAGTACAGGAAGCGCTTACCCTGTCAGCATGGGAACCAAAGGCCACGTTGTCGTTTGGAACTCGGCGCTGACCTTCAAGCTTGGGTCTTTGCCATAGGCACAGGAAACTCCTGCCTTAAATCTCGCTGACATCATGGGTGAGTTAATATTTAGGCTCACTCGAACCCACAGAATGGCTTTTTAATTTATGGGCACACTAGTTCGCAGTTAATTTATGAAACGCAAACGGTCTCGGTCTTCTGAACAATTCCTATCCGGTCTCTTGGGTGGTAAATATATTATGCTTTTGAGAGGCGCAGATGAATCACAGACGGCGTCCAGCATCAGACGATCTGAGGATTGCGACACGGCTCCCCAGCGTTCTCTCACAAAGTCGGAAAAAAGCAGTAGGTCATGCTGCTCTTTAGACCCGTGCACTGTGTCGGTGGAAGATTAAAGTTAATGTTTTACCTTCTCCTGACATGCCATCTGTTTTCAGCCTGCGCTTGAAAGCGTTGCGTTCGATGACCTCATCCCTGCCTTGTGCTTACACAACCGTCCTGCGCTCCCTGAACATGTGCGTAAGCTGCAGGCCACGAATGTTTCAAATGATTTTCCTCTCAAAGCATATCTGAACACCTGAACGTTCTTGGCGGTTTTGTGATCTTTAGGTCTGTGTGGATTTAAAATCACCGTTTAGCTTGTTCTCAGATGTTTGAACGGACATCGCTGAGCTCTGAGAGGGGCATTCGAGGAGGAAGATCAGTGTCAAAAAATTCCTTCAAAGTGCAGGGACTCCACCCTTGGTTGGAAGCCAGTGCTTGTTCAGAAACCGTAGCAAAGTGTGCTGCCTACCGAAAGGCACTCTTGGCCATTTGAGTTACAGCCCAGACGTGTCTGACAGATTAAGGAGTGTTGGAGAACTTTATGAGGGCAAGCAAAAAGTGCAAACAAAGAACCCCATAGAAACATGATCTCTTTATTTGGCGTGTTCGAGGAGACGGTAATCATGTCTTGCCGTGTGCGTTTCAGCTCAATTTGTCATAAGGCTGTAACGTTGGAGATTTGCAAGTAGTTATGCACTGATTCTCCTGCCTCCTGTGTTATTTATTTTGGCCGCTTCAGCCAAGATGACATCAGGCATATAAATGGTCCTTAAAGCCTTATTTTAATTCATCAAGATGGCAGGTTTAGACATTAGTTCAACAAAGCATCACAGGTTTATTCTCCCATCCTGATATTGTAACTCTCGGTCCAGGACGAGACTAAGCATTCTGACCTTATCTGGGTTTTCGCCACTTGATGGAGGTCATGTTGGTTGACTTCTCCATTCTGTCCCGGAACACATCTGTATTCACTTTCAGTTTTAACATCCAACTACAAGATAAGAGAATGTTTTTATTAATCCCACACCAGGGACATTTACTTGTTAGCTCAAAAAAGCAGAAATGGAAGCAACAGTAGAACAAAATATAAGGATAATAAACTGTAAACAATGGAAATCGTGCATAAAACGTTGAGTTTAGACATCTGCTCACTCGTTTTCCGAAACGCTGAGTCCTATTGGAGTCTCTCGGCTGAATCTGGGTGAATTTGCGGTACACCCTGACCATCGCAGGCCAACTCGCACCCAACCATTCACTCGCATCTAAGGGAAATTTGGAACAGCCAGTCTTTGGGAGGAAACTGGAACAGCCACAGGAAAACCACAAGCACAGGTAGAACTTGAGATTCCTGTGGCAAGCATTAGTGGTTAGCTTGTTGGTCAAAGTCTTCAATTTGCTTAGTGACGTACATTTTGAGGGTATATGCAGTGGTAGATGAGCCAATCAGAATGCACGATTGCTCATATCCAGAATGTTGGCTAAGGTCTGTGGGATTTCACACCTGAGCCTAGTGGCTCATCAGTGCTGGTGCTTATCCCCGGTTTCTGTAGCATGACTAGTTCCCATCCTCCTGGATGGGATGCTAGTCCATTGCAGGTTACCTTCCCAGTATTTTTACTGGTACTCATTTGTACTGCTGGGTGAACAGAGGAACCCTTGCAGTTTAGACCTTGTCCAGAACTCTTGGCATGGTGGCGGTCTCAGATTCGAACCCATGAGCCCAGCACCGTAACTTCAATGTCGCCGGCCCCCACCATATCCAGGGTGTACTGATGGAATAACTGGTGGCATCCGTCTTCAAAGCAGGAACCAATGTGGTGTATCAGACTGATGTCCCAGTGATTGAGATGTTAAACTGTGCCTTCAGTGTCTCGTTCCAAACCAAATGTTTGAACAATGCATGGTCAAAGCCTGATTTAAATCTGAGATCTGAAGGTGCATAAACTTCCTGCTCCTGTGATTTTTATTTATTTGTCACCCATTGTGTGGTCTCGAGCTCCGTTTGCTTGCCTCGTAGCACTTTTTAAAATGACTTTGTCCTTTTTGGGGAAAAAAGTTATTCCGACTTGTTACACAAAGACATGTTCAGAGAGCTCTTTCTTAGAATGTTACTGAGAACTCAGCAGGTTTCTACCTCATTTTTGCCTTGTACTGCCACAATGCAAGGTTTCGGAGAGCACACAATGCTCTAGACAGGAGTACTGTGTCTGCCTTCGAGACCTGGAAACCCGAGATGCAGTCGGGTGAAGTGTTCTTTCTTTTGCAAGGCATCTCCTGAACTCGTTTTCAAGGGATGTTTTTCTTGGAAGTCAAATTCTACATTGATCTTTTTCGACTATGACAGCTGTTTTTGTGAACATCAGCCAAGCCTTATCTCTTTTCCTGTTGGATGTAAAGCAGATTATTAACTGAATTGTCAAAGTGGGAATTTTTTTTTTTTTTTTTTTTTGGAGTGCCAAGTGTGAACAGCTGGTAGGTCTTGGCTGATGAGCACTATATATAATTTTAACTGTAATGCAAGGCTATGTTTTTTAAATAAGTCATATTTAAGCAGTGAGGTTGTGGTGAGGACTAATTAGGTTTGTGGTGAATGGAAGTAAAATGATGCAAATGTTCGCGTATAATGGCAATGTTTTTAAACCCATGCTGTGTGGCACTTTTCCCAGAGTTCCTCAATTAAATTACATCCATTGAAGGCACTTAAATAAACAGAATCTTCCCAGCTGCTGTTCCTAGAACATGCAGGCGAAAGGAAGGATGATATCAACAAAATCTTCAACATTACTTCAACATTTTGGGATACCGCACGCATCTGGCATTTTATTCCTTGCTGAAACCTGATTCTAGATATCTAATTCTGCTCCCAAAGCGCCCTCGCGCTCGTCCAACCTTTTACCTAACACAGTTGACCCAGTTTGTATGTTCTTTGTTTTGTAACTGTGTCCCTGTGAGCACAGTGAAGGCGGGTGGGATTTGCTCCAGGGTCGGAGACGCCTGTTTAAGCCCTGTCGTTATTTCAGCAGATCATCCCTCAAGTCTGCACCTAATACCCTTTGTTTATGGAAGGTGCTATGTTTGGTTACAATCAGGAGAAATGCAGGCATCGTAGATTACATCCAGCACACGTCTTTGGATCTGCGCCCAACCCAAACAGCTGTCCGTGATCCCTGGCTGCTGCTGTTGGAAGTGGCAGAGATCACTCGCTTTGTTCAGCACAGTGATGCGTTGATCAAATTCTGCTGATATGTCCTGACAGTTTTCATGGAGTCTGAAAACTGTTTTAGGCTCCATGTACAGAGAAATTGTAAGGATGACGGAGAAAACCTATGTATTGAGGTTCTGTTGTGCGGTGATTGTGTTTTGCTGCTACACCAGCTCCAAAATAAACCTGAAATTGTATTAAATACATTAAAAATTGAAATTCACTTTAGGTAGTCCATAGAATTGCAAAATATTTCTATATGTAGATGTTTCAGTGGTTCTGTAAATTCTGCACCAGATGAGTGCCCTGTCCAGGGTTCTTAAAAATAAATATAAACGGTTGACTTTAAGCCATGTTCGCTCTTCCCCACGTTAAACTCGGTCACTCATTTGCAGAATCACTTAATTCTATTGGATTTGTGGGGAGGCAGGAGCTTTTCGGCCAACACTCCGAAGGAGGGTATGTGGCAGGGCCAACACACAGCTATTCATACCCACCTCTTGGGGCAATTTGGATCAGCCAGTTAGCCTAATGTGCATGTCGTTTGACTGTGGGACAAAACCCGGACAAGCATGGCGAGAAAATGCAAACTCCTTCCAGAAAAACCATCACCAAGCAAAGGACTTCATCCCTGGACCTTCTTGCTGTAATTGCCCTGTGTTGACATTAAATTCAAGTTATTCTATGTCCTATGTCCTAGGTGAAGGTCCAGACGAAGTGCGATTCAATAAGACCTCCATGGGACGACGACAACAACAAAGGACACAGTTTCCCTTGCCCGGACGCGGGTCACC
>JAQNCB010000024.1:5620126-5630397 GCA_030068295.1 Euristhmus nudiceps | reverse complement strand
CTTAGGAAGGGTGAGTCCTGAACCACAGAGTATAAATTCTGGTTGCCTGCATGAGTTTTTAGAACTGAAGTTCCCTGTATAGGTCGGGAAACGTCTTCGACCAAATTTCCAGTCCAGTTGACGGAAGGAAACCATAAGCTTTGGATACTGTGACCTGGAAGACTGAATCCTCAGAGATCTGGCACTCAGTAAAATGTTGCCCCAGATATCAGTGTACTGTCCATACTGTATCTAAGCATTGGGATCATTTTAATTAGTTTTTCCCCTCTGTTTAAGCACCATGGTTCATCTCTGTTCATACTCTCTCTGGGCTGAACTTTTAATCAGAATTTAACACCACATTTTTCCAAAACCCAGTGTCTGTCCAGCTCCATTTTCATTGATTTTTTTTTTTTTTTTTTTTTTTTTTTTTGGGTCTGCTTTGTTCTTTATCTCCAAGTCTTGTCATGTTGCAGGTTTGCTGGGTGTTTGATTCGCCGTGTTTCCTCCCGTCACTCCATTCACGCATCCAGTGCATGTTTCTGCTGTAGCTGAATCACAGACCATCGTACTGCCGCCTCCTCTCTTACCGCTCTTCGACGGTCCTTTCTGAGAATTGGAATGTTGGTTCAAGGCCGAGTACCCACCTGCGACGTGGTTTCTATTCTTGTATAAAATTTATTTAATTCCGACTTTCTTCTTGCGCCCAGGTGACAGATGGGGCCTATATTCCGGTGAGCAGTATGAACGGCGCAGGCTTCCGGCCTTTCGACATGGTGATTCCCTTCACTTTAGGCACGGGTGAAGTCACAGGTGAGAACAGAGTTCCGTTCCAGCCATGCTCAACATTTCCACTCGTGTTCGTTATTGGGACGTACGAGGGAAATTGTATTAGTGTGGTTCACAGACCGTCACTCAAGGAGTGGGGCTAGGGGAGGTCAGCTGCCACTTTCTGGTTACTCACTCGTCTCATTCTTGGGCCAAAAAAAAAAAAAACCTTTGTTTCCACTAACATTGCAGGATAAGTTTGGGTCGGTAGGTCAGTAAAACATTTTATTTTTTTATTTATATATTTTTCCCTTAGAAGACGCTCACAGATGGGGGAGACGAAGACTGCCCTGCCCCCCCAGCACTAAAGTGAACTTTCCCGCTTAGTCCCGTATAGTTGGCGGAAATAAAAGGGAGTCAGTCGGGTGACCGGAAACAAAGGGTTTTTTTTTTTTTTTGCCTTACTTGCTGAACCACTTGTTCCTATTGGGGTCCTGGGGAAGCTGGCGCCTATCTCAGCCAGCACTGACGAAACCTGGGTACACCTTGAACAACTCGGCAGAACATTGCAGGGGCAGCACATGCACAGCTGTGCACATTCACACCTATATCTAGAGACAACTTGGAAACAGCTAGCTCGCCTAATGCGCACGCGTTTGGACTGTGAGGGAGAAAACCAGCACGAACATGCAAACTCCACACACGGGCCGAAACCCAGGACTTGAGTCTAGGACCACCTTGCTGTGAGGCGACTGTGCTAGTTGCTGTCCGCCCCTGGTTCGGTGCTTCGTGTGTTTTCCCTCCACTGTTATTGAAGTAATGCAGGCCTGAAATGTTCTTGTTCCATACCAAAAAGTGTTTAGTATACTTGATGGTGCTTCTTGTGTCTAACTTTTGCTTTTCCACATGCAGGAGAAGTTTACATGCCGTCAGGCAAAACCGCTCAGCCTGAGATCGTCGACAACAAGGACGGGACAGTCACTGTGAAATACGCGCCGACCGAGACCGGACTTCACGAGATGCACATCAAATACAATGGCGCTCACATCCCAGGTAAAAGGTTGAAGGTGTCGGAGCTAAAAATGTGTGCAGACGTTTACAAACCAGAAGCATGAAGCCATTCGCGACTGGGAGTCCATGGGAGCTAACCGGCTGAGCACTGTCGGGGCGGAGGGATGGTGTACTCGAGGCAGTTACCAGCCAATCATGGGCGTCTAGGAGTTAATTTGTGCCAAAGGGGCGGACAGCGTGTTGGGGTGTTGGATAGGTCCTGAATGCGCATGCACAGCAGTCTGTTCAAGATGCAGGTGGTGGCAGCATTAATGGGGTGAAATGCACATAGCTGTTTGTTGCTGGGAGACCATGGGAGCTAAATGGCTCAGTTCTCATGGGAGGGAGGGGCAGCATGTGTTCACTTCCCTGTCACTCACAGCGACTGCTAGCCAATCATGGCCATCTGTGAGCTCATTTATACGAGGGGTGGATAGCGCTTTCCTTCAGAGTGTTAGACCTGCCCATGAATACGCATGTGCAGCAGTTCGTAAAGAAGCAGGTGACTAGCTTCACATGGCACAGAGGGGGCGTGTGTATGCTCACGCCCCTGACTGGTTGATGTGATGTGATGGGAAGGTAATGCTTCAGGAGTGGGAATCGAATACGGCTATAATCAGGGGAGAAAATGTGGAAGGGTGCTGAGGAGTCTGCACAAGAAGCAGCCAGCTCTCACCAGTCTCTGGGTCAGTGTCCTCCTCCTCCATAATTCATTCCCTATCAGCTTTCCTTCCTGCACGCAGGCTCCCAAACCTCCAGTGACCTCGAAGCTGAAGGGAGGTGAAGTTGAAATGAAAACCAGTCGTTCATAGCGATTTATTTGGACGTTGTACATCTCCTGTATTGACGTCAAGCTCTGGGAATCTGTGCAGCCCTGGTGTAGTATGGGAACTGAAGAGTTGGTCATGCTGGGGCTTGCATAGGAAGCAGCCGTGACGTTATACACTCTCCTAATCCGCATCTGTCAGCGGTCACGGCAGGTATTGAGCCTCCAGCATTATTCTGGAGTCGTGCATCAGTTCGGTCCTGACAACAGGGTCAATAATGCAAGTTTTCCATGTAACCACAGTATGATGCCATGTAAGGCAGTGATCACGTGTGAATCACTTTTCCACCATTTTTAGCCCACGATAAAGGATGACTTGGGGCTAATTACACGTGCGGATATCCTGTTCAGTATTAACCCTGCGCCTTGATAAATTCCCATTGTCTATTGTTCGCGGTTTGAGAATGCCGCATGTTTGTTTCCTTTTCACTGACCGAGAAACAAGTGGTCTGCAGCAACATATTGCCTCATGCCTTTTTATGCAATAGTTTTGTGATTTTTTTTTTTGGGTTCATGTGTACGCAGAGTGGAGTTCACCTTGGGATAAAGCACAGCTCGGAATGATTAGTACCGACACAGAACACCTGCTGTTTTTTTTGGTTACACGCACGCTCCCCAATCCTTACTTTCCAGCCTATTCGAGAACCTGTCAGTGCTAACCAGCTATAAATTCGGTTTGGGCGCTCCCACATGGTGCGTGTGACCAGCCTGGAGATCGCAGGTTTGAGTCAAGATTGATGGTACAGACAGAAATGACCAGGAGTCCATGGAAGCTAACAGAGGGAGGGAAGCAGAGATGGCATACCGCCCCCCTCATTTACAGCGTTCACAGGCACATGCATGCTTGTGCCTTTCCCTGGTTGGTGGTCGGATGTGATGGGTGGGAATTGGATGTGACTGGGGGGGGGGCAAAAACTAACTAAATACAGGGATCCCTCACTTTTAGTGGTTAATAGGGGGTCGAGACCCCCCTGCAAAGACAGAATTTCCACAAAGTAGGATCAGCGCCGCCACCCCCCCCGACTGACATGAGTAGAGATCAATAAATGCATATTTAATGCTATAAATGCTTATAACAAACATTCACAAATAATGCATAAGATGTAAATATGAAATACATACATGTAATTGAACATGGATGTAAATAAAGTGTAAAATACCTTGACTTCCGCCTTTTCTGTCACACAAATGCTGTTATTTCAGAGCAGAGTCCCAAATCGGAGTCGGTAGTGACCTTGATGCCTTTCCCTTAACTTTTTCTCCATTTAATAGTGAAACAGTTAAGAGAAAGGTGGCAAGGTTACTACTGACTCGGTTTGGGACACTGCTCTTTGAACTCTCGCAAGCTGTTTGGTCAAGACAAATTTCCCAGCAGAAGAGGAGGCTGGGATCCAAATCAGTCAGTAGTGACCCCTCGTGGCATTTTTCTGAGCTTTCTCTATATTTTTATTTTTCAATGAATATTTAAAAAAAAAAATCCGTGATGCACTGAAGCCGCAGAACCTGAAGCGCAATATAGTGAGGTATGACACTAATGCAATGTGTGTTTTGCTCCATAGAGAGTCCTCTACAGTTCTACGTCAACAATGCTAACAGTCCCAACGTGACGGCGTACGGGCCAGGCCTGGTGTATGGCGTCGCTAACAAACCGGCTACTTTTACCATTTGCACGGAGGATGCTGCAGAAGGTGTGCATCACTGTCTCATCTTTCATTTGAAAAATGGTTTATCACTTGTCTTGATGGTACAGTGTGCATTATTTTGGAGAATGAGTTTTCAGAATCCTCAAATAAGCTTTTTGTGTCTACATGGGGGGGGTCCCCTCTCATGGAGGCTTCCATCTTGCACAGCCATGTTTCTGCAGTAGTGCAGAATCGTGTGCGTAATTTGGTTGCAGTTTGGAACCTTACCACGAGATGCTGCAGGATGCCTTTAAATCTTGTGCACTGTACTGTTAATATAAATAAATTAAATTATGGACAAATATTATGCAGATCTAGAAATCTGTTCCAGAAGTGGTGATGCTGCTGTGTAATTTTGTTGCAGGTGGTCTTGATTTGGCGGTTGAAGGCCCGTCGAAGGCTGAGATCAGTTGCATTGACAACAAGGATGGCACCTGTACGGTCACGTATCTACCTACGTTGCCTGGAGATTACAACATCCTGGTGCGTTACAATGACAAGCACATCGCCGGGAGCCCCTTTACTGCCAGGATCACAGGTGGGGACCTCCGCGCTGTGTTGCGATGCACCTTTCATTATTTGTGGCCATACTCCCCCCAGTTTATAATATAAATAAATATCTTGTGATGAGGTTCACATCTGAGGTTTGGTGTCTGTTTTCAGAGGACAACAAGAGGAGGTCCCATGTGAAGTTGGGCTCAGCCGCCGACTTCTCCCTGGACATCGCGGAAACGGACCTCAGTCTCCTCACTGCCAGTATCAAGGCTCCCTCAGGCCGTGACGAGCCCTGTCTCCTGAAGAGGCAGCCTAACAATCATATTGGTATGAGAAGCTTCTGAACTATTTGGGTTGCTCTTGATTTTGTGCGATATGGCGCAGGATTAATTCTGTACACTACTTCTGCACATCACTGCAACACTGGACGGTCTGATCAAGTCATCTGGTCCGGTTGTTCAGATTAAAAGTGATTTCAGTAGTTGACAAAATGTGCTGAGTTTTAAAAATATTTTAACAAACTAAACTCTAATTGGTGCCTCAAAGGAGCCAAGTGTCTGCTTATAACCTGCTGTGCTTTTTTCTACCCGGCTCCTGTGCAGGCCAAAGGAGCGCCGTAGTCATGGAATGTGGATTGGATGGTTGTTCGGCTGTGTCCATGTCACGGTGTATATAGGACTGGCCCCGGGCGGTTATACTCCATACTGAATACTGTACATGTAAAATCACCTCAAAGTTCTGTAAAAGCGCAGTAGTACTGAACATTTAACACCGAAATAAATTTATATTGTACCTGTACAGTAAATACATGTAATACTAAATACAGTCTTTCATTTAACTGGAGTCTGAAAACCTCAACACCTGCCGTTAGTGCTACCTGCTTATTACATGTACCTTGACAGTTTATTAGAATGTGGCGAGCAAGCATATCATGGTGGACATTATCTCCACACCGTGCACATTCATGATTCACTGAAGGGGATTTTAATCGGACAGGCGGATTTAGTCCGGATAATCCGAAATCCAGTCTATAGGGGTCCGAACGAGCGAGGTTCAACTGTAGGTTGATGTCCCTTGTCCGTATATCGGGCTAACACGGGCTCCTGCATGACTATTAACCCGGAGATTGCAAGTTTGAATCCCGTTTATTGGTGTAAAATGAACACAGCTGTTTGTTGCCAGGAGACCATGGGAGTTAAATGGCTCAGCTCTTATGGGAGGGAGGCACTGCATACACTCACTTCCCTGTCACTCAGAGCGATCGCCAGCCAATCATGAGTGTCTGTGACAACGTCATTTGTACGAGGGGCGGATAGCGCTTTCCCTTCGTGTTAGACCAACCCCAAATATGCATGCGCAGCAGTTCAGTCACAGAGGGGGTGTGTGCGCATGCTTTCACCGCTCCCTGGTTGGTGGTGGTTGTGACAGGGAAGGCAACACCTGATGGGTGGGAATTGGATACGAATAGATTAAGGAGGAAAAGAGGCCTTGCACATTTCAGATGGTTGTGAGCACGTCATTGAGTTGACACTAATTGGCGGTTGTATATTGCTGATTTGAGTGAAGGTTGTCCAGTACGTTGAAACCTGCCTATCCATAATATAACTAGAGGGACACTCGGTGCAGGGTACCATGACCAGGCATTAATGGATTGTTATAACTTGCTATAGGTATTATGAAATGTCTCCCCCTAGTGGGCTTTTTTAAAAACATGACCATGGATACAGATCACCTCCAAAACGTAATGGCTTGTTAATTGTACCACATCCTATCCTTGCTCAAAATCTGTGCATACCTTTTTGAGTGACATTTGTGCAGAGAATCAGGTGAAACCACCTTAGCATGGTGCTTAAATCTGTATCATGAACTTCACCCCCATGTTTAATGGCTACAGCTCATCTTTTCTTTGTTTCGTCCCCCAGGTATTTCTTTCATTCCAAGAGAAGTCGGGGAGCACTTGGTCAGCATTAAGAAGAACGGACGCCACGTCGCCAACAGCCCCATCTCCATCATGGTGGTGCAGTCTGAGATCGGAGACGCCAGCAGGGTGAAAGTGTTTGGCCCAGGCCTGGTAGAAGGGCGCACCTTCCAGATGGCTGACTTTGTGGTGGACACCAGAGAGGCTGGTGAGAAACGAGCGGCTGTTCCTCACGCTTCGCAGTTCACTGGAACAAAACCCCAAATTTGGGTTTTTGTTGGCGTGAATTGTTTGTCCTAAAATTAGTTTTATAAGGAAGTTGCAGAGTGCCTTTTTTTTCTATCCCTAACGTAGAGCAGTAGGCCAGATGTGGATGCTAATGGAGTGGTCCTGACGGGAAGCGTTTTCCCCCGTCAACTTTTTGAAATGTTGCCATGTAATTATGGCCTATTTAGTCTAATTTCCATCATCTCTGGGGTGAACTGCGTAAGTGCTAAGGAGGCAATACTACAGTTCCACCAGAATGTCTGCCTTTTTAAAGTTTTAATTTAATGCTGCATTCATGATCTGCAATTTACTTAATTGAGCTGAATAGAATCAAATAAACAGGAAAAAGTGGCGGGGGGTGGGGGGGGTGTCGTGTCAGTGATTGGGTTTAACATTGTACTGTAAACTGGAGTTTCTGGTTGAAATGAGTTTTGGTGTACACCGACCCGAGTGTTTAGGTATTTTGGATTGTAAACAGGAAGAGACCAATCTCAATGTTCTTTGCGTTCAGGGTATGGTGGACTGGCTCTCTCCATTGAAGGCCCAAGCAAGGTGGACATTCAGACAGAAGACTTGGACGACGGGACCTGTAGTGTTGCGTACTGTCCCACAGAGCCTGGTACCTATGTCGTGTCCATCAGGTTTTCTGAGGAGCACGTTCCTGGTGAGTTACACACATCGTTGGAGTTGGTTGACTTTTCATGTGCATTTGCCTTTACATTGACGAGAAAAACAGGATGTGGCTCTGTGCCTTGCCGTGCATTTGTGGAAATGGGGTGAGACGCTCATCCAAATGAACAGCTTCAGGAACCTCCTCTGTTCCCAGTGGGCTGACTGTTGGCCGTTTGTAGACCTGTTTATGATGAAGTGTCACTTCCTGTTCTGAGGTTAAGTGGGCAAGGGCTTGGGGGAGAGGTTAGAGGGGTGGGGAGTGGCTGGAGAGAGGATGGTGGAAATTGAGGATGGTTAAGGGGCAGGGGGTGACCGAGAGAGGGGCAGAGTAAAGTGGGGTGGTGACTGGAAATACTCATGAGTTTCAATTAGCAGCCCACTCAGGGCACGGCATGGGGGCCAGTTAATCCACGCTGGATTACAGCGTGTGGGCTCCACCCCCATGTAAGGATGTATTGACGCTTGTGCACAAACGGTTCATTGACTTTTTTCTTTTTTCTCCCTTGACTTAACTGAGCTGCTACTGTCTAAATGCAGCAGATTTTTTTTGTGTTTTTTGGTGATCTGTGTGAAGGGTCTGACTGGCTCTCCTTTCCATTCTCACCTTTCTCACATCCATTCACAGGGAGTCCGTTCAGTGTCAAAGTAACCGGAGAAGGACGAATCCGTGAGAGCATCAGCCGTCGCCAACGAGCCGCTTCTGTCGCTACGGTTGGCAGCACTTGTGATCTGAACCTGAGGATCCCAGGTGAGCAAGCGGTTCCTTTTTTTTTATGCAATTATTAGATCAGGAGTGTGATGGGGTCGTGAGTTTGAATAGATGAAACATTTGTGATGTAACTATGCAAAGTAAGCAATGACTGTATGGCGAGGTGGTGTCTAACTCTGTTACTACTGAAAACTGACTTGTTTTCCCTCCAACAGCGGGTCTTGATGTATTTCATTCAGTATAGAATTTATAAGCCTGTGTTTTCTCTGCGGATCTCTGTGGGAGGATTTTGTGTATTGTAAAGCATCCTTGCAAAAAACATGGCAACAAGTAGACATCTTCTTTTTGAACCACTTGATGTCTTCTATTGGGTTGTGTATGCCGTCAGCTATACAAGTGCTCCCTGAATTAGCTGGATAAACGGTCGCTTACTATAACGAACACTCGGGAAGTGCAAACCTCCGCCAGGCCACGCCAAAATGTTAAATCGTCCCATCTCCCACTGTTAGATAATTCTTTAAAAAATAGCTGGATCACCTCCATCATCTAATAGTCATGTTTGTGAACAGCCCCACCTCTGGTAGAAGGTTCATGTAAATCCACATGCTTTGCATAATCCTACCAACAAGCAAACCAAACACTGTGCAGATAAAACATGATCTCCTTGGTCGAGGTGACGAGTGTAGAGTTGCCAAGTGTGCCTCCAGTCTTAACACCCCCCCCCCCCCCCCCCCACCGATCAATGGTGCTTTTGTTCACATTCATACGCCTGTAAATCAGTGACTCAACCTTAAAGCTGTGCTCACAGAGCTTCCGCATAGAAGTGAAGCTTTGAACCTGGTGACATGAGTTACAGCCGCTGAAACTTTAGCACCCGGTTCGAGTGGATGGAGATATCACAAGGAAGACGGCTGCCACCTGGAGCCGATTTGTCTCGTGTAAAAAGCCTGTCAGCCGTATGAAAATATTCAACCAAAGCATGAATCCTGGATCGACCGGTTCCCAGGACGGAGATTTTGTTCTGTGTACACACCCATCTGAAGGGAGAGATCTGAGTGATGCGTGCTGTAGTTATACGGGGGAAGATATTTCGCTTGTTCCCGAGCAACTGGTGACTTTTGGGCTCTCTTGGAAGGAAAGCTGGAGAAAATAGGTCTTCCAAAAATTGAGACGCTGTAGATCACTTTAATTGGGTTAAGTATAGTGTGTTTCAGATCCAGTTTACAAGTCAAGAGTTCTGAAATAACATCTATTTCAATTGAGTTCAATCAATTGTTGTTTTCCCCAGATTTATTTCCTGATTTCAGCAAATTATATTAATGTGGGTTTTTTGTTTTCCTCCCCTTAAGTATCAAAGAAGCTGTTGTCTTGGATAGGTTTTTAAAACGTGTCTCCAGAAGAACTGGGCCTGGTTCTGCAAGATGCTTAATAGGAGCTACAGCTGCGTTACTGATCCGAAGTCAGGGCTCAGGGTTTCAAGCCTCAGTATCACAAAGCTGTCACTGTTGGGCCCTTGAGCAGGGCCCTTGCACCCCAGTTGCAGAGTTGTATAAAAATGGAATTTGCTCTAGATAAGGGTACCTGTGAAATGCACACAAGTGCATGAAGTGTGCTTGTAACTTGGGCCAAAAAAAAAAACCCTTTGTTTCCGGTCACCCGACCGACTCCCTTTTTATTTGAGCAGACTACAGTTTTTTTTTTTCGTGTTTTTGTAACCCAGTGGGTATTTAATAACTGACTGTTCAGTGTCAATAGCTACACTGTCTCAAACTCAGTGGGGAAAGTTCACTTTAGCGGTGCTGAGAGAAGGATGGGGTGGGTGGAGCACAGAGCAGGGGTCTTCGTTTCTGTGAGCGCCTTGGGGGGGGGGGGGGGGGGGGGGGTGGAAAATAAAGTGTTTCGGTC
>JAQNCB010000024.1:5598838-5610437 GCA_030068295.1 Euristhmus nudiceps | reverse complement strand
GTGTTTTTTTTTTTTTTTTTTTTTTTTTTTTTTTTTTTTTTTTTTTTTTTTTTTTACATTTTGGGAACCGCAAAGTCCACATTGTGTAGCTTTTATTTATTTATTTTTTTTAGGACAGCAACCCTTTTTTCCCACCATTTTGATTCAAGCATTATCCTGAATTTGCAAGGTGAAAAAAAAAAAAAAAAATTGAATGAGTCAAAAAATTATTTCTGTCAAAGAATTATTTGGTCATGGGGTTATCAGCCGAAGACTGAATAATTCTCTACAATACACAGGATTATGCTGGTCCTGTGTTTTTGTGTGTGTAAATCCATGGTCGTGGCTTCTCATGAGGTTAAAAAAAAAAAAAAAACAAACTCAAAGGTCCTCTTTACTTCAGACAAATAGTCCATCTATCAATCCTGAAAAGGATTTCAAGGTTCTTCCAGCGGAGACTTGTGAAATGCCTACTGATCTGTGAAAAACCGTTTTTGCTGAAAGATACATGTCGTCACGTGTGCACTCTTATAGCATGCTGGCTGGGCACAATGCCTCGTCTTGTCGACATCACCAACTGATTATTTGCATAAATAAATTAACCAGCATGCAGGTCGAGGAAAACTGTTCATGCATGCAGTTGAATCGGTGATGAACGTTGCGTGACTTTGGGACATTATTTCGGCGGGTTGGGGACTGTTTTGATGGATTTGAAAAAAAGGGGTGCAATACATTAATCGTTCATTGAGGAAATAATGAATACATTGTGTAATGAGTGTTTATTGCCCTAAAGAAACAGCTTTTTATTGACAGGGTGAAAACGAAATGCTCTGGTGTCCATTTTTCAGGGAAAATCTTTTCACATTTTTAGTCAAAAAATTGTTCGTGCGGCATTGAGGTCGGAAATTTTACTCCCACATGCAAGAAAGACTAGTTGTGTGATAGATTTTTCTTATGTACCTCAGGATTTATTAGTGTTTGACACGCAACAGTTCCATGAAAATCAAGGGAGGTGCCTCGACTGTGGATTTGCACATGTGTATACATGCTGCTCAGAAAAAAAAAAACCGAACACTTCAAAGGGCAACTCCAAGTCACTCGCACTTGGATAGCGAGCTGCCCAGTTTTGAAACACATTGAGTCAATTTCAGATTTCACTTGCAGTTGTGAAAATGGAACAGACAACAGGTGGAAATGAGGGGCAGTTAACAAAGCAGCCCTGTGATTCTGCAGTTGGTTACCACAGAGCTTTTTTCTTTTTTTTTTTTTTTTTCTTTTCTTTTTTGTCCTGTTCTCAGGCAGATTTTTTTGTCAATTTTACAATATGGTAGTTGTCTACCATTGAAGGTGGTGTCTACAACCCACAGAAATTGCCCAGGTAGAGCAGCTCATTTGGGATGGCACCACTGTGGCAAGGTTTGCTGTGTCCCCCAGCATAGTGTCGAGAGTGTGGAGGGGGATGAAGGAGGACAACAACCCAGCAACGGGACCATTATTTGCTTTGTGCACATAGGAACAAGAGGAGCACTGCAAGAGCCCTACAAACTGACCTCCAACAGGCCTCTAATGTGCACTTTTCTGCTCAAACGGTCAGAAACGGACTCCCCGAAGGCATTGTTGTTGTAGACTGGTCTGCCCAGCCCCCTGACATAAAAGCCACATTGCACCACAGGTTATCCAGGAGCTGAGTGATGCTCTGATCCAAGTGTGGGAGGAGATCCCCAGGAGAGCATCGGTCTTCTCATCAGAAGCATGCCCAGGCGTTGTAGGGAGTGCGTGGAGGCCACACGCTCTTCTGAGGCTCATTTTGACTCGTCTTGAGGAATCTTTATGGAAGTTGGATCAGCCTGTGGTTCTGATTTTCCACTTTGAGTGATTCTGAATCCAGACCTCCATGGGATGAAGATTTTGACTTCCATTAACCGTTCTTGTTTTCTCAACACATTCCACTGTGTGTATACCAATCATACATTTCTGCAATATTGTACTTGTAAATGTCATTAAGTTGTTTTATTGCTGTTTGAATTCCATCCACCCCATGCCATCAGACACTCCTGAAATTCAGTCGGTTTCAGAGGTGTTTATATAAGGAAAGAAACCATGCAGATAATTCCCTGCTCTAGTCGCTGAAGAATTAGACAGCAATCATGGCTTGGTTGGTTGGTCACATTTTTTTGAATTTGTTTAAATTTTTACAAGTTAGGATTTTTTTTTTTTTTTTTTTTTTTTTTTTTTTAAATTGTAATGATCAATGCATAGTCTTTTGTGGGTCTGTGGTGTGGAGGGGAGTGATTTGAGTCTTCACTGTTTGCTGCTTTAGGAATCAGGCCTCAAAGTAAACCATCCAGCTTCATTCGCTGTGCGTCTGAACGGCGCTCGCGGTGCCCTCGATGCCAAAGTGCACAGTCCCTCCGGCGCTCTCGAGGACTGTGTGGTTTCCGAACTGGAGCAAGGTGAGACTCAAACCGTGGTCGCTAGACATGACATGCCCAAATTGGTAGAAAAATTGACGTTGAATGTTTTTGAGAACTGCAAGTCGCCTGCATGATTCGACAGTACAGAGCTAAATTCATCCAAGAGAAATGTTTCGTAGAGGGAAAAAAAAAAAAAAAGTTTTAAGTGCCAGAGACATGGTGGCCTTTTCCATTTCTCGCTTCATGCTTGTTGGCAGATGTTTACTTTCAGTTAGCTCATCTTGAACAGTTCATGTTGCCTTCACTGTTTCACTGGTCCTCCTCCAGACAAGTACGCCATTCGTTTTATCCCGCGAGAGAACGGCGTGCACACCATCGACGTCAAGTTTAACGGCACACACATCCCCGGGAGCCCGTTCCAGGTTCGAGTGGGAGAGCCAGGACAAGGTGGAGACGCCGGGCTCGTCACTGCTTATGGCGCCGGACTAGAACGAGGCACTACAGGTAAGGATTTATGGCCACATTTATTTCTGGATATCTTTCATTTTGCTTGGAGTTTCTGATGTTTGTTTTTTTGCTGGTGCCAGTTTGTGCTGTCGTGTTTTCTGTGCTGATGGATGGCCAACATTACTTGCCCAAGACCTGGACTGACTGCTAGAGAGAATTAAAATAATAGAAGTGACATGTTTTTGGAGACCTGGTCCAGCCTCGAGACGGCAGTCTAGACGTGCGCTCTCAGGCATTTAACTTGGTCTCATTTACTGGAATTTAAAGATCAATTCGGTTCTCCAAAGAACATGTTCCTGTAAGGGAGAAGGGGTGGCTCCTGGAATTTTGTGACTTTGTAGACTGTGCATTTCAGCCCCCAAAAACTTTAACGACAAAGCATCATTCATGTTCATCGCCGTGGTTGATTCAGTGGGGCTTAAACAAAAAAGCTTTCACCAGTCTTGAGAAGGGATCATGCATTAGCATTATCGCAAAATAAAAGCTAACGGTGGGAACAACTCAAGTCTCCGAGGTGGGGGGGAGGGGGGCAACTGCACTAAAGCAGGGGTGCTCAATCCTGCTCCTGGGGAGCTACCTTCCTGAATATTTTCACGCCAACCCTAATCATACCCACCTGACCATCCAGTCATCTAATCAAGGCTTCAGACTTTGAAATTAAGTCTCTGTGATTCGATGACTGGATGGTCAGGTGGGCATTTATAAATATTCATGTTGTAGTAATAGTAATTATAATAGTAAGTCGTGATAGTAATTAAGTAGTAGTTATTCTTCAAAAGAAATACTAGATCACTGAATGCAGAATGAACTTGCTATTTGGAGTCTATAACTCGTCCAAGATAACATTTTAAGGGAGCGTGAGATATCTAGTGATGTGTGTTACAAACCGACTACATCGTGTCTTTTGTTAGCGACCTGGAGCAAGTTTTTCAACAGGTCGGCTTAATCTGTGGTGTTTTATCATTGGATGTATGCGTTGTGTTGTGGCATTAAAGCACATTGCATGAACATTAAGTGGTGCTTTTGTTTTTCTGAAAGTGAAGTCCCTTGGCTCTTTGAATAAAACAGTAATGGCTTTAACACACAATCTCACAGCTCTTTTGTGTCCCTTGATTTGATTTATGGGTTTTGTTTCTGAAAGAAGAATAATGCCTCCTTTTGTGAAGCTTAATGATTACATTGCTGAATGTAAGTAAAGGCTCAGATTTAGCTTTACGTTGCTCTGGAATGAAAAGCAGGAGGAATTCAGTTGGATTGTCTGACTCCGTTTTTTTTTTTTCTAAGGATGTATGCATCCAGCTACACTTGTGCCTTTTTTTTTATTTATTTTTTTTTTATTTTGCTCCATACCTTGTTTGTAACTTACTATTACTTCCTATTATTGTTTACTTGTTTATGCAGGCACCCAATCGGAGTTCACTGTCAACACCAGCAAAGCAGGACCAGGCTCCATGGCAGTGACGGTTGAAGGTCCTTCAAAAGTGAAGCTGGAGTGTCAGGAGTGTCCTGAGGGGTACAGAGTGCACTATACACCAATGGCTCCTGGAAATTACCTGATCACTATCAAATACGGCGGCCCTAATCACATCACCGGGAGTCCTTTCAAGGCTAAAGTCACAGGTATAGACATGACTTGAGATTTAGATGCATAATGTTACACATCGTCACCACCGATGTTATCAATCATAGCGGCTGCAGCCGAGCTGCACGCCTGGATTTTCCATAGCGTGCAACTTTGCAATGCGAAGGATTGAAGCGATGGGGTCGCAGCTCCATGCATCACCGTGTTGCATGATGGTTGTTGGCCCACTAGGAGATCATCCACGCCTCTGACGAGTCTTGTTTTTGATCCTGCGGGGTGTCGTGCAATCCTCCTAACTAGCATACACTAGTTGGGGAGCCTGTTTCGACGCCGACGACCCGTCCATGCAGCAGGTAGTACTGGGTTACAATGTTACTGGTAGCAGGGGTGACCCTGACCTGACGTCCCAATTTTATGATGTGCGTTAATACAGTTAATTTAAATAAAATAAGTGAGTAAGCATCTCTGGGTAAACATGTTGACTGTAACTATATGGAGGGAACCAACATCTTTTGATATGATCCAAAATGTCAAATGTCCCATCGATTTATAAAATCCTTGGATCCAGAATTTGACCCAGATCTGTAAAAGCAGAGTTGTCTTGTCCAAAGCCTCTCCAGAAGAAATTTCACAAATTCTCAGTTAACTTTATTTTTTTTCTCCATATAAATAAGCGTATACAGCTCCCCCTGCTGGATCTTCTGTAATATGACCCTTCCAAAAAAGGTCATATTTTCCAAAGTTAAAGAATTTTTTTAAAATTCCTTTAAAAAAAAATTCTGGATCATTTCCAAAGTCAAATGGAGTCTTTCTGGTCTGAAGTTGGTGCATAAGCTTTTGTGTAAACCTGCTAAAAACACCTCATCAGCAGAGGTAAAGATCATTCCTTCAGTGTAACAAAGAGCTTAAAAATTCAGATTATTTTATTCGTATTGTTATAATTACACAGATGTCTAGGGGCATGAACATTTCTAGTGTACATCTTGCTAGCTGCTAATTTTAATGGTGCTGAACATGTGGCTCTGATACGACGGCAGTATGTGGATTGTGGAAAAACGTGAGCTCTATAGCTGGTCCTGTCCAAAAACATCCCTGGAGGTCATCAGTTTCTGTACCATGGTGAAGGTGACGGATCACACTTTCTAATTTGACCGGCCTTGCACAATGCGTACCCTGCTGCTACCTCCTGATGAGACGCATGTAAACAGTTCATTATTAGTTTCTGGGTTTTTGATTTGAGTGTAATGGTTGACAGTGTTCTCTTCATTTTATGAATGCTCAGACTTTTATACATGTTCATGGGGTTAAGGCAACACAGAATTGGTCAGATTTTGTTCACACAGGATGATGGGCTAGTCAGGGTTTCTTCACCAGAACAGGGGTGTTTAGTTACAGAGCATTCATGCTTTTGATTTCTGAAAACGCTCTTTGCTTTATTGGAATGCCGTAGCCTCATGGTAAGAGAGATGACTTTGGAACTGAAAAGTCACTGGTTCATGTTCTGAACCAGCAGGAAAAATGTGTGGTGGTGGAGGAGTGAGCTCCATATTCAAGGCTGAAGTGCCCTTGAGCAAGGTACCCAACCCCCAACTGCTCTCCGGGTGCTCACTTTGGATGAGTTAAATGCTGAGGCAATAATTTATCCTGCAGGATTACTACAGTCCTTCAAATGTGCCTACTTTTACCCATCATTGAAACGTGTATCACTTTTCTCCCTCATTCAGGCTCGCGGCTTGTCAACGTAACCAATGCCAGTGAGACGTCGACACTAACGGTGGATTCCCCAGTCAGGGCGCTCAGTGCCAACACCTTCAGTGCCATGCCCAAGGCAACCTCAGATGCCAGTAAGGTGACAAGTCGGGGCCCGGGTCTCAGCAAGGCCTATGTTGGCCAGAAAGCCAGTTTCTCTGTGGACTGCAGCAAAGCAGGTGAGCAATAGAACAGAGGGGTCCTTGCTACATCATGTAGCGCATGCTCTAAAGATGTGTTGAGTAATTGATGTGAAGTACTCAGTGCTTTGTAGCAGTACTTTTAATACAGATTGTGCTCAACCAGGGGGGAAAAAAAGAAAGAAAGAAAGAACCCTTTTGCTGTCTCACTTCTGGTTAATTATTCATTGCTCCGCAGGGGATGCTGTGCTGTAAGCCCTGTGCCTGGTTATACTTCATGACTCTCTTGCTTGATTTTCAGTCATGTGTTTTTAAGATTCCCTCGGCCGTCTTGGTCTTTAATCTGGGGTATTTATAAGGATTATTATGTATGTGGAGAGAATTTTTCAGAGTCTGTGGGCTGTATGCTTCATCAAGACAGAACAGTCCATAAAAATCAACAGGAATTTACCTGATGGTCTCCAGACCTGGTCTGAAGAAGGCCTTGTGTGATACTTGGCGCATGTTAGACAATGTGGTAATGCACTGACCTGATTTTTCATGGCTCATACAACCACATGCCCATCTGTACGGATTCTGTACGTATACCAGCGCAGGCCCTCGGGCTTGTTTCGATCTCAGACACTGCAATCCAGAATAAATATACAGGGATCCCTCACTTTTGGCGGTTCATGGGGGGGGGTCAAGACCTGCCGCGAACGCCGAATTTCTGTGAAGTAGGATCGGAACCCCCCCCACTGATGTGTACATACATGTGTATATAATATCAATAAATACATAGTCAATGCTATAAATGTTTAACAATTAAACATTCAAAAACAATGCATAAGATGTAAATAAAATATAAAATGCATGTATAATTGTACATAGATGTAAATAAAGTGTAATGTGTTTTTAGAACTTGTAACGTAATTTTACTTCGGCTCTACTCACTTTGCCGCTTGACTTCCGCTTCTTCGTCGGTTTAGTGTTGCGCGAATGCTGCGAAATTCATGTTGACCAATCAGCTTGAGAGATTTCAGAGCCAAGTCAACCTGAGTGCCAAACTGGAGTCGGTAGTGACCTTGTATTTCCCTATTTTTCCTTAAAATTTGTTATTTTTTGAAAAATCCGCGATGCACTGAAGCCGTGAAGTAGCGAGGGATCACTGTATAGCACTCCGTGCAAACAAACATAAGGTACAGCATGTTTCATTACATGTGCACTCATTTGCCAAACAGCTAAATCCTACAATAAAGGGCTGCAGGGAGGTTGGAACCTCTTTCAGCTGATACTGCTCGATGGCAGGGTACATCCTGAACATCTCACCAGACCATTGCAGGGTTTAACATGCAACTGTTCACAGCAAAGAGAACATGCGAAACCCGGGTCCTTCTTGTGGTTCGGTGGATTGATTTATGCCGTAGTGCTGCCTCTGGTGGGTTTTTTTATTTTTCTTTTTCTCCTTCCTGATACACAGGGTACTATTTTTATCCCTGTGACAGGGTTGTGGAGGATATCACCAATCTACTTTTCAGGTGTGGTTCCTCTCTCGGTTTCTGTGGACTCGGAGTTTTTCCTCACCACAGGCTCGCTCATTAGGCACATGGCAGGTTTATAAAGAAGTGTTTAAAATATCTTCAGTGTGTGGTATAACCGGCCCAGTCGGCGATGACACAAACTGCTTCTTATAAATGAAGAATTGAAATGCAAGTGGCATCGTGGTTGGCATGTCCACCTCACACTAGGGAAGGTCCTGGACTCGCGTCCCGGGCTCAGGCCTTTTGTGTGGAAGGGTGGGTTTCCTCTGGGTACTCCGGTTTCCTCCTATGGCCCAAACATCTGCGCCTTTGGGTAATTGGTTGTCTCAAATTTCCTTAAGCATGGATTTGTGCGAAATGGTGAGCTGTTCAGGGTGTACCCCACCTTCTCCCAGAGTTGGCTGAGATGGGATTAAGTGGTTTAGCAATTGAGTGAATTGGGTTGAAAATGGTGTCTAAAAGTAAAATTAGATACATTTTGCTTTATCACTAAAGTTCCCAAACATTAATTTCTTTCCAAATTATGAACTTTAAATATTTTCTGTAAAGTTTTGCTGGAGGTGTTATCACCAGCGTTCTTGTTTGCCTCTGAATAAAATCCTGACCACACCCCTGCGAGGATTTTCACCAGACGTGGTCTTGGAATGGCAAGGTCATGGCAAGATCACACGATATTGTAGATGGTGTGTCATGTTCAAGTTGGAATTTCTTATATCTTTAAAAAAAACACACTCAACCCATCATCCACTTTGCCCTTGAGTGACCATCTTTATCTTAATGTGGGGGCAACAACCCAAGCCAGATATCCATCTCTATAGCCACTTCCTCCAGCTCTTCCAACTAGCTGAGAAAAATGGGTCCCTCCAGCGTGTTCAGGGTTGACCCTGGGGTCTCTTCCCAGTGCGACATGCCTGAAACA
This sequence comes from Euristhmus nudiceps, assembly GCA_030068295.1. Lineage (NCBI taxonomy): Eukaryota > Metazoa > Chordata > Actinopteri > Siluriformes > Plotosidae > Euristhmus > Euristhmus nudiceps. The sequence continues at coordinate 5,601,627 of JAQNCB010000024.1, read as the reverse complement.
CCACACCAGGGAGGTGTTCGAGAGGCATTCTAACCAGATGCCTGAGCCACCTCAACTGGTTCCTCTGAACGTGGAGGAGTAGTGGTTCTACTCCGAGCTCCTCCTGGGGGACCCAACTTCTCACCCTGCCTCTCAGGGACGGCCCTGTCAGCCTGTGAAGGAAGCTTAGTTCAGCCAGTTGTATTGGAGGTCTTGTTCTTTCGGTCACTGTCCAAACCTTGTGATCTTGGGACAAAATTAAGGTCACAGGACTCTGAGTACTTAACTTTTTATGATTAGACATGATGCCACTGTGGAACACGAATAGGAAATCGTGTACAGGCTTTCAACTGAGATGGTGACCTTTTAACCTTGAGTGACCTTTAAAAGGGTCAAACCTCAGCTGTTTTATAAATGATTCCAACAAGTTTGAATTCTTAGCTGTGTGTGTGTGTTTTAGGGAAGAACATGCTTCTGGTTGGCGTTCTCGGACCTCAGACTCCATGCGATGAGATTATGGTGAAGCACACCGGCAACATGCAGTACAACGTCAGCTATGTCCTGAAGGATCGTGGGAATTATGTCCTGGCAGTGAAGTGGGGCGAAGAACACATTCCAGGCTCCCCGTTTCACGTCAGTGTGCCTTAAATCTGACGCAAAAAAAAAAAACCCAGCCCATCACAGGAGCAATAGAATTCAGCCAAACTATGTAACCTTATATCAGTGACAGACTTGCACTTGCTTTTGTACTTGGTACATGCGACGTGTGGATTGTTGTGTGCAAGTTGCGAATCGTGTGTTTTGAAGTACCACTGAGGCGTTTCTCACCAACGTTGCAGGGCACAGAACCCAGATTTGTAAACGTAGATGTCGGATTCGGGTGTCAGCTTGACGAATCCTTCTCCATTCCTTTGAATTCTTATTTTACTACTGATGCTTCTTTTTTTTTTCTTTTTGTCTGACACTCTTGTTTCCTTTACTGTGTGGTTTTTTTTTTTTTTTTTTTGTATTGTTCCTGCTGCGTAACCTGGACTACTGCGATTGTTTACATGTTGACGAATCAGAATGAGACTCCAAGGTTGCGAGAGTATTCGATTAAACCACTTTTAATAGACTTTTCATTCTCTTTTCATGTGGAATTGACTGTCAGAGTCCGCTGTATTATTGTATCCAAACTGTGTTCTGATTAATAAATTGATGGGGGGAGAGATTATGAAGAATATGTAATCCACTTTTCTTTTTTTTTTTTTTTCTTTTTTCCCCCTTTTGGAAATGACAGCATTTGAACAATGCTGTTTTAGCACACTTAATTTTTTTTTTCTTTCTTTCTTTCTTTTCTTTTCTTTTTTTTTTAACAAATACAAGTACACTTCCCCCAAAACAGTGTTCCATTGAACTTTTGTCTCGGAGAGTATGGATATAAATTCATCAGTTCATCTCCAGTGACGGGATTTATAAGGTTATTTCCCTGTGTGCTGTTTGTCTTTAACTCCTTTTTGATAAAGTATGTTTTTCTTAATATTTTAAAAAAGCGGAAAGGACTATGCTATTATACTCGTAGTCCAGGGTGCCTTAATGTGAAATGATGTAAATTTGGTAATTTGAAACTGGAATAAAGATTGAGGAAAAATAAACGTGCTGTATGGTGGTGACTACTGATGCAGTACTGTGACGTGATTAATCGTGGGACACCAAACACTGCTCTGGTATCCCTAGGCAACCAGTAACAATTTCTTGGGTGCTGCTTCTTCCCATTGTTGGGGCCTGTGATGAAGGGAGTTTCTCAGCTAAAATAAATGGGACCCGTGTGACCCTTGACCCTTTTCTTCGGCGGCTTAAAAAAAAAACAAACACCTGATTGTAGCACTTCACATTAGTATGCTTTTTTTTTTTTTTATTTAGAGTTATCTTTTTTGGCAAAAAAGATTAGGAAAATTTTATACATTTTTTTTGGCTAAAAATGATTAGGAAAAATTTTTATATATAAATATTTACTTATTTATTTTTGTCTAATCATTTTTAGCCAAATAAAGTGAGTTGGCCAGAGCCCGAGGCTGAAGATGTGAGGTAAGCATTTTCGGGTTGTGTGCTGCTGTGCAAAGCTAAATATAGAATTGGTTGGTCTTGTGCTTTGAGTCTGTCTCCATGCAACGTTAACTGTTTAGTTCTAATTTAAACTGCTGTGTGCAACACAAACCTTCCATTCAAGCGCATCGCAATTACATGTAATGTGCTTCCTGCCTCAAGTGCCCCATTTCTGACCCACTTTAATCAAGATTTGAGTTTTATTCATGCTTTTGATTTTAAAGTGGATTGAAGCGGGTGGGAACCTTTACAGAATGCCACTGCCATCATCTGGGCAAACGTGAGTGCTGCCTTGGTGGGTGGGTCAATGAAGACAAATCTACTACTACTTTCAGCTTCTCCCATCAGGGGTTGCCACAGCGAGTCATCTGCTTCCATCCATCCCTGTCCCATGAAGACGAAAAAATTTTTTTGTGCCTTTCTTAGCTTTTAATGCTTAAAGGGGTGGTGTCACGGTGCTTTGAAAAAAAAGAGGCTAAATATTATGAATGCTGATTCTCAAGACCTCCATTTGTTCAGATTATGAAATTTGGTTTATGAAGGATTCTAAACATGACAAGGAGTGGGGTCGGTGGTGTAGCGGTTAGAGTGCTGGGTTCATGGTCGTGGGTTCGAATCCCAGTGAGATCCCCACCATGTGAAGACCCGGGGCAAGGTCTTAACCACAAGTGTGCCTCTGTCCACCCAGCAGTATAAATGGGTACCAGTAAAAAAAAAAAAAATAC
>JAQNCB010000024.1:5566290-5579335 GCA_030068295.1 Euristhmus nudiceps | reverse complement strand
TGAAACAGCTTTCTCTTAAAAATATCACAAAATATGCTGTTCTGAATAATTTTGAAGAATGCAGTTTGAAATTAAGTATTTACAATAATTGAAAATAATGATTTCAGAACATTTCTGGCACATTTGATACATGCATAGGTAAATTTTTATAAAATTAAAACGAAATACATGAAAATAAATAAATAACAATAAAACTGTCAAATACTGTACATATTCACAGTTTAAATTCATCCCTACCTAACTCCACCTTAATGTAAGAGTTGTACTTTGATATGACTGTCATCGATGAGACTTTTAGGTTTTATTTATATTTCATTTCAGGGTGCCAGGTTTGACTTCTAGAGTTGATGTTAACTCAAGTTAATATTTATATATACTACAGTGGAACCTTGGATTGTGAGCATAATTTGTTCCGGAGACGTGCTTGTAATCCAGAGCACTCGTATATCGAAGAAGGTTTCCCCATAAGAAATAATGGAAACTCCTTTATTCCACAACCCACAAATATTTATACAAAAATGACAAAAAGTTTGAGTTTGAGTGAACGTTCGGTTGAGTGAACGCTGGCGCGCGTCTGGCTGCCGCTACTCACCGACGTCTGTTTGTGTCTGTTTGTATTATTTTAAACTTTCTTCTGGATCGTATTTCCTGGACTTCCTGGATTTAATCATTATAAATGCTGCTGTGGAGTTTAACTGCTACTGTGGTGTTTTATCACTCCTCGTCTGGCTGTTTGTTGCAGCACTGCCTAACTCACCTGCTTCTACCTGTGTGAGCCCTCTTCCCTCCCCTTCACAGTGACTACTTCTGTGGTGAGTGTGTCTCTGCCTGCTTACCTCGCTGTTGTCACCAGTGGGCCTCTGCGGAAGTGTATTGAATTTGCACTGACCGCAGTTCTAGCTAACTGGTTGTGTTGGGAGTTGGGTTGGCTAACACGCAGTGCTAGCATGGTGTGGCTACCGTGTGTTCACATTCTCTGCTACTACTAACGCTGACCCTGTATCATCTAGTGTGTAGCCTATACCTGCTCATTTGGATGATGCATGCTACAGTGATTCTACTCGGGCTCCTTGTTTTTAATCTAAGCCACCTACATTGGCTTTACAGTGAGCCAAAACTTTCGCATCGGCTTTCCTGGGACCTCTCCATGGCGTTTAAATATTCGTCTGCCTATCTCCACTATTTGGGGAAAAAAACATATAAATTCCCCGATACTCTGCTTGAGCACAAACATCTTGGGATTCTGCGTCGGCCTAAATATATACACAGGGGCTCTGGACGGACGTTTGCTCGCAATCAACATCCAAACCACATTGATTCGTTTTGGAGTAGGAATCGTAACATCAAGCGGACTGTCGCTGAGAGGCGCTCTGTTGACTTTACAAACTTACGTCCTATACATTTCGTTAAAACTTCACAGAATTGCCCTTCCTCAAGAAATGCGCAGTTTGCTTTATTAAATGTGCGATCTCTTACTAAAAAAGCACCCTACATTAATGACTTGATTACTGATGGCATAGACATTCTATGTTTAACTGAAACTTGGCAAATACCAAATGATTTTCTGGCCTTAAATGAAGCTACTCCTGTGGGGTATGAGTATATGGAGAAGCCACGTTTAACTGGGCGGGGGGGTGGTCTTGCTGTGATCTATCGCTCCAGTTATAGGATTATATCTATGCCCTTGCAGGATTTTTCATCATTTGAATGTCTTGCTTTGAAATTTACTGGTGGTCTACCTTTACTACTTCTGCTCATTTATCGGCCTCCCAGAGCTTCCTCTGTTTTTATTACTGAATTGTCTGAGCTGTTTTCATCTGTCAGTGCCTTATGTCCATCTATACTGGTGCTTGGCGATTTGAACATTCATGTTGACTCAGATAACTGTGATTTTGCTAAAAACTTTATGGCTGTCCTTGATTGTTTCGATTTTACCCAACACGTAGATTTTCCCACCCATTCAAAGGGTCATATTTTAGATCTTGTTTGTACCTCTGGTATCACGCCATCAAATCTATACTCCAGAGATTTCTGTGTTTCTGATCACATGGCTATATTTTTTAATATTGCTGTTCCTGAGCCTCTTCATAGTAGGCGTGCATATCGGACCATCACATACAGGAACACAAAAAACATAGCTACTTCTGACTTATGTGACCTACTACATCCTATTTTGACCACTAAAGCATTAAATTCATCCCCTGAGGAGTTAGTCATGCTTTACAACTCTCATCTTGCTGACTCTCTTAATCATCTTGCCCCCCTGAAGACGCGTACTGTCTCTTTTTCTCACACTGCTCCGTGGTTTACACCTGAGCTTCGTAAAATGAAGTCTGCTGGTCGGCAGCTGGAGAGACTCAGTCGTAAAACTGGTCTGACAGTTCATGCGCTGGCATACAGTGATCATGTTTCTGCTTACAAAAAGTCTCTAATTGATGCCAAGGCCAGCTATTACACCACCATCATTTCTAGAGGCCAAGGAAACCCTAGAGCACTTTTTTCTACTGTAAGCAAACTTCTTTTGCCTGCTAAAAACTTTCCTCTTACTCCTTCCATTGATCTCTGTTGTAAATTTCTTGAATTTTTCCAAACTAAAATCAACTCTATCTATAAGCAGATCAACTCCGCTTCTGTCACTCCGTTAAATGTCCCCTTCTCCTATCCACCACCAGCTGGATCCTTTTCTGCTTTCTCATTAGTTGATGAGCAGTATGTTTCCAGCTTAGTATCTAAATCCAAGTCCACCACTTGTCTCCTTGACCCTATGCCCACCTTTCTGGTCAAGATCGGCCTGCCAGTTCTCTGTCCCCTGCTGGTTAAGATAATAAATTCATCCCTTTCAACTGGATTTGTCCCTCAGGCTCTCAAAACAGCAGCTATCACTCCTGTCTTGAAAAAACCTGGAGCAGCTATTGATGATTTTAGAAATTATCGCCCCATTTCTAATCTTCCCTTCATTGCAAAAGTCCTGGAGCGTATTGTTGCCAATCAGCTCCAAGAGCATTTAACCCAATATAATCTCTGGGAGAAGTTTCAGTCTGGGTTTAGGGCCATGCATAGCACCGAGACTGCCCTGGTTAAGGTTGTCAATGATTTGCTGTTAGCTGCTGACACTGGCCATCTCAGTATACTTGTTCTCCTCGACCTCACAGCAGCTTTTGACACTGTATGTCACAATCTTTTATTGAGTCGCCTTGAAACTTTGCTTGGCATCACTGGTTCTTCTTTAGCTTGGTTCAAATCTTATCTTACCATGAGAGAACAGTTTGTGTCAATTGGAGATTTTAGATCCCCTAAATCACCCCTCCTTCATGGTGTCCCTCAGGGCTCTGTCCTGGGACCCTTACTATTTGTAATTTACATTCTCCCTCTTGGCCACATAATACAGCATCATGGGCTTAACTTTCATTGTTATGCAGATGACACTCAAATTTACATTCATACCAAACCTTCTTACTCATTCCCTCCGTCCAATCTTATTAACTGTCTAAATGCAGTTAACGACTGGATGGTGCAGAACTTTCTTAAATTAAATCAAGACAAAACGGAAGCTATTCTCATTTCCACCCCTTCCATTCTGAAAAAACTGGAACACTCACAGTTTGCTATTCCTAGTTATTTCACTTCCACTACTGATGAAGTAAGAAATCTGGGTGTTATTCTGGACTCTACTCTCTCCTTTGACTCACACATTAAAAATATCACTAAAACAGCTTTTTTTCACCTGAAAGGTCTCTCCAAACTTCGTCCTTTCTTAACTTCATCTGCAGCTGAAACGCTTATACATGCTTTTGTCACCTCTAAACTGGACTACTGCAATGCCCTGCTCGATGGCATCCCAGCCAAGCGACGAAATAGGCTGTAATGTCCAAAATTCAGCTGCCAGGCTGCTCACTTTTACCAGGCCCTGGGATCATATCACTCATTCTATACAACCTGCATTGGCTCCCAGTTAAATACCGCATCCAGTACAAAATTATCTTACTTGTCTATAAATCTCTGCATAACCTGGCCCCTTCCTATCTATCAAATCTCCTAACGTTACATCAGCTTCCTCTAAATCTTCGCTCCACAGATGCTCACCGACTAGCAGTCCCTTACTCCCGGCTCTGCATTATGGGTGATAGGGCATTCAGTGTTAGCGGCCCTAAGCTGTGGAATGCCCTACCACTAGCGTTGCGCCAATGCTCTACACTATCCACCTTCAAAAAACAGCTAAAAACACATCTCTTTAGTTTGGCTTTTTCTATTTGATTTTTAATAGCGATGTGTTATTTTTGATTTCTTTTATGTTAGTTATTTATTGTATGTTTTTATCGTTTGTTTTTACTGTTCAGTGTCCTTGGGTATCTTGAAAGGCGCTTATAAATAAAATTTATTATTATTATTATTATTAAAAAGTAAAAATACCTAAAACTGTTACGAATTTGCACACATGGAGCGTGCGTGCAGCGCACCTGTTCTGAGCACTCCCAATAGCGGCGTATGTCAGAACTCGCACGCTAAAGACTACTTCCTAGTTTTCCCTCTGCAATGCCACGGAGTGTCACATGGGTGGTGACAGGTGTACCGGATTGGGACTGACGCAACACGCCAAGGTCGTGGAGCATTTACCAGCTCTTGCCAAGCCTTACTATTCCTGTTTGCTTTCTCCGGTTCTGACCAAGTTTCTGTTTCTTGTTCAACACCACCACACCTGATAAAAACAAAATAACCTGCACGCTACCTTTAAAAAGACTCGTGGCTGGTGTGAGGGAGAGGGGAGGGGACTTTTACTACAACTCACAGAATCACTGCAGTCTGTCAGCTCACTGGGATCTTTTTCTTTTTGTGCGACTAACAAGGAAACTATTCACTGATCGCTGCTTTTGCCTCCTTTTGAGGATTTCGTGGAAATGCGAATTCATCACTCGCACTGCTACAGCCTTATTCGGATGGTGCTTTTCTGCAACGTTTTGCATATCTCCCTGATCTCATTTGAAGTGAGGAATCAGTCTTTTTCTGTGCTAGCACGGATGTTGACTATATGAGTGAGCCACAATCCCGCAGTGAGTGAGAGAGAGAAGTCGTGATCATGTGAGGCTTGGCAGACGAAGCGTATGCATACTACTCGTATTGCAAGACATTGCTCGTTATCCAAGTCAAAATTTACTCGTCTTGCTCGTACTCGACTCACAAACCAAGTAACTCGCAATCCAAGGTTCCACTCATATATAATATAAAATTATGTGTAAAAAATTCCATAAAATTTCTCCCTCTGACATTTACGGTAACAAATACAAAAAAGGTTCATATTTACTGATCTAAAACAAAAGGTTTACTCTGATTTAATGTTTTACAGTAAAGGAAAAAGTTTGTTTTTTCTGAAGTTTTGTAAATATCTGGTTTCAACTGTGTATAATTATAATATATATATATATATATATATATACACACACACACACACACACACACACACACGCGTGCATGCAAACTCCACACAGAATGGCACCCAGGTTGACCCTGGGGATTGATCCTAGGACCATCCTGCTGTGAGACAACAGTGCTAACCACCATACCACCGTACTGCCCTGAATTGATTTCTAAATGATTAAAATTTTTGGCACATTATTCAAACTTGCAAAATAGCATTCTGTCTAAATATTGGAGTGTTAGCATACTCTTGAGCTTGCCAGTGACAGAGCAGGTACAAGTTTTATTTATCTATGTATTTGTTTATTTTTATCAAGCCTGTCCTGTCCAGCACTTTAGCAATCAGAATGGTGGTCTGAATGCTTTTTTGTGCCAAGCACATTTGCTTTGCCAAGACGAGCACTGTAGACTCACTATACACTCCTCTTGTTATTTTTCATTTATCTATCTGACATTGTTTTCAATGTAAATATTATGCCGAAGCTGGGGGAAAGAGAAAGGGGGTGGGGGGGCACAAAACATCAAGGGACAGAGCAGAAATAGAAAAGTACAATAGATTGCCAACTGCTGCACCTGCATACAAAAGAAAAGACAAACAATTGGCAAGAGGAAAGGCACAGATACACCAAATACACAGATCTACAAATGTTGTATGCGTGTGTGTATGTGCATGTGCGTGTTTTGGTCACAAAATGTACTTGTTAGTGAGGGTGAGAAGCTGTAATGACACCTCCCAGAGACCAGAGGCAAATAGAGAGATATCCAGGGGACCAAGGCAATCCATAGCCCCCCCAGAGCACTGAAGACCCGAGGCCACACCTCCCAACGATATCGTCGTGGTAAAAGGTCTCTTCTCAAAAATGCAAAAACTCACAAAGTCAAAAATGCCTTAAAAATGAAGAATTTATTTAGCTCAAAGAAAGCACTGTGATCTTCTCGGACACAAGACAAAAAAGAAGACCCAAACTCAGACTCCAACATCTTGCATATATGTTCTGTCAAAACATGACAAACATCCACGTCACATGTCTTTAATATTCTCTCTGCCCATCAGAATTCACCCCTAGTCAATTTACATCTTGTCGCTAGGAATTGGAACACTTCTATCCTGTCCCGGTGTGTACCTTTTATGGTCAATGTCCGCTCTTAATTCTCGTCAATCACATGGTTTCTGGTAAAAAGCCCCCCAACTTGCTGAGCCAATCACCATGACCTTGTTTGGGCATGAGCATCTGGTTCAGTCTAGACCTGTTATTCCCAATTTTTACCAGGCAAGCAAGTTCAAGTTCCTTGTTCCAACGTCTGGTACATTGCACAATACAATGTGTCCCTGGTTACAGGCCTTGACCTTACTTTGACCCATACTATTTCACATTTATTACAACAAAAACATTTCTCTACATTTAAATTCAACTTAACCACACCCCTTCGATAACCATAAATCAATAATCATACAATTTCAGACCTTAAATACAAATGTTTCTGATGTTGGACTTTTCACTTAGTTTCCTGTGTGTGTCTGTAAGGCCCGCTCAACTTCCTCTTTTCGTACACAGGCCTGTCCTTAACTGACCCCATAAATAATATTTCACCCCACTTTACCCTTCTTCGATTTAAAACTCATACCAAATACAGATATTCAAACCTTTATCTAAACCCATTGTCTAAACCAATTAAACCCAATTACACATCCCCAACCATTTGTCTAAGTTACCTAAAATTAATTCATGTCTATCCGACCTTCGTCTGCTCCCTGAAACTATCAGACCATAACTTCCCTTTTTTCCTGTATGGCGGTCAGGCCACAATGTACTGACACAATCTATTTTTTAACCATGGCACACCAATCCTAACAAAGTCATGATTTTTCACGCATACTACTAACTAATTAACATACATATCATTTAACTAATTCAGAACTCAACAATTTTCGCCATAACAATATCTGCACAGCTTTCCCAGCAGGATAAGAGGGAGACACCAGATGGATCACCCACGGCCCGTGGCCGAGAGCCCCAGAGAACCAGAGTCAACGGGCGACCGTCCCCACCAGAGGCCAGCCAACCCGCGCATGAGACAAGGAACAGAACCCAGGGCCCCCAGCAGAGCCCCCCCACGCCAAAGAGGCCCGAGCCACCCCAGACCCTCACTCCAAGGGGAGCGGGCTGTCGGCCACGCCAGAATGTCCAGCCACCCACCCCGGGACCAATCAGCACCTGCACCGCAGTGAGGGGCAGCAACGCCCATCAAGGAGCCAAGGCTCAGCAAGACCCAGACCCAGCCATGTACATACGACCATGCATCCATACACAGAATTTATTATTATTATTATTATTACATTTTGCTCTGTCTGCTGTTTGCAGAAAGTATTCATCTGCATAAGAAGCCCTTTCATCTGGTGGGTACATCCATGGGAGGTTGTGTAGCTGGGGTTTATGCTGCCACCCATCCCTCCGGTCTCACACTTGTGTCCTGCTGGTTAGTATCACCTCCTACCAATGCTGATCTGTTACTACTTGATCTCACTCGCCCAGTAATACAAATTGCAGCAGTGATGGCAGAATTTTGTAAGACCAACCATCTTTGTTGTGTTGGTTAGCATTGAGCACAATTTTATTTGTATATTGCTTTCACAAAGCAGCTTGACAGAAATCCAGATCTAGGCTTACGTCCATAATGAGCAAAGCCAGATAAGGGACTCACTGAGCCTGCATGAGGAGCCAGACTCAAAAGGGAACCTATTGTGGGTCTATAAACATTAGGAAAACAGTCCCAAGTGTGTTGAATTGGATAAAATGTCCGATTTGATTTCGTATCAGTCTTTTCACGGATACCAGCTTTTAGGGAGATATTTGTTTGATACGGATAGTATTGGATTGATGCATCCTTATACACCTGTTACTAAGGCTCACTGTGGGTTATATTCTAAGAGCTCGTAAGAGACTGAAATCTGTCTGTCTCTTTTGTTATGTAGGTCTGAAATACCCCAAGGAGAGTGAATTCGTGAGACGTCTGAGGAACATGGAGAACACAGATGTCCAAATCATCCCAGTCATCCCCTCGACTCCAGAGGAGATGGAGGACATGCTGAAACTGTGCTTTCGTTCACTTTAAGATTCCTCATCAGGTACACACATCTCAATTTTACAGTGTGTTGCAGGAATTTTCTTTATTTCCCCAAACAATTCTTCTACTCAATCTTCTGCAATGATTAGCAATTCCAGGATCCCAGAATTAACAGCTTTATACAGGAGGGGTGTCAAACTCATTTTAAGTCTCAGGCCACATGACACTTATTTTATGCCCACAGTAATACGTTTTAGTTTCAAAATGTATACTTTTGTTACATTTCCGCTTGGCGTCCTTACTATTCTAAAAGTCCTTAAAACAGAGTTCTGGAAGTGCTGCAGTCCCTGTTTTAGATCGAAAACTCGGGAGTTGTGTTTAGTTTGGACGAGGGAAACCGGGTTTTTTGGAAACGATTACCAAGACACCCACATTTGCATTATCCGTCAGGATGTATCCTTCCCTGATTCATCAAGTGTTGCTAGCCTTTGTTGCCTTTGCTAGCAGTGGTGGTGAACACTGACCTCACAGCAAGACGGTCCTGGGTTCGATCCCCAGGTTTGACCTGGGTGCCTTTCTGTGTGGAGTTTGAATGTTCTCCCCGTGTCTGTTTTCATGGAGTTACTAGGGGAAAAAAAAGAAAGAAAAAAAAAAATAAAATTCGACACGCTGCTTGCACAAGAACATGCATCTCATTTCAACACCTCTTCAAGTCATTTGGCGGAAGCAGGATCAGGTTGGGTTAGATTACATCCTCATCACAACCTCATAAACATCAGAATGAAACAAAATTTAAGCAAATAACTTGAATCGATTTTTGAAGACCTTGTGTGTGTTGCAGTTGGAAAATGTCTTGCATACACGGTCAGGTCCATTAATATGTGGACAGATATTTGTCTCCAGTATCATTTTCATCATCCTCGCGTTAGTCTTGTCGCGTAGGGTCCGCTGTCTTCACAAGCTACCTCGGCATTGCATCATCTAACGCGAACATGGAATACCCTAACCGATGTGTTGCTCCGGCTGCTGTTGGCATACTCACATACACTCCTGTGGGCAATTTAGAGTTGCCAGTCTGCCTAATGTGCATGTCTTTGGATGTGGGAGGGAACTGGAGTACCTGGAGGAATCCCATGAACATGGAAACTCCACACAAAAAGGTGCCCAGGTTGAACCCATGACCTTCTTGCTTTGAGGCCACAGTGCAAACCACCAAGCCACGGTGCCACCCACTGTTTGTCTCCAGTATAGCACTGTTTGTTGAATTTGAAAAGAAATAATGTTTAATATGGCCTTAAGATTCAGCTGATCAGTTTTCATATGAGGGTGGTTACATCCAAATTGGGTGAAAGCTGTAAGAATCACAAAGCTTTTTATATGTGGTTTTTTAAGGGACCAACAGGAGTTGAATATATTATCATAAATTAGCGTGTAATTTTTAATAATTGGCTGCAAATCCTGTGCGCTCAATGACTGCCTGAAGGCTGGAACCGCACACCATCTTTCTTCCCTGCTGATGCTCTGCCAGTACTTACTGCACCTGTCATTGGCATGTTTTGGGGATATTCTGACTTCAGTTTTGTCTTTAGTAAATGAAATCTTGCTCAGTTGGATTCAGTTGTTTGACTTGGCCATTGCAGAACATTCCACTTGAGTGCCCATCGACAGTGTGGAGCACTGGCTTACGAGTTTTAAAGCATTTGGGTGACTCTAAGCCGAAAATATAGTCCCATATAGCATAGAATGTATGCTTCTGGTTGTTTCAGGAATCACATCAATACATGACATGGGAACCAGTTCTGTTAGCGGCCGCAGTGGTGGTGGTGTGCTTCGGATCACGACCAGTTTCTTGCCTTCTCCATGCTCTTCTCTTCCAATCATGCTGGTACATCCTGGCTTTTGTGCTCAGATACACGTACCTCCTGTAGATGCACCTACCTCCTTTTGGGAGTTCCTGAGCTCACTCACACCCACCCAGTTTGGCCACCGTGACCCAGAGAATCTCTTATGGGTTTGTTCAGCCTAATGATGGCTTATTTCACTGGTACGGACCGTTGTTTGGACTGCATTGAGAGTTTACAGCAACAGATTCTAAATGCAAAGTCAACATTAACAGTTACCTCTAGACATTTATCTGCCAACTTATATACATTATTTAAATCACTACTCTAGGATAAACAGCTAAAAAGTCAATGTCCAAATATTTATGAACCTGCTTATGAAAGGCCAGTCAAGAGCACATGATTCCCCTGTGGAATGCTACAGTATTTTGTTAGAAGGGGGGGGGTTATTTTTGTTGAATTTCATGCATGCTACACCCTCGCTTCATTTTTTTTTAACTTCCTGGTATTCTTTTTGTTTGAAGATACCTGGTAAATGCATACAAATGTAGAAGAGTATTTCCTTTTTTCTCCTCCATTAAAGAAATGTGGGGTGTGTAAACTTTTGTACCCAAAAGTGAAGTGTTTTGGTGTCATATCTTATCGTATGACTGTGTGGACAGACCGTGTGCAGGTGCTGGATGTATCTGGTGCGCCTTTGCTGGCTGATACTTCGCCTGGGTGCCAGGTCGAGCTGTTAGACAACTGTGGCCATTCTGTGGTGATGGAGCGTCCTCGGAAAGCTGCTCATCTCATCATGGACTTCATCACGCGTCAACAGAATTCAGGAAGCCGCAGCAGCAGAACGCTCTCCTGAAACTACACCGTACAACAACAAGATTCTATAATTCGGAGGAAATTTGCAAATAACCTTAAATGTATTTTTCTAGTGAACCCTCAGGGATGGATCACCAGGGTTAAATTCACTCTAGTAGTTTAAGATTTTGGAGAATTTAAATCAGAAACACTAATGATTTTACTGTGAACTGAAAAAACCCCCAACAAAAAACAGGTAATAACATTGTCAGCAATTTGTGAATTGTTAAACCTGAAATTGTTCTAAAAAACAAAATGGTTGTAACTTTTACTTTTTGGAAGCAATGTCCAGCATTCTTTTAGATAACAGTGAAACCTTCTTTTGGGAGACTTTAACCTTCATCTAGAAGCCTCCTCCTCTGCTATCTTGCTCCCTTTACTCAACTCTTTTGATCTCTCCCTGCTCCACTCACCTCCTACTCATAAAGCTGGAAACCACCTTGACCTGATCTTCCTCAGAAATTGCTCTTCTTCTGAACCTACTGTTACTCCTCTCCATCTGTCTGACCACCACTTCATCTCATTTTCCCTCCGTCTTCCTCTCCTCACTCATTCCCCTGCCGCTTCCATCCCCACTATTACAGTCCGTAGGAACCTCTCCTCCCTCTCTCCCTCCTCTCTTTCCTCTTCGGTCACTGCTTCCCTACCCACACTTGAGTCTTTCTCGATGCTTCCCACAGAAACTGCTGCATCTACGCTGCTCTCCTCTCTTTCCTCCTCGTTTAACACTCTGTCCCCTCCTGTCTCCAGACGTGCCAGATCTTCTCCTCCTAGCCCCTGGATGTCAGATTCACTTCGCTTCAGCAGAAGCAGCTTGCGATCTGCTGAGAGGAAGTGGAGAAAATCCAGGGCCCCTTCTGACCTCTCCCTCTATCAGTCTCTCCTGGCTAAGTTCTCAGCTTCACTCAGAGCTGCTAAGGTGGACTTCTATCACTCAAAGATTCACAACTCCATCTCACACCCCCATAGACTGTTCTCTGTGTTCTCTTCTCTCCTCAGCCCCCACCACCTGTACCTATTTCCTCAATCACTGCTGATGACTTTGCAGTCTTCTTTGAGGAAAAGGTTGCAGGCCTCCGACGCTCCTTTGTCACCCCCAACTCCTCCATCCAGCTTCTTCCTAGCTCCTCTGTTTTCTCTTCCCTGTTCTCTACTTTTTCCCCCTCTTTCCACTTCGGATGTCTCCCAGCTCCTCCTCTCTCACCAGCCTACCACCTGTGCCCTTGACCCTATCCCGTCATCTCTCCTTCAGACCATCACCCCTGACATCCTCCCATTTATCACTTCTCTTGTCAACTCCTCTTTGTCCTCTGGATACTTTCCCTCCACCTTCAAGCGAGCTCACATCACCCCTCTGCTGAAAAAACCCACCTTAGACCCCTCTGCGATCCAAAACTACCGTCCAGTTTCTCTTCTCCCCTTTCTGTCCAAAACACTTGAACGTGCTGTTGCTAACCAACTTTCCTCTTTACTATCTGAAAATAACCTCCTAGATCCTTTCCAGTCTGGTTTCCGACCTGGGCACTCAACAGAAACTGCACTTCTCTCTGTCAACGAGGCACTTCATGCAGCACGTGCTGCCTCCCTCTCCTCTGTTCTCATTCTCCTTGACCTTTCTGCTGCATTCGACACAGTCGATCACTCCATCCTCCTGTCTTCCCTATCAGCTCTGGGGATCTGTGGGACGGTCCTAGAGTGGTTCAAGTCTTATCTCTCTGGTCGCTCCTTCCAGGTTTCTTGGTCCCTTCTTCCATCGGTGCATATGTTTAAATATATGGAAATGTATAGTTATACGCCTATCCCTGATGAGCAAGCCTGCGGCGACGGTGGCAAGGAAAAACTCCCTCAGACTACAAGAGGAAGAAACCTCG
>JAQNCB010000024.1:5119020-5129454 GCA_030068295.1 Euristhmus nudiceps | reverse complement strand
ACAGAGTCTAACTAACCGATTTAAAGTAGTAACGCATTAATTTCACTTTAAAATGATGCTTTATGAAATATAATTTTTCGCGTTTCACGCAGGGATGGGGGGGGGGCGACTTTAATTTTTTCCACAAGGTAGGTAAGAGGGTATCCTTGCACAGAATAAACAACACACAGTCTAACGTAGGTAGGCAGACGGACTTGCAAAAACGCTGAAATCTGAAGCATCACAGAACAGGAACTCTTTAAAAGGATAATTAAACTACTAATAAAACAGACGATACAGATGCACAGACTCTTATTAAGCGAGATAAGGCCAGATTAAAAAAAAAAATCTGGTTTCTCATCAGAACTTTTTGAAAACGTAAATGGGGCACACATCTTTTTTTTTAACTAGAGAAGTGAGGCAACTGTCGAAGAACAAAAGCTTCAAAAGTTAGGTGTAGGCAAAGTGACTGAAGGTACGAATGTGAGGTGACTTCCAGCAATTCGTTAAGGACATTTTTGAATAAACAAACAATAATAAATAAAGCCTTTGGAAACTACTTGTTTGCCGTTGGAAACTACTTGTTCCTGGACGAGGAGAAAATGAGAGGGTAACTGAGAGAGGTGTATGTAAAGAGACCCAATGTTTTTTTTCCACACATCACTGTCTCTGATCTACAACTCCATGTGTGTCCATATCATAAATGAACCCGGAGGATTAGCCCGCTTTCTGTAAAAGACCAAGTCAAACAAATGAACCCCGGAGGATTAGCCCGCTTCTGTGAAAGACCAACTAAAACAAATGAACCCTGGATGATTATCCCTACTGCATGCTTGTTGCCGAAATTGCCCAGCTTTTGGATTCCGATACAGAGGATGAGGACTTTGATGGATTTGGGACACAAGATTTATAAAGATGGGTCAAGAAATAACGTCAGTGTGTTTTTCAATATGCAGTTCAATAAAGCTTAACTAAAATCACTGTTCATGCGCCTAATGATTCAGTGCGCCTTATGTATGGTTTAAGTACAGAAAGAGAGCGCATAACTGAGACTGTGCCATACAATCCGGTGCGCCTTAAAGTGCGGAAAATATGGTAAATATTTACATTAAACTGGATACCTATTATTTTTACCATCATAAAATGTAAACAGCCATGTTGTTCATTTATTATTGAAAAAAAATAAACTTCAACTGTCTATTTTTAACGGCCAAAATGAAACACGCAAAGTATATATTTCTTGCCATTTTTTTGTATTAAAACACATAAAGATGAAATTAAATGTAATAAGATACTCAGAACTGAGATCCAGACTGAAGATCAGGTTAAGAATGCAAGAAAATCTTGCATTACACTCATTTGCCATGTCGCTTAATCCGACTTTTAGGTTTGCAGGGAGGCTGGAGTCTATCTCAGCCAACATTGGAGGAAGGCGGAATACACCCCGAACAACACGCCAGACCACCGTAGGTCCAACACACACAAAACCATTCGCACTCACGCTCATACCTAGGGGAAATTTGGAACAGTCAGTTATCCGACTGTGCATGCCTTGGGACTGTAAGAGGAAACCAACATGCCTGGAGGAAACCCACGCAAGCACAGAGAGAACATGTAAACTCCACACAGGAACACCCGAGCCCGGGACTCGAACCCAGGACCTTCCTCCTGTGAGGCAGACATGCTAACCACTATAGCACCACTGTAGCATGGCATGCTAAGCTATGTATTTATATATTTGTTTATTCTACAAATAGATAATTAATATTTATACATATCTGATAATGAGAAAGACAAATGGGGTTTCTTGTTGTTTTTAAAATGATGCTGCATTGTTCGGGGATTGTCTCAGGGTGAAAGACATTAAAATACTTGGCCAAGTCGTTTATTACATGGTAATTACACATTTATTCTCTTGTTTTTAATAAAACTTTCCCCTGCTTGCTCGCTCGAACACTTTAATATCTGTAATTACCTTCAGAACAAACTCATATAATTTTGTCATCCTGTATTTCAGTTGGACTTCCACAGAATTTTCTTTGACATCCGAGAACAATTAACGTGCAGAAAGCCTGCTTTTCAAATCATGTTTTCATCACTTATTGTGCACGCGACATCTTTTGCACAGTTGCTCTATGCAAATCACCTGAAAAATGAGACAAATTACCTGAACAATTTTGCAGATTGCCCAATTATTTGAGATCTTGATCAATCAGGGACTTATTCTTGGAAAAAGAACCCCTGGTAGAACTGGTACATACACTGCTGGGACACACATAGTATGAAGGTATCAGAAAACAGAGAAACATGATCGGTGTGTGCGCTACAAATGCTTTAAAAGGAAAAGAAATCAACCTGGAAGGCTGTTTAAATAGTTTTATTTTGGGATATGATTAACCATCCAGCTGCGAATCTGTCAATCAGTTCTGACTCGATGAGATCGCATGGCAGAACTGCATACTTCCCGTATTACCCATAATGCTTATCCATCATGGTCATGGAAGAAGCTGGAGCCAATCACAGCCGATCTTGGGTGACGTGGCTGATATCCAAAACAGTTGCCAGTCTATTCACAGAAATAAACCCTGATGTACATACTCATTTACCGCTTTTGGTGATTTAGACTCGCCAGTTGATCTATTATGCATATGTTTGGACTGCAGGAGGAAACCGGAGTGCACAGAGGAAATACATGCAAGTATGGGAAGAACGTGCACATTCCACATGAAATCCAGTCATCCACCACGGCACCATCTTATTGATAAAAATATAATGTAGAGGTCGGGAAAGGTGGCCCGGTGGTAAGGTGCTGGATTGCTGATCCCAGGGTTGGGGGTTCAAGCCCCACTGTCAGCAGTTGTCACTGCCGTCCCCCCAGGGTTACCAAATGGCGGCTATGTCTCTCACTGTCTATGGTGTGAGGCATGTAAAAGAACCATTGCTGATGTTCGGTAAGAGTAGGCTGCAAAGCCGTCAGCGTGTTTCTGCCCTGTGATGGCCTGGCGAGCTGTCCAGGGTGTACTCTGCCCTCGCCCAAAGTTGGCCAGCCTTCCCATGACCCTAATAGGGATTAAGCAGTCAAGATAATGAATGAATGAATGAATGACTGAATGTAGAGGTCGGTACGTTGGTCCAAATTTCAGACTCCGTCTCCCAGAGTTCAATGCAGGCAAAATATGCAGGTTTAGGTCAAAGATGGGCGGCACGCTGGCACAGTGGCTAGCACGTCAGTCTCGCAGTAAGAAGGTCCCAGACTCGGTTCGCGTGCTTCCATTGTCATGGCGTGGCATGACCCTGGGCACTATCACGGTGGCCTCGACTTCTTTATGGTTTTCTGCGCACCCGGATTGGCGCGCCCCATCCCTCCTCAAGGTGTATTGGATTTCAGTGCTGCTTATAAGCGGGACCTGTGACCTGTGTGTGCTGCCCCTTAAAAGTTAGAACTGTGTGTGTGTGTGGGTATTCCTGCCGGCTGTACGTCAATTTGCTTTCGTTTTTCTTTTCTTGTATATCCCGTGTGTCGGTGCCACAGAGACAGTGTGCAGTGCCTTGATTTGTTCTGGACGTCAGTCAGTGTATTTGGGGAATACTTAAATAAAGACTGTTTTTGTTTGCACCTATTGCCGACTGCTCTGCTGTGGTGGTCCATGAATGGCTCTACCTCAGCCTAGCCACGTACCGTTTAGCATGCATGCTAACATCCATGTAGAGTTAGCATGTTTTCACCGTACCTACGAGGGTTTCCTCCGAGTACTCCTACAGTCCAAAAACATGCACAGGAGGCTAAATGACTTCCGCATTACCCTTAGGTGTGAGTGTGTTTGCGAATGGTTGCGCTTGTGTGTTGACCCTGCAGTGGTTGGGCAAGCTGTCCAGCGTGTACCTCGCCTTCATCCAGAGTCAGCTTATCCTGAACAGGTCACCAGTCTATCACATTCACACCCTCTGTATGGGTAATTTAGGGTGGTCAGCTGACCATATTTTGAGGGATGTGGGAGGAAACCAGAGTACCTAGAGGAAACGCATGCAGGCAGAGAGAGAACATGTAAACCCCCACACAGAAATGCCATGCTGCCTCTCGGCCATACGACCTAAACCCCAGGAACAGGAGAGTGCGGTAACCACCGAGCCATCGAGGTGATGGCTATGAGAGCATGTACGCCTCCATGACTCGTCTCTTGAAATCTTGCTGAAGTATCACAGGCCATGTTTGTTTTCTATCCCTGACTGTTGTACGTTCAATCGTAACCCATCTATCCTATGGTCTCCTGTTTCCATTTCTTGCTCTTGTTACCCTAAACAAGGGCAAATATTAGGCCACCAAATTTTGTATACAGTACCACATGGCAAAGTATGATAACAAACCACAAGCTGCAGTACGTGACTCAGCCCAATCGGAGTGGGAAAGAGCAATAAAGGTTGCTACTGACTGCGGCTTTGGGTCAGTCTACAGGTCCGAAAGCACGAAGGGTTCTGCTTCCATCCACCAGAGTCACGTTAAAGCATCACACAGCGGTGTAAGTGCTGCACTAGTGGGGGTTCTGCTCTCTGTGGATGGCTCTGATTGACACTGTGACAAACCATGCTAGGGTTCTGTTTGTTGTTCAAAGCTGGTGAGTTTCTGAGGTGGCACCAAAGGTGCAAAGTGGCTGCTACTACTTGTACTTCGAGGACTGTTATGGAGAAGATTCATTGACAAACCAAGAAGAAATCATTCCTTGCTTTTTGTTTTTGTCCACTAACACGTTGCCCTAGTGGTTCGCATGTCATCCTGAGAGCAAGAGGACCCTGAGCTCAAGTCTACAGCTCGGCAAACGTGTTTCTGTATGCTCTCCGTGTTTATGTGTGGGTTTCTTCTAGGCATGCACATCAGACTAACTGGCTGTTTCAGCTTGCCCCTAGGTGTGAGTGTGAATAGTGTGTGTGTGTGTGTGTGTGTGTTTGCGTGTGCTGGCTTGGCGAGCTGTTTACTTATAGTCAGAATTTTTTTTTTCCTTGAAGACAATAGGACATAAAATAATGCAACGGAAGGTTTTGCTTTTCACCGAACAATGTTTTTGCATGGTAATGAACAGCAATGCCATAGATGGTTTGAGTACCATTTCCTGTTACTGCTGTGATTTGCTAATTTTTAGAAAAAAATGTTACAGGGTGAAGTGGAATGCACAATCATAGGTGATATCCATCCATCCATCCATCCACCCACCTAGCCACTCACAAAACCATTCATCCATCTACGAACCTATCCATGTAGCCATCCATCCATTCATCCATCCACCCAACCTTCCATCCACGCACCTAGCCACTCACAAAACCATTCATCCATCTACGAACCTATCCATGTTGCCATCCATCCATCTATCCATCCACCCACCCATCCATCCATCTATCCATCTAACTACCTAACTGCTCATCCATCCACCCATCTACCCACCTACCCATTCACCCATCCACCCATCCATCTACCCACACACACTTCCATCCATCCATCCATCCATCCATCCATCCATCCATCCACCCAGCCATCCATCCACCCACCTAGCCACTCACAAAACCAGTCATCCATCTATGAACCTATCCATGTAGCCATCCATCCATCTATCCATCCACCCACCTACCCACCCACCCATCCATCCATCTATCCATCTAACTATCTAACTGCTCATCCATCCACCCATCTACCCACCTACCCATTCACCCATCCATCCATCCACCCAGCCATCCACCCACCCGCCTAGCCACTCACAAAACCATTCGTACTAACATGTTTTGCCATCTCAATATCAACTTGACTCCAGAAGTCACAATGACAGATGCAACCTGCAGGAATGAGACTCCATCGTGTTTATAAAGGCTTATATGTACGATGTCATGAGGTTCTTATGTCGTCTAACCCGTCCATGTTAAAATTCTAAAAAAAGAACATGCAGATGAGAAAGAGCAATGACTTGCACTAACCTCAATCAAAGCTTTGATGGAGAAAGAAGAACTGTTGAGATGAACAATAGAAGGCGACCCTTTGAGATGGCACTTTTAGGATAAGTGGTGCCATGAGATAAAAGGCACTCGAGTGCTTTGTAATCACTCCGCCTCAGCGTGCTTTTAGCATTAGCATTTGCCCGTGTCTCTTCCATTTGCATCCTCCATTACTGGCCTGTCAGATTTTATTGGAATCATCTCCATCACGACTTTAGAAGCATGGCATCAGAAGGAATCAGGCAGAAACGTTCCGTCGGCGTGTCCAACTATTGCGAGAGTGGCGGAGGAGACTGACAAAGTGCGGCAAAGGTTGGTGTCAGAACAGACATCACAGTCATAGAATACTATATAAGTGGCATCAAAATCCAGTTTGGGAAATCCGACGTATGATTAGCTTGATATTCCGTCTATTTTTTTTTAAATGGCACTGAAGGCTGTCACTGATGTTGACAGCGTCATTGGTGTTGACAGCATCCCGCATCTAGCACTGCCAACATGACAGCGAAGCATTGATATTCAAATGCAACATTTAAGCAGATCATTCTCCACCTGGGACTGATTTTTCATCTTAAGGTCATCTGTTCATAAAAGAAGCTTCTGTGAGAGATATGTCACGGTTTTATACAGCTCTATCTTGGAGGGAAGAAACGCAGCTGAGGATCTAATGAAGACGAGCGTGAAGACTTGGGAGAGCAGGCAGACAAAAGAATGGATTTCTCAGAAGAGCTGAAGGGGGGGAAAAAGTGGCAGATGGAAGCTCATTGTCTGGCTCGGCTCCTATAAAGCCCACTGGCCTGAAGTTGATGCTTAAACGACAGGAGTCCGAAAAACACAATCTGCTCCGATTTGGCCTCTTCAACCTCTATGCACAGGAAACTGGGCAATTTACCCCTCACGCTGAGGTGCTACAGAAAAATTATCACGGTTGAATTGTCTGCTGTAAATAAATCAAACTTTTTTTTGTAAACAGAAAAGTGCAAAACAAATTGATATATTAATAGAAGTTGCATGAATATGTTTACATGTGTTCAATATTTTGCTGTGTGTAAGTAGATTTAGTAGTTTAGTAGCTTATTTTGCTACAAAACATTCATTTGTTAATTTTCTAAACCACTTAATCCTAATTAGGGTCTCAGGGAGGCTGGTGCCCATCTCAGCCGACTCTGGGTGAGCGCGACATACACCCTGGGCAGCTCACCAGGCCATCCCAGGACCGATACTCTCACAACCATTCCCACACACACACACTCACACCTAAGGGAGATTTGGAACAGCCAATCAGCCTACTGTGCATGTTTTTGGACCGTCGGAGGAAACCGGAGTACCCAGAGGAAACCCCGCACGGAGACAGCATGCAAACTCCACACAGAAACACCCAGACTGGGAATCAAACCCAGACCTTCTTGCAGCGAGGCAACTGTGCTAACCACTACGCCACTGTGCCACCATCCAACAAAACACATCAATTCCAAACGGAAAAAAAGGGATTTATATGATGGCTAGATCTCCAGAGCCTCAGCCGATTCCCTGAGCTTTACATGATTCACAGTTTTCCAGAGCCTTCATAATTCCCAGAGCTTCTCCCCATTTCCCAGTGCTTCAGATGATTCCCAGATTCTTCGGCCAATACTCAGAACTTCAAATGTTCCCTCGATTCCTGGAGCTTCAGCTGATTTTGAGGACTCACCTAACCCCAGGATTGTTAGAGCCTCAGTTGATTCCCAGGCTCAAAACTTCTGGTTCCCAGATTCCCAAAGTCTCAGCTGACACTCAGAGCTTAAACTGAGCACCAGACCGCTAGACTCTCAGTGATGTCACGAAGGCTTAAATGTGTTCTCAGATCTTCAGATGATTCTGGGAGTTTGATAGAATTCCCAGAGCTTTTGACAAGTCCTGGAGCTTCATCTGTCCATTAGATACCTGGAGCTTCAGCTGATTCCCTGAGTGTCACCCAATTCCCAGAGTTTCAGATGATCACCAGATTTCCAGAGCTTCGTTTGATTTCCAGAGCCTTATCCGTTTCTATGTTCCCGATTCCAAGATATTCATCTAGCTTTCAGAATCATATGACCTCGCTTGATCCCCAGAGCTTCACCCACTTCCTGGAGCTTCAGAAGACTGCCAAAACTTCACCTGTTTCTAGATTACAGGAGTCTCAACTTATTCCGAAAGCTTCACAGAACTGTCAGATTCCCGGAGCCTCGGGTTGATTCCCAGGTTCAAAGAACATAATTTGTTTTCCAGATTCCCAAAGCCTAGTTAATCTTCTGAGCTTCAGCTGTTTCCCAGATTCCCTGAACCTCAGCTGATTCCCTCAACTTCTTGTGTCAAAAACTTTAAAGGCTGCTCTCGGGTGACATTTTTATGGACCATCTTAAATAATACACAGTTGTAGTCAGCGGGATCAAATGGGAAAGATGGTGACATATTCGTTTACGTTCATGACAGTTAGAAATGCGGTCACATCCATGGCAGTGCGGCACTTTTATATCCATGAGATATTGATTTAGCCAACACCAGGCCTTGGTAAGTGACATCACCATACAAACAGGCTGTTCTGATTTATTTTGGACATCCTTCTAAAATATGGGATATGATTTAAACAGATGGTGTTTGACAGTAGTTTGAAAGCCCCTCGAGCACTGTTTTTATTAACTTTTATTTAGCTATCACAGTAAACGGTGCAACTCTCACTCAGCGATAATAACGGCAGATATAGTATCCTGCTCCTGGAGAGCTACCTTCCTGAATATGTTCGCTCCAACCCTAATCATGCCCACCTGACCATCCTGTCATCTAATCAAGGCTTCAGACTTTGAAAGAAGACTTCATTTCCAAGTCTGAAGTCTTGATTAGATGACTGGATGGTCAGGTGGGCATGATTAAGGAAGGTAGCTCTCCAGGAGCAGGATTGAGCATCCCTGATATAGATGAAGTATATACTTGCATAGAATGTGGGTGAGATACTGTTCGTGCGGCACATTTTTTGGAAAGTCGCAAGATGTGATCTTGACAAACTCAGGGGAATACAGCGGGTGAACGCCGCATTCAAAAATTTTAACAGGAAATGCACCTCTCCATGTTATTCTGCCTGATTCTGATGTCTTAATAGTCTGTTTTTCTCTTTGCAAATATCAGATATAAATAACATTGCACTTGATCATTGGTGCATTTTTGTCAATGGAAAAATGCAACCTTTTTATCTGACTTTATTTATTTATTCTTTAAAATTTGGATTCCCCCTGTTTTCTACTTATTATAGTCGTATCCAATTCCCACCCATTGAGTGTTGCCTTCCCTATCACACGACCACCACCGACCAGGGAGGGGCGAAAGCATGCACACGGCTCCTCCGAGACACCCAATGCTAACAACCCGCATCTTTATGAACTGCTGCGCATGCATATTCTGGGGCGGTCTAACACACTCGGAGGGAAAGCGCTATCCGCCCCTTGTACGAATGAGCTCACAGATGCCCGTGATTGGCTGGCGATCGCTGTGAGTGACAGCGAAGTGAGCGTATGCCGTCCCTCCTTCCCGTGAGAGCTCGGCCAATCAGGTTCATTGGTCACAAACGGCTGTGGCATTAATCCAGATTTAAACCTGTGATTTCTGTGTTAATAGTCGTGCACCTTGTTGATGCTCCACTCGGGAGACTTTTTTTTTTATCACATCTAAGCAGAAAGGAAGGCCAAGCATAGAAACTATGTCAAGAGAATGTTTTCTCTGTGTTATTCATAAGTCTGCCCTCTTCAGTAGTTGAAACAGTAAAAGCTGAAGCTAAGCCTGTATGTGTACCAAGCAAACTTACGAATGATGCTGAGAAACTGCTTGTTTGTTTTTATTTTTGTCTTCATTAATTATCTATTATTATTTTTCATTTAAATGATTTCATTTTCACCATGTATCTTACTCATGTGTGGTAACTCAAACTTAACTTCCGACTGGAATTTGTAATGGAGGGCAACGAAAGGGCCATCACAGGGCTGGACTAGAACTTTAAATACATTTGTGTCAAATAGAACTAGAAGAAAGGAAACACAGGGGGCGTATTGGTGAGAATGCCCGCCTCAAAGCACTAAAGGTCTTGGGTTTTCAGCAAGGGCAGTTCTGTGTGGATTTTTGCATGTTCACTCCGTGTGCATGGGTTTCCTCCAGGTTTTCTCCCACAGTCCAAATACATGCACGTTAGGATAACTGGCTGCTCCAATTTGCCACCCGGGTGCGAGTGTGAGTATGACCCAGTCATCAGTGTCTGAGATGGCTGACGAGCTGTTCGGGGTGTACCTCGCCTTCGCCTATGATCGGCTGAGTTAGGATCCAGCCTACCTGCAACCTTGGTAGGATTAAGCAGTTTGGAAAATGACTGAATGAACTGGATGGCGAGTCCAAAATTAACTATGATAGATAGATAGATAGATAGATAGATAGATAGATAGATAGATAGACAGACAGATAGATAGATAGATAGATAGA
>JAQNCB010000024.1:4885808-4900615 GCA_030068295.1 Euristhmus nudiceps | reverse complement strand
ATTGTAGTTCCTTCACCTGTCTCTCTCTCAGCTCGCTTTTCAGCGGGAAGTCGGTGTCCTATTTTCTATGAACAGTCTGAAAAATGCCGCTCCACATTTCATCCTTTGGTATTCTGATGGTAGACTGGCAGGTGAGGCAAACAAACTTAGAAAATGACATCGTGAAAAAAGTCCTCCTCCCATTCCGAATGAAAGTGATTCGTTTTTGTTTTCTTACTTGGTCCAGCTCCACCAGTCGTTTTTGATGACCATAAGCTTTCTTTAGTTTAAAAGAAAAAAAAGCGAGGGCTTAAAACTGTAACTTGCTGATTAGGTTTGCTGCACTTCGCGCCCTTTTTTTTGCGCATGCGCGGTGACTGACAGCCCTGTACGTCAATCAAGGGCTAGATAGCTGATAGGCTGACGACTATTATTTTAATGTCATGTGATCGACCAATAGTACCTTTGCGATCGACTGGTAGCTCGAGATCGACGTATTGAGCACCCCTGCAGTAGAATAATGGCTTTAGCTTAAAATGTATATATGGTCCATAGCAGGTTACCTTCCAAGTATTTTCTACTGGTACCCATTTATACTGCTGGGTGGACAGAGGCCACACTTTTGGTTCACCCCTTGCCCAGGACTCTTAGCACGGTGGGGGCCTAAGTGTGATTTGAGCTCATGACTTCTCGATCAGGGGCCAGCACCCTAAGCACGACACCACTGGCCCCACACTAGCATCCCATTCATGAGGACTCAACCTTCTAAGTTTCTTCACGCTACAGAACCCAGGATAGGCTCTGGCTCTGACAAGCCACTGGGATAACAGACTTATACACACACATATATATATATATATATATATATATTACATTCCAATGGCCTCTTCATTTCAAACCCTGAAAAGATGAAAAGATACTCACAATCTAAATTTAGGATCTTTACAGGAAGTCGAGCCCAGTTCAGTTCAGCCCATTACGTCACAAAAACCTCATCGTATTTGGCGTTGCCCTTTAATGACCTGTGTTATTCTCTTCACTATTGAACTTCTGAACCACGAAATCCTATTCAGGATCGCAGGGAGGGTGGCGCCTATCTCAGCCGACTCTGGGCAAAGGCCGGGCACACCCTGGACAGCTCGCCAGGTCATCTCAGGGCAGACTTTGTCCTAATTTTCTCAGACTTCTTTGTACATTTTCTAACTTTCTCGCCAGACTTTATCTTATTTCCCGTTATTTCCCCTGACTTTTAACACTCTTTACTTGTGTGACTTTCTCCTGCAAATATGTGGGTTAGGATATTGTAACTTTTCACGCCGTCTCATCGGAAACAATGAATCTCATAGAGGAAACATGAAATATGCAACAGAATATGCAAAGCCAATATCCACACGTTCCCACAGCCAAACTCCGAGACGTTATTCAGCCTTACGTCCTTGACCGTGTTCTTGTTCCTGGAAGTGGAAGCAAACATACGCCCAGAACATGTGCTTCTTCATTTTCTGCCCGTTCAATAATCCATGACACTATTTATAGGGTTTGTGAAGGTTCTCCTGACATTTGGAGAGACCTGCTAAGTGGGAACAATTGGGTCTCAATGGCAAATCAGGAGGCTCATTAAAATTGGAAATATCCAAAATATTTGGACTTTCATTGTCATCTAATCAATAGAGACATGGAGGGCGTTCTCTTCTCCTCTGAATAATGTACTGATCAGTATATGAGAAGAAATATTAGATGATAACATAGTCCTAGATCCAAAACATAAAAGCTGTCATTCTATATTTGGTCGTCGTGGTTATCAAACGATATCTTATTGTTATTCTTGAATATACCTGAAGGTTGTTTTTATACTAAGTGTGTTTTCGACAGAAAATAGATTCAGCCGCCGCACCTTCTGCACTACATGAAAAAAAAATTGGCTCGTGCAACACAGAAACCATGGTATCACTATCTATATATGACTGATTTTATTATTCGTAATAAATATGGTGAAGAGGAGGAAGCTGGCATGAGTTGTGTCTCGAACCCAATAAAATTCACTTTAAAGGTTCGAGATAATTTCACTTTTTGAGTTGATGGTGCAAGCGGCAGCACGGTGACATAGTGGTTGGCACGTCCAACCACGGTAAGGACATTTCTGTGTGTAAAATAAATAAATATATAAATATGGCCAATCACAGGTAACCTTTCCAGCGTTTTCATTGGCACCTATATATGCAGCTAGGTGGTGGACGGAAACACACCTGTGGTTAAGTGTCACGACGCTGCACAACCCCGCCAATAGGGGCGCTGTTACTGGTCGTGGTGGCCCCCTCTTCTTCTTTGTGGCCTCGGTGCATGCAGAGTGGCGCGCCAACACCCCCATCTGCTGTGCTGCGTTAGTAGCCAGGTATATATAGCGGCATTGGCAAACACGCCGGCACTGGATCCTTGTGTTGTGTCGCTTTAAGGATTGTGTTCTGTCAGTCCGTGTATGCAGCCCCTGAAAAGTAAGGACTGTGTTATGGTATTCCGGTTCCTGCTGACTGTCGGTTTTTGTTTCGTTTGCTTACGTTTATCCTGTCTTGGAGAGTGTGATCAGTGAGTCAGTCTGTCGGCACTTCAGTCTGTGTTCCTGGGAATACCATTCATAAAGAATGTGTTTGCTTTCACCTATCGCCATCTGCTCTGCTGCTTTGGTGCTTTGGTTCGCGAATGGCTCTAAATCAACCTCGCCACGTCCCGCTTAGTGTGTACGCTTACAGTTAAGCCCTTGCCCAGGGTTTTTTGTCATGATGGGCGTCTAACTGGGATTTGAACCCGACTTCTTGATCATGAGCCCAACACCCTAAGCACTGCCCCCATTCTAGTGACCGACGCAGTAGGACTCAAACTCCGAAGTCGCTTCGTGCTACAGAAACCAGGATAAGCTTCAGCTCTGAGGATTGGCTGTAAAACCCCAACAGGCTTGCGACATATGCATAGTGCATTCCAACAGCCTCTTATCTTTAAACCCAGAAAAGATATTCTTTACAGGAAATAGAGCCCAATAATGCCAGCAAGAAGGTCCTACGTTTGAGTTCCAGCCTTGTTAAGAACATTTGTGCGTGGAGTTTTCTTCTCCAGTTCTTTTTTTTCTCCCCACTTTTCTCCCTAATTTATTCGTATCCAATTCCCACCCATCAGGTATTGCCTTCCTTATCACACGGCCACCACTGACCAGGGAGAGGCGAAAGCATGCACACACACCCCCTCCATGACATGCAATGCTAGCCACCCACCTCTTTTCGAACTGCGGCGCCATGTGTATTTGGGGGTGGTCTAACACGCTCGGAGGGAAAGCGCTATTTGCTCCCTCGTACGAATGACACTCACAGACGCCCATGATTGGCTGGTGATGCCATTCCTCCATCCCGTGTGAGCTCTGCCAATTAGCTCCCATGGACTCCCGGCCACGGACGGCTGTGTGCATTTAACCAGATCTGAACTTGCAATCTCCGGGTTAATAGCTGATGCACCACTTGGGAGCCCCTCCTTCCACAGTCCTAACTAGCTGTTCGAAATTGCCATTAGGTTTGAGTGTGTGTATGTGTGTGTGTGTGTGTGTGTGTGTGTTGGCCCTGCAATGAACTGGCAAGTTATTCAGGGTGTACCTCACCTTCTTCCAAAGATGGCTGAGATAGGCTCTACCCTCCTACAGCCCTGGTAGGATTACGCAGTTGAATAAATGACTAAGTCTGTGATGGCCTTTAAAAGGGAAGTGCAGGCTCTATGGTTCCATCCGTGTCCGTCCGTCCATGCATGGTGTGCATGGTGTGCTGTATTCACCACCACAGGTTTTCTTCTGCAAGTCAGTCTGAAGGGACTGTTACTTCAAAAACGTCCATGCTCCGCTGACTAATGTAACTATCGGGTACTATCTATTCGTTTTTGGAGTGCAAGAGGAACAGGCACATTTCAAGTGGAACACGTCCTTGACATTGTGTAACAATAAACCTCCCAAAAACAAGTAACGTTGTTGACTCTAGTTGCCCTGCATGATTGCAATACTGACATTCGGAGAACTTGATCTGA
Organism: Euristhmus nudiceps; assembly: GCA_030068295.1. Classification (NCBI taxonomy): domain Eukaryota; kingdom Metazoa; phylum Chordata; class Actinopteri; order Siluriformes; family Plotosidae; genus Euristhmus; species Euristhmus nudiceps. The sequence continues at coordinate 4,896,580 of JAQNCB010000024.1, read as the reverse complement.
ATGTTTTGCATGTTTCCCCCAAGCTGTGACCTGGTTGGTTGTAAGATGATACTTCCTTGAAATCGCTTGGCACATTTTTAAAAACTGAAATAAAGAAAGAAAAAAGGGGGGGGGGGGGGACCCTTGAAAGTGAATCACTGTGAATAAAAACACAAAGACAGCCACAGGGTTTAAAAGCAGCCGGATTCTGCCCGCTTCACTTGTATGCCTTTAAAACATATGCCGGTGGATGAAAAAAAAAAAAAAAATTCAGCGTGTTGAAGGAGCTTGAGTAGGCAGCATTGTTGAAAGGTTTTACTTAGAACCTTTAAAAGATCTTCCACAGGGACTGAAAATATGCTTCATGGTGCAAGATCAAGGGCCATGTTCTGAATTAACATCCATCCTGGATGATCCGATCACTAATATGCAGGAAGGATAGAAAGATGTTCATACAGTCCATGTGCTGTGAACGTGTCTCCCGGGATCACTTCAGATCGGATTTCATGAATAAATTTAAATGGGTGCCGCTTTGGTGGTCTCAACACAGATGTGTAGCGGAGATGTGCAGAGCCACGTTCACGTAATTGGCATTACCCGAGGTTTTTAAATACATTCTGTTTGTAGTTTTAATATTCTCTTCTGTATTTTATAAAAGTACATTTTGCCATGGCGTAGTGGTTAGCACGTCCACCCCTTAGCAATTCATGGGTTCAGGTCTTGTGTTTGGTGAGGGCGTTTCTCCGTGGAATTTGCATGTGCTCCTGATGCTTGCATGAGTTTACTCTGGGTACTCCGGTTTCCTCCCATAGAGTATCCAAACCCAGACCACGCTGGTGAAAAGAGGTGAAAACAATGTAAAGTCTTTATTACGAAACACCTCCGAATATACCGGCAAGGAGTACAGGATGGCTCAAAAACACTAAACATGAACGGAACAGAGCAACATACTAACGATCACAGGAACAGAGATATACAGTTGAACCTCGGTAGACCAGACCCCGATGGTCTGGATTTTGGATTATCCGAACTTAACCCTCCCGTCCAAATCAAAATCCCCTTCGGTCCGCTCGATCGGTTCTGGGTTCAGTAGGTATCATACTAGACTTTATCCACTAGGTGTCATGAGCGAGCCAGTGTTTAAAACCTTAGATCAAGTGTAGTGGAAGAGGAAGAAGTGTGTAGCACTATCTGTGCTCATGATCATGAATGTACACGGTGTGGAGATAATGTCCGCCACCGATAAGCTTGCTCGCCACATGGGAATAAACTGTAAAGGCTTCCACAGGTTGGTTGTGGCAGCTTAGAAATCATCACGGTATATGTAATAATGTGGAGCACGGAATAGCGGGTAGTGCTAACGGAGGCGCTGTTGAACCTTTCAGGCGCCAGTTAAATTAATTACAGTATAATGTATTACAATATGTATTACATGTATTTACTGTACCGGTACAATATAAATTTATTATATGGGTGTTAAATGTTCAGTACTACTGCGCTTTTACAGAACTTTGAGGTGATTTTACTTGTACAGTATTCAGTATGGAGTATAGCCCCGCCCCCCCGGAAAAAAAAAAAAAAACACTTCACTCGAACGGATTATTCAATAATCCGGACACCGCAGACCCCTTTTAGTCCGTACAAGCGAGGTTCAACTGTATATCAAAAAGCAGAATGGTACAGAACCGACTCTATCGGCAGGAGGCGAAAACACATAAACAGAACAAACCGGAGCAGGAACAAAAACCGGAAACAATGATCCAGCTCCAAGAAGCGATTTAGCGGAACTTAAATAGAACGGTCTAATGGGCCACAGGTGCAAAAGGTAGTCGGTGGGGCACGCCCATACCTCCAGGAACCCATGAAGAAGAGTACCGCCACAACCCGCGACAGCACCCCCAAGTGGCGACGCCATGCAGTGTCATGACACATAGTCCAAAAACATACACATTACGATAATGGGCTGTTCCAAATTGCTGCAGGGAGTGAGTGTGAGTGTACATGGTTGTGTGTGTGTGTGTGTGGGGGGGGGGTGTTCAGGGGTTGCCCTACGATGGTTTGGCAAGCTGTTCAGGGTGTATCTCGCCTTCACGCAAAGTCGGCTGAGATAGGCTCCAGGCTCCTCGTAATCCTAATTCCACGATTAAGTGGTTTGGCAAATGAGTGAGAGTGAGCACACACCGCCTGGGCAAAAAAAAAAAGATTCTTGATTACAGAATCATCACCATGGCATTATTGTTTTAACAAACTTAAGCAGCATGACATTTACTTCCATCACTGCATGTTTTTGGACTGTGTGAGTAAAACCTGGTGTCCGGAGGAAACCCACACAAGCATGGGGGGAACGTATGAACTCCACACAGAACCAGCCCATCCTGGGACCGCCTTGCTGTGTGGCGGACGAGCTAACCACACCACCGTGCCATCACTATGGCGATTTATGTGCTCTAATTAAAGCTAAAGGTGCTCCAACAAAATATTAGTGCACAGGCAGCTGGAGTGGGGCGGCTGGCACCCATCTCAGCCAACTCTGGGCGAGGGTGGGGTACACCCTGATCAGCTCACCAGGTCATCGCAGGACGACACACGCACAAATATTCATACACACTCTCACACCTAGGGAGGTCTGGAACAGCCAATCAGCCTACTGTGCATGTGTTTGGACTGTAGGAGGAAACCGGAGTACCCGGAGGAAGGCCACAAAAGCACGGGGAGAACATGCAAACTCCACACAGAAACACCCAGGCTGGGAATCGAACCGGAGGACGTGCTCACCAGTATGCCACTGTGCCATCCAAGGTGAATCATGATTTCTTTGTTTAAAAAAGTCTATATTTAATTTAGACTGAGGACTGTGTACTTTTATTTGGCTTTTAAGTGTGTGTGTGTGTGGGAGAGAAAGAGAGAGAGAGAGAGAGATAGGAAGGACTGCTGAAGAAAGAAAGCATTGGTATTCATGGAGCTTCATCTCGTTTGGATCTCAGACACAGGAGACTTCTGGTCTGACGTGAAGTGAGTTCCTGTTCTAACAGGAAGTCAGGAAGTCAGCGAGTCAAAATAAATTGGTGCAAACCACATTACGGGGACGTGGAAAAATGATAGCATGGTATTAAATCGCGGAGAGGCTGCATATATCAGGAGACAAAAGAAAGTGCGCAGTCCAGTGAGTCAGCTATAGTCTAATAACGAGCAATGATACACAGCCAAGCGTTTGCAGATACCTGATTATAACGTATACCTTCTGAACTTCTCATTCAAGACGTATCCATTAAAACGACCTCTACTTCTCTGGGGAGGCTTCAATTAGATTTTGGAGTGCGGCTAAGTTTACCCTAATAACCATTGTCGGGAAAGGGCGGCATTCGTGTTCTTGCCTTCCCTAAATTTGGAATTAGAGACGTAGCGGGGAAGCCGGAGCCCACCTCAAGTAACTCTGAGTAAAGATGGGGCACATCCTGAGAAGCTTGCTAACAGGGCTAACACGGAAACCTAGGGTCGATTTGGAACAGCTGACAGTGGGAGGAAACTGGAGTACCCAGAGGAAACCCATGCTCGCCTGGGGTCCATTTCGAGTCTCCATGTTGGGTCCTCCAGTCCTATTCACTATGCCATTAGTTCTCTCTCTCTCAAGTGCCACATCAAATGGCATTGGCAACCATGAAATGCCAATGTTCATTGACATTTTCATGGTATAACTAGGCTCAAGACTGTAGTGGTTCGCCGTTGCCTTCTACACGGTTGACAATGGGTGACCACCATTCCTCTTCTCCACTATTCTTCCCCCAGAAACTGCCATTCACTAGTTGGAGGTCGTAACTCACCAGCTTCACTACCAATGCTTGCACCAATGCCAGCTCGCTAGATCCGCCATTGGTCTTCACCGTAACCCTGGCCAGGGACGCTTCATGGACACTGTTTTGCCCAAGGCACTGTCCCCAAATCTACGGAAAGCAGAGGTGGCAACTCAACAGGCTGCCTTAAAAAGGGTCCCGTGCCATACGCCATTCCATGCCGTACGCCATTAGTTATTGTCGCTAAAACCTTTTCCAGCTATCCTTTCTCTTATTTGCTAATATTATAGCTGTCTCCAGCATGGCACCATAGTGTGTACCAAAGTATTTTGATTTAAATAATTTTCTTCTCCGTCATCACATCAGAGGCAGCGCTCCAGACTAAAAACCTTTCCGCCATTTCTGTTTCACCCATCTATCCATTATCTATACCGCTTGTCAATCAGGGTCATTGTGGAAACGAGAGCCAGCCAATCACAGCTGACTTCAGGTGTTCATGCATACACAATTTGCATAATTAAACACCGCGCAGACAAAATAAATAAATAAATAACTCAAGTGACGCACGCTGATGCATTATTTTGCTGGACCGCCGTTGGCCTCAGTTACTGCATATGATATCCATGGCATTGTGTTTGCAAAACCATTACAACATTTCCCATTGCACAGCCAAAACACATAACCATTCACACTCAAACCCACACCAAGGGGCAATTTGCTACAGCCAATTAGCCTGATGTGCCTGTATCGAACTGTGGAAGGAAGCCAGAGCACATGCAGGAATCCTACGCAAGAGTTCACACAAACTTCACTCAGAAACGTCTTTGCCGCGCCTAAGAGTCTAACACACGATCTACAGCATTCCTATTAACAACTACGCCGCCATGGCTTTGCAGGTCATCAGATTCTTTCCACCTTAGCCATAGAATTGTCTAAATGGACCTTGCTTTGGGTACTCGGGAGGGCCCTTTCATGCTGGAACATTTTGGAGCTTTTTACGTTTCTGTGAAATAAATTTTTAATGCTGCAGCGTTCAACACTGTGGAAACAGTTTGGCTGAAAATCACTTGGAAGAATGACTTCCCACTTCCCACCTTCCCTGTAAGCACCTTTTGCTGTGCCAACTTTGTGTAAATAAAGCCAAGGGTGCCAATTCTTTAATCATATTAAAGACTGAGAAATTGCTGAGGTTGAGAAACAATTGCTAGACTTCTTCAAGCTGACTGGAAGGCAACAGCAACTCAAAATACTGCTCTACAAACATCAACAAAAGCATCTCGTTACATTTTAAACCTTGAGGCAGATTTTTCTCCTATCCGCAGGGTTTTCTCCTATCAGATGAAAGAGGAGCTTCAGCTGAAGCTAGGGTCAGAATTTCAGCGTCTGTATCAGGAATCCATGAACATATTCTGCGCAGCGTCCATAGTGTCGGCTGGTGGGGGTGATGTATTGGTGTGGGGAATGTCTTGTTGGCATATTAGTAATTAGCAAACTTCTGTGAATGTGTGGCCCTCCTTATGACAGTTCAGCACTCCATACAGTACCGCTGTCTGGGCACTGAGAGACAACATGGGCTACGGCATCCCAAACTCGAGAGAGACACCCTATTAAGTACTTTTGCCTTATTTCCAAAAAAAAAAGGTGCATAATGGAAAAATGGTTGCACCATTGTGACCAATGAGATGTAGCAAAATGGACATGCCAGAAACCTTGAAGAAATGTTCTTAAGAGCTTACGGAAACTGTCACACTAAGAATCAAGCTGCTTTGAAAGCCAGTGGGACCCCACACAACATAAGCATCATGTTCTTGTATTAGTACTGTACAACCATAATAAGACTGTCATGTTTTTTTTTCCCTTTGGTCTACAACATCAATGTGGGCCTCAATCTCATATGAATCCTTCTGTATAATTACCTGACATACAGAGCATGTTATTTGCCTCTGGCATTTCTAGGATATAGGGCACAATATCATATTGCTTCCTATGCAGCCATGATTACATTCACTAAACTCTCAAACCACACAGGCGCTCAAAAGAACACAAAAGAAACAAAGAAAGAAAGAAAAGAAAATCCCAGAAGGCAAAAATGGCCATCTGAAATTCCCAGAAAGTCTTTCAGCCAATCCAAGAAGCCATTTACAATACTCCATATAACCAAGTCCTATTTACCAGATACTCATATTAATGTTTTATTCAACGCCCTTCATTGCTAATTGTGCATACTCAATCAAGTCTTTAATTATCATAGTAATTACGATTATATAATCCACTGACACCTAGAGAACAATTGTCAGCATGAGTACAGGTTGCGCTAATTGAATTAATTAATTGGGATATGTGGATTTAAATAGATTAATATGTTAAATTAAGCTCAGTACCTCCAGGGAACTTGAGGAAAAATGGCCCCTGTAGGGATACTGCATCAAGAGCATGATGTTCATGTAGCGCTCTGGCATTTTTATTTCTTGTTAGATAAAATATTCCAACAGGTCCTTTTTTTTTCTTTTCTTTTCTTTTTTGCCAAAGGGGATAATTTTTCCATCACAAATAAATTAATATCCGCATATACAACAGCACATTGCACAATGTTTGTTCATTGTTATTTATATTTTGTCATTTACTTTGAAGGAAACGAGCAATTGTACCACGCCAACAATCTTTAAATAAAATGGATGCATTTTAATATTCAACTCAATCTCAGTGCCTCAGGATATGTCTCGCTTTGAGTATTTTAGTAAAGCTTGACATTGCTGTAATCTAGGTTTGGGATGTGACAGCTGTACTCTGCTGAAACGGCTCATAATGGTTTATTCAGGGTGCCAAAACAATACAGCTGTTCTTCGATCTACAGTGCAATAGTCTAGTGTGGATCGTTGGCGCCTTCCGATGCCTAGCCTTTGGCATACTGTAGTCCAGGGGTGCTCAATCCTGCTCTAGGCTGATACCCTGAGGGACGCCACTCCGCATCAAGTGGTTTATTTTCAGAGTGTATATTTTCTCTTAGCCTTTGCCTGCACCAGAGGCATGACCTACAAGGCAGCAGGTGGATTTGGACACTTGTGGTTCAGACCTTGCCCAGGGATCTTAGCATGGTGGGGGGGTCTCACCAAGACTCGAGCTCACAACCTCCTGATCATGAGCCCAGCACTCTAACCTCTATGCCTCTGACCCCATATCTGCTGTTCTTCAAACAGCAGAAAAATGGGAAGTAGTGGCTCAGGGGTTAAGGCTCTGGGTTACTAGCCAGAGGGTTGGGAGTTCAAGCCCCAGTTCCACCAATCTGGCAGAGTTGGGGCTTTATGCAAGGCCCTTAACCCCTGTCTGGTCAGTTGAATAAATGAGACAAAAGGTAGGCTGCTCTGGATAAGGGCATCTGCCAAATACTGTAAGTTGTCTATTCAGTAAGTTCTACCCAACGCTATGAACATACTGATTGTATTGCACATGGGACCAATCATTCTTCAAGTCAGATGGCAGGGTTTAAAGCATGACTGTCTATAAATAATAATAAATATAAACAAAAGATAAATATAGATAAAAAACCGACTAAAAGACAGGATCACAAGGATGTTGTGACCACTGTATTTATCCAGTCAGTACAGAGGACAACGTGTAATCCCACCCTGAGTGTGTTTGGTAATGGAAATAATACTGTGGGTTTGTTAAAGTGTCACAAACTGAGAATGAATCAACTGATGCCTTTTCCCCTTATCTATTTCTTAATGGGAGGCCAATGAAAAATGAAATCGTCTGCAGGAAAAAAAAAAAAAGTCATCATACTGCCAACAACTGACCTTCATTCTGAGATGTTCTAGGAAAGAAAAAAAAATCTGTCACATTCTCACCTTTCCTCTGCTTTCACTATTTTTGGATTTTGCAAGTCACCACAGAAGGAAATTGAAAAATGACACATTGGAGCACACACACACACACACACACACAATTATATATATAATTGTGTGTGTTTGTCTGTGTGTGTGTGTGCAAATCCACGGTAGTGGCGGCCCAGCCCCCCTTTCCTTTTCATGAAATTATTTTGCGTCAAACACTAATAAATCTTGAGGTAAATAAGAAAAATCTTCTATCACACAACCACAGTCTTTCTTACTTGCGTGAGTAAAATGGCTGAAAAAATTTCTGACCTCAATGCCGCACAAACAATTTTATGACTAAAAATGTGAAAAGATTTTCCCTGAAAAATGGACACCAGAGCATTTCATTTTCACCCTGTCAGTCAAAAGCTGTTTCTTTAGGGCAGTAAACACTCATTACACGTTGTATTCTTCGTTATTTACTCAATGAAAGATCAATGTATGGCAGCCTTTATTTCAAATCCATCAAAACAGTCCCAAACCCGCCGAAATAACGACCCAAAGTCACGTAACGTTCATCACCTATTGAACTGCATATGTGATGAACGTTCACCTCACCAATACATCGTAGAGCACAAATGAACTGCAGCAGTGCATACAGTTTTCAATAGCAATAAATGTACTGAAATATCCCTTGTGTTTTTGTTTCGATTCCCCCAATAGTTATGGGGAAAAAGGGTTTTGTACCTGCCAATCATCTCGTGTCCAGTACCCATGACGAACGTTCACCCCCTCCAAAATCCCCTCCAGCGACGCAATCCGAGTCCTTGGAACAGATTCCTCGAAACCGTTTTCCTCGAACTGCATGCTGGTTAATTTATTTATGCAAATAATCAGCTGGTGACGTCAACATCGACAAGACAAGGCATTGTGTCCAAGGCATGCTATAGAGTGCGAACGTGCATCCTTCATCAAAAACGTTTTTCACAGATCAAAAGCCATTTCACAAGTCTCCTTTGGAAACCTGAGATCTTTTTCAGGATTGATAGATGGAGTACTTGTCTGAAGTAAGGTAAGGTAAAGTCTGTGGGCTTTTGCACCCGAGCCCAGTGGCTCATCAGGTCTGTTCTTATCCCCAGTTTCTGTAGCATGAAGCAACTAGGAGTTCAACTCCTCCTGGATGGGATGCAGGTTCATCGCAGGTTAACTTCCCAGGATATATATATATATATCCTACTTGCACAAATCAACATTGAGAAGGAAGTTAAAGATTGCAAGTTCTATGTCATCCGTTGCCGGGAGTCCATGAAAGTTCATTGGCTGAGCTCTCATGCAAAGGAGGGAGGGTTCTTGACAATCATTGCTCAACCGCCAATCATGAGCATCTATGAATTCACAACTCGCATTAATTCAGGTTAGTCTACCCTGAAAAAAAAAAAAAGAAAATGCAGACGGCAGCATCACGTCTTTAAACTTGAGTGAAAGGAAACTGACTTTCCCATATTTATTACCTGCCCATCAGTGATACCGGTTGACTGCTGAGTTGCAGCATCACACTACTGGTGCTGAATGGATCTGCTTTCATCGACTTCACATTATCCGTAAGCGTTTGAGGTTGAACAGGTTTGACCCTGCAGCCTGCTCCCCACTACCTGTTCCACCAATCATAACACACAAAACCAACAGCGATTTTTCATAATTCGCCCGTGTCACTATCTTCTGAAGAGCTCACGAGGGGAGCAATCTGCTGGTACTCGAGCACTGCCAGTCATTCACATCACCCGACCGGAGTGTAGTGCATTTACAACTCTGTTCCTGGCACCAAGTTATTCACGATTCAACATGACTACCTCGCCAAAACCTTCATCGCCATTCTCCGAGAGAACTTAAATATCATAAATAATGCATTCCCTCACGGCTCCTTTGAACCCAGTAACACACAACTCGATCATCTTCAGACCGAAATGAAATGAGTGGTGTGTGTGTGTGTGTCTGTGTGCGTGTGTATATGCGTGCACCGTCCTGTCCCTTCGATATAGCATTAATATGTCACTAATGAGTCGCGCCTTAAAAGAAAACTCGCATTCAGCCTCTTCACACAAGATAAATGACTCTGGAATGCAACTCTGTCAGGATTCCACCGCACTTCACTAAGATCCTTTATGCAAAGTCCCCCAAGGGCCGGCGAGGCCCCTAGAGCCTGTAAATACACGATTAGACTAATTATACACACTGTCATTATTACAGAAAGCTACTCAGAGCCGGAGTCCAACGGGTCAATAAGAGAAAACAATTCAAATGCAAACATTAAACAGCTTGGAAGGAAGGGTGCAAAGGTATCCATTTTCTCCCTAATTTAGTCGCATCCAATTCCCACCCACCAGGTATTGCCTTCCCTGTCACATGACCACCACCAACTAGGGAGGGGTAAAAGCATGCACACACCCTCTCTGAGAGATGTGATGCTAGCCACTTGCCTCTTTTTGAACTGCAGTGGATGTACATTTGGAGGTCTATCACACTTAGTGGGAAATCGATATCCTCCCCTTCGTTAGAATGAGCTCACAGATGGCCATGATTGGCTGGCGATCGCTGTGAGTGACAAGGAGGTCAGCGTATGCCCTTCCTCCCTCCCGAGCCAGGAATCCATGGGATTCAAACCTGCAATCTCCGGGTTAGCCACTTACCTACCCTGTGGGAAAAATTAACCCCCCCCCCCATCCCTGTGGGAAAAGCGAAACATTATATTTCCTAAAGCATCATTTTAAAGTGAAATAATCACGTTATTACTTCAAATCGGTTAGTTAGACTCCACCTCGTGTTCACATCCTTCCAGGAACACTCTAAGCGATTTTTGGGGAAGGTAGGTAAAGGGTTAATAGTCGTGCACCTTGTCAATGCACTACTCAGAAGCCCCTCTTAGAGCTACTTTACCCAAACTATCAAGAATCTATAGCTTTGTTTATAACCTCTTATAAAGCATTCCCCAGGCGTTATATACAGTACAATGTAATAATGGTTTAAAAAATAATAATTGGCTATTATCTACTACTACTTTTCTTTCAGCCTCTACCATCAGGGGTCACGACGGCGAATCATCCGCCTCCACGATCCCTGTCCTCCGCATCCTCTTGTCTCACACCAACTAACTTCATATCCTCTCTCAGTGCATCTATGTACCTTCTCT
>JAQNCB010000024.1:4855520-4869845 GCA_030068295.1 Euristhmus nudiceps | reverse complement strand
CCCCCCCCATTTTTGGTTAGGAAACAAAGACCTCTTTTGCAAATTAAAGCTTATCATTTTGTCAATATTGTGTATTAGCAGAACTCGAACGGTGCCTAATTGGCTCCGGCAAGAAAGTGAAGTCATCTTAATATTAGATTCTGAAGTGCACTGCACGTCAATAGTCAATTAACGGAAAGAAACAGCTCAGTGAAAGACTGCAGGAAAGAAAACTGGGAAATTGAGAATGCTAATGCAATGCAGGCTTTTAAAAAAAATGCCAAAGCACTTGAATTACACAATGTATTCAATCAAAATGCAATTGTTTAGCAGTAGTGATTAACACACCCAGATTACTGCACTCAACGAAGTCCTGGGTTTCAGTCTTGGTGTTTATGGTGGTGTTTTTCGTGTGGTGTTTGCGTGCCTTTCCCATGCTTCTGTGGATTTCCTCAAGGTACTCTGGTTTCCTCCCACAGTCCAAAGGCATGCACTTTAGGCTAATTGGCTGTTCCAAATTGGCCCCCAGTAAGAGAGTGAGCGTGAATGGTTGTGTGTATGTTGGCCCTCCGATGGACTGGCGAGCTGTTTATGGTGTACCCTACACTCACTCATAGTCAGCTGAGAGAGGCTCCTCCCTCCCTGCAACCCTATCAGGATTAAGTGGCTTGGCAAATGAATGAATGAATGAATTGTTTTGCCACAGTCCCTTAGATGCGAGGTATGTGTTGGGTTGTCGTCATATGAATCCTACTCCCAATCACATTACCCAACCCCTCAAGGATTTCTAACCAATCCTATCCACTTCTCAAGGATTTCTGACCAATCCTATCCACCCCTCTAAGATTTCTGACCAATCCTATCCACTCCTCAAGGATTTCTGACCAATCTTATCCACTCCTCAAGGATCTCTGACCAATCCTATCCACCCCTCTACGATTTCTCACCAATACTACCAACCCCTCTAGGATTTCTGACCAATCCTATCCAATCCTCAAGGATCTCTGACCAATCCTATCCACCCCTCTATGATTTCTGACCAATCATATCCATCCCTCTAGGACATCTGACCAATCCTATCCACTCCTCAAGGATCTCTGACCAATCCTATCCACCCCTCAAGGATTTCTGACCAATCATATCCTCCTTCAAGGATTTCTGATCAATCCTACCCACCCCTCTAGGATTTCTGACCAATCCTATCCACCCCTCCAGGATTTCTGACCAATCCTATCCACCCCTCTAGGATTTCTGACCAATCCTATCCACTCCTCAAGGATTTCTGACCAATCCTATCCACCCTTCTAGGATTTCTGACCAATCTTATCCACCCCTCTAGGATTTCTGACCAATCATATCCACCACTCTAGGATTTCAGACCAATCCTATCCACCCCTCTAGGATTTCTGACCAATCCTATCCACCCCTCTATGATTTCTGACCAATCATATCCATCCCTCTAGGACATCTGACCAATCCTATCCACTCCTCAAGGATCTCTGACCAATCCTATCCACCCCTCAAGGATTTCTGACCAATCATATCCTCCTTCAAGGATTTCTGATCAATCCTACCCACCCCTCTAGGATTTCTGACCAATCCTATCCACCCCTCCAGGATTTCTGACCAATCCTATCCACCCCTCTAGGATTTCTGACCAATCCTATCCACTCCTCAAGGATTTCTGACCAATCCTATCCACCCTTCTAGGATTTCTGACCAATCTTATCCACCCCTCTAGGATTTCTGACCAATCATATCCACCACTCTAGGATTTCAGACCAATCCTATCCACCCCTCTAGGATTTCTGACCAATCCTATCCACTCCTCTAGGATTTCTCACCAATCCTATCCACTCCTCAATGATTTCTTATCAATCCTACCCACCCCTCAGTGATGTCTGATCAATCCTACCCACCCCTCTAGGATTTCTGACCAATCATATCCACCACTCTAGGATTTTTGACTAATCCTATCCACTCCTCAAAGATATCTGAGCATTCCTATCCACTCCTAAATTGTTTCTGACCAATCTTGTCCACTTCTCAAGGATTTCTGATGAATTAGATTCATGCCTGATGGACTTCTATTCAACCGTACTTACTCTTGAAAGAATAGTAACTAACTCAGTCTCTTGAAAGGATTCAGACCTATCACACCTGCCCAAGAAATATATTAGATCAGGGAGCCCAGTCTTTCCCAAAAAGGGTGCTGGAGCAGGTGCAGGTTTTCATTACAACCAAGTATGGACCGAAATTTCAACTTGTTTGAAAATGAAGATCAACTGACATTAAACAGGTGGAAGATGGGGCTCCTGCATGGCTGGAATGAAACCCACACACACTGCCTTTTTGTGGATAAGATTTGACACATGAGTGTTTGAACAATACTTCCTGTCATCTAAGGAATTCTGACCAATCATGCTCAATCCCACAGCAAGTTAGACCAATCCTGAACATTTTCCACTCTGCACATTCTTCAAAACAACTCCACTAATTTTGTTTGAAAGAATACTGTCTTATCCTTCCACTCTGCAAATACAAGGGGGAAGCAAGTCCACCCAGAAAAGTTTATTTTATACTTAATGTTAAATAGTCAATAGTTGTAATGCTGTAGTCAATAGTTCAAACGAGCCATAAAGATTTAATAGTAACACTAGTGGAATTTTTTGAACACAGGTTACGCAAGTTTGTAAAAAAACAAACATTATTCATTCATTTTCCAAACCGCATATTCCTAACTAGGGTTGCGGGGAGGCTGGCTCCCATTTCAGCCGACTCTGGGACGGGACAGGGCAGAGTACACCCCAGACAGCTCGCCAGAACATCACAGGGCAGAAACACACTGACGGCTATGCAGCCTACTCTTAACAAACATCAGGAATGGTTCTTTTACATCCATCTCACCATAGACAGTGAGAGACATGGCCTGCATTTGGTAACCCAGTTACAAACATTATAAATATCTAAATTATGTTAGTTGGCCAAAGAACAGGAGCAGACATTTGCTACAGAACAGCTGGAAGGTGATTGGACATGACTTGGATGGTGGCAAAGAAAAAATGGTGGTCCATGTGAGACTGATTTGATTATACCTACAACATATTCAGGAGCATGCAGAGTGAAATACTTTCCTGCCTACATGTTGAAATATATTGAACAGCCTTACCCTGGGTTTACACTGAGGCACGATGGCTGTGATCTCCAAGATTAAAAAAAAGCCTGGAGCCCCATGATTTATGAGTGTGCCTGAGCGCAGTCATGGGATAAAAAGGAGACAGCTCACATCCAGGAGATAAAACTTAAAGGAATTGTGTCGCCAAGTTCATCCTGATCCCGTACAATAGTGCATCATGGTCTGTTAAGCTCTACTGCACTTCTCCACTCTTCCTACATTCTATCACAGTTGGAGTAAAAGGGAAGTACAGCATAGTAACCGTGGCAAAATTTTAGACTCGCAAAACTTGCCACAACCAGTGCGATCATCATGAATCCACCAGGTTCCGCCATGATTGCATCAAGTTCCCTCAGGGTCATCATGAATCCACCAGCTTCCCTCAAGATCACCATGATTCCTCCAACCTCCCTCAAGACCATCACGAATCCACCAAGTTTCTTCAAGATCATCATGAATCCACCAAGTTCCTTCAAGACCATCACAAATCCACCACGTTCCTTTAAGATCATCACAAATCCACCAACTTTCTCAAGACCATGATGAATCCACCAACTTCCCTCAAGACCATCACGAATCCACCAAGTTCCTTCAAGGCCATCACGAATCCACCTAGTTCCTTCAAGATCACCACAAATCCACCAATTTCCTTCAAGATCATCACGAATCCACCACCTTCCCTCAAGACCATCACGAATCCACTAACTTCACTCAAGACCATCATGATACAACCGTGATTCCACTTTAGTCTCTCTGTTAATCGAGTACATTATTACCTTATTTTCAGCTCCCTTGTCACCATGTTTGGGTCTCATCACCTCTGCCCTGCTGTCTCATAGCTGTACTGCTTAATATGGATAAGGTTGCATAAGGTCGGTGTTGCAGATATCCTTTCCTCCTTTCACCATTTATATTTTTACTTGGTTATATTTTCACAAAATATAAACTCAAAAAAAAAGCTGTTGCTGAACATGAATAAAGGAACACAGAATAAATATAGGTCCAGGTTGACCTCTCCTCAATGTATTCCAAGCAAGCTACTAAATTCCAAATCAGGCGTGTGCACACAAACAAGTCTAATCACAATAAACTGTAAGACAGGCACCAATGACAACCCAATTTTGTTTGAGCTGAAAATAAGTACAGCTGTAATTTATATAAACCCACCATCTGTCTTGTAAACACTTTACAATTCAACCACTGCAAATACACACTCAATAAAATTACACAACAGATCACCCAGGCATTTTAGAGCTTTCAGAGATGTGCACAACTGCATCAGTTAACAAAGAAATAAAACATTTTTTTGTTTTTAAATCTGACCTTTACGGCATGTTCTATATCACTGTGGATATATACAGTATGTTTACACACGCACACACACACACACACACACACACAGTGCTTAACAAATGCTTCGTCACGTCACCAAATTAAAGAAACACAAATACTTAAAAAAAAAAAATATTACCGGTACTATTAACATCTTATTTGTGTCTGTTAGTTGATGAAAGACGATTAAACAATTTATTAATTTATTTGTCTAGACCCAATACAGCTCACCAGAACAGCACATGACCGGCACACATTCATTCATTCATTTATTTTCAAAGGAAATCCACTTAATCCTAATGAGGGTCACGGAGAGGCTAGTGCCCATCTCAGCTGACTCTGGGCGTAGGCAGGGTACACCCTGAACAGCTCGACAGGTCATTGCAGGGCCAAAACACGTACAAACATTCACACTCACACCTTGGGCTAATTTGGAACAGCCAATCAGTCAACTGTACATTTTTTGGACTGTGGGAGGAAACCGGAGTACCCAGAGGAAACCCTATGCAAGTATGGCGAGAACATGCAAACTCCACACATGAATGCCCAAACCCGTGAACCAAACCCAGGACCTGGACCAAAATACAATTCAATGTTGCAATGCAGCTTGACACAGTAAAGCACAACCATCCAAACCTAGGGGCAATTCCGCTCTCGACCAATCAGTGCTATCTTCCTAGCCTTTTCTTAGCAACAGATGAGCTCTGTTTATACCGAGTTGTGTCTGTTTTGAGGCTTCTAATTGGTTTATCGTGATATGATTTAGGGAATCCTGCAGGGATTCTGTAAGTAGGTGAGTATACTGGAAGTGAATAGGAATGATAAGGGAATACCCTGAGCAACTACAAATGCCATTTGAAAATCTCCAAAATAAGTCGATTTTTCTATTGGTTTACAACAGCTTGGGTCGTAAAATTTCTTAAACCAGTATTTTAGCAAGGATAAATTGTGTTTATGGATATTTGAACTTGGTCATGTTGGAGATTATGCTCTGTAGGGATGCATTTTTGGTGGTATCACCATCTTCTTCCAGGTCCGCCGTTTTCAACTTACTCTGGTTCCTACTCAAAACACCACCTTGTGACTTCTGTATTACGCTGGAGCAGGTCACATTTTACAGTTTCCTTATATCTCGTAGCTGTTCCTTAGGATTGCTTTTGAAGGACATCTTTACGTCATCAATTTGTGAGTCAATTGAATTCCATGTTTGGTCAAGCCAATTCAAATCTGGAATCTTGGCCAGTCTGTCATTTCTACTGTTTCCGATTGCTGGCTCTTGTTCATCCAATCCCTACACAGTTTATATGAATATTTGTGATTGTTGTCTTCCTTATCTATATGACTCCAGGGCAAAAATAATATAGAATTCTCTAATTGATGTCAGGGGGTCTTTACTGAACCCTTTAATCCAACTAGATTCACGAGGATGCTGGTCCCTGTCTTAGCCAGCACTGGGTGAAAGAGGGGTACACCCTAAATGGTTCGCCAGATCATTGCAAGGACAACATGCACACACACATACATTCACACATACACAAAACCACTCACATTCACATTCACACCTTAGGTCAATTTGGAACAGCCAGATAGCCGAATAAAATATGCAAACTCCGAACAGAAACAGAATCCCGAGTATTGCATCGACAAGGTGCACAACTATTAATCGGGAGATCGCAAAATTGAATCTGGTTAAATACACAGTCGTCCGAGCTGGGAGTCCACGGGCGCTAAATGGCCGAGCTCTCACTGGAGGGGGGCGTCACTCAAAGGGATTGCCAGCCAAACATTGCGTCTGTAATGGGCGTCTGTAAGCTCATTCGTATGAGGGGCGGATAGCGATTTCCCTCCGAGTGTGTTAAATCATCACCAAACATGCATGGCGCTGCAGTTCCAAAAGAGGCAGGTGGTTAGCATTGCATGTCACGGAGGGGACGTGTGCATGCTTTCACCCCTCCTTGGTTGGTGGTGGTCGAGTGACAAGGAAGGCAATACCTGATGGGTGGGATTTGGATACGAATAAATTCGGGATTAAAATGAGAAAAATCAAACACCCAAGCCTGGGACTCAAACCCATGACCCTCTTCCTGCGAGATAAACGTGCTAATCACAACCCCGTCTACCACACACACACACAGAATTACTGTTAACAAAATGTAATCATCCTGGCTTGACTTCTTATATCTATGTAAAAACTCTGCCTAGTTATTAACTCCTCATAATTACAGGAGCAAAGCACTATTTTTTTAGTGATCTCTGTTGAGCCTGTTCTGCTCAATCTAGGGGGAATTATTATAGATCAATTAGGAATTCATTCTAATCATCAAAACCGATGATTAGACCAATAGCTGCTGAAGAAACCGGATAGAATGTTTTGGCTTAATTAGCCTCCATGGCGAGCTGTTTGCACAGCTTCATCCAGCTCAGTGCATAATGTCGATTATGTATCAGCTTTAATGACGACTTGTGGAAACAAGAAAGGTGCTTTGAATATTGAAACCTGCAAAACTTCCTTCCCTTAAAGAGCACGTTCTGTCAGAGCGGTACGTGATCACTCTCGATGGGTGGGTTGAATTTTTATTATTTCTTTTTTTTTTGGACCATTTAAATATTGCCAAAATGTCTGTCTGCACTGGTAAACAAGCCAACCAATCGCTTTTCTGATATCTCTTGCGATGCAGTCACATGACACTGGTCATAATTCCGATTCAAATCGATCATACTCCGATGTTATTCCAATTTTCCAACTTGCTTTGCTCCAATATCTACGTGTACCAATGTTGCTGCAATGTCTCATCCAATGTTATTACTATCTGTAACCATGTCAACTTTTTTTTGTGTTGACGTTTTCCCATTGTTGCTCCTATTTTTTATTTTTTATTTATTCTATACTAATGTAACTAGCGGCATGGTGGTGTGGTGGTTAGCACGTTCACCTCCAGGGTTCGATTCCCAGCCTGGCTGTTTCTGTGTGGAGTTTGCATGGTCTCCCAGCGCTTCCGTGGGTTTTATCCAGGTACTCCGGTTTCCTCCCTCAGTCAAAAAACATGCACAGTAGGGTAATTGGCTGTTCCAAATCGCCCCTAGATGTGAGTGTGTATGTGTGTGTGCATAGTTGTGTGCGTGTCGGCCCTGTGATGGCCTGGTGAGCTGTCCAGGGTGTCCCCTGCCCTCGCCCAGAGTCAGCTGAGATGGGCACCAGCCTCCCCATGACCCTAATTAGGATTAAGCAGTTTAGAAAATAAATGCATGAATGGACTGATGTATTTGATCACTGCCGATCTTCTGTGAATGTTACTCTGTTTTTTTTTTCATTCCTGTTTCCCTGACATACTCTAAACCAGGGGTCCCCATACCCAGTCCGCGGACTGGTACTGGTCTGTGGACCATTTGATACCGGTCCGCAAACAAAATATTTCATGATACAAAATTATATATATATATATTTTTTTTAAGCTTCCGGATCTTATTTTGAAAAACGACTGTTTCCCGCCTTCGCCTTACTGCCGCACTTGACTCTGTTGCATCATTTCCCACATTAGCTAACAGCAATTAGAATTTGAAGCTAACCACAAGCTAGCCCTTGAAAAAAATTAATCAAAAACAAAACCTGTGCCTCTAACCGGTCTGCGGAAACATTTTTATACATAAAGCTGGTCCCAGGTGCAAAAAAGGTTGGGGACCCCTGCTCTAAACACAAAAACAACCTCTCAACAATTTTCAGAAATATTTCACTCCTGCCCTATGTTGTCCCTGAAATTCTGCAATGTGTCCTCCAATGTTTTAAGCAGTGTACTGATGTTTTCCAATTTCCCCAACAGAATATGATCGGAGCAAAGCGGGATCATGAGCGATATTGTGCAAAAGCACCTTTGGGATTTACATTATAGATAACTTTGAAAAAACCAATTCTAACCAATGATGCTTGCAGAAAATTAGACTAATCCCACCTAGTACTTAAGGAAGTGTCTCGAACCCCATGCACTGCGATGGAAACTCAGACAAAGAAAGGAAATATAACCGCTGACGTTAACCCTAGAACGATTACCAGGGTGGAATTCACCCGGTGTAATTGAGGTGGTTCTGTAACGCGTACGTCTGGCAGCATGAGTATAAGTATGTTATAAGTATGTTATAAGTGTGTTATTACATGTTATTTAATTTAGGGTAAAATTCTCCCGGGTTTTTGTTCCACATTAGCAAATTAGAGGGTAACCATTCGAGGGTTAATCATAATAAATCTGTACTAATCTTACCGACTGTGACAGAAAGTGCGACCCGTCTCATCATGTGCATCAGTAAAATATCTCAGTGTGATGATTGATCTCAGTCTTTCATTAGAAGCTGATATAGATAATATTACTCTGATAGAAATATTGCGAAGATAAGAAATATGATGTCATTGCATCATGCAGAAAAAAAACCTTGTGCATGCTTTTGTTACCTCGGGATTAGATTATTCTAATGCACTGCTGTCTGGATGTCCTAATAGGTGCATTAGTGCATTAACCAGCTCCGGTTGGTCCAGAGTGCAGCAGTCAGAGTCCTTACTAGAACCGGGAGGTCTGAGCCCATCACCTTGTGAGCACAATCTCACAGTATCGACACCACTCCGGCTCCCAATTAAATTTTTCATTGAATATAAAACACTATGTTTAACCTGTAAAGCACTGAATGGTCTTGTGTCACATTGTCTTCGTGAACGTCTTGCCGTTTATGATCCAGCACGCCTACTCGGATCAAAAGGTGCAGGCTTTTTAGTGATAGCATGAATAATGAAGACTACTGCAGGGGTGGAGCTTCCACAGTTATGGAACAGCCTTCCAGTTAATGTCTGGGATTGAGACACAGTCTCTGTGCTTAACATTCGGCTGAAAACGTACTTGTTTAATCCAGAAATGTGTTCATAGCCTTTAATTTGGTAAAGGAGCAGACCTGGGGGTTCTCAGGCATGGAGCTCTGGTAAACTTGGATATTTGGATGCTGTCACTGCGTTACCCTCACGGCGGAGTGGGTGATTGCCTTATGTCTCAGGGCACCTTCATGTCTGTCTTCTTTCTGGTTCTTGCTTTTTAGTCATGCTGTCATAACAGGTCATGCCGGAGTCCCTGCTTGCACTCAGCACGAAACCTCTCTCTCTCTCTCTCTCTCTCTCTCTCTCTCTCTCTCTCTCTCTCTCTCTCTCACTCTCTCTCTCTCTCTCTCTCTCACTCTCTCTCGCTCTCTCTCGCTCTGATAATCCGTCCTGATGTGCTACTGCTGGTTGGAGTTCTCATCTCTGAAGCCTCTCGCTCCTGCTGATGATGATCCGTATGGAACTAAATATACACTCAGAAACCGTGAAGTTGTCTTTAAGCACGTTTGCTACAATCACCATCAGAGTTATAAGATTACCAGCGAGACTTCAGGTTAGGGCGGCAAGGTGGCGTGGTGGCCAGAGGTTAGCACAGCAAGAATGCCCGGGTTCGATTCCTGGGCTCGGGTCTTCGTTTGTGGAGTTGGGGTGTTCTCACCATGCTTGTGCAGATTTCCTCTGGTTTCCTCCGACAGTCCAAAAACATGCACAGTAGGCTAATTGGCTGTTCCAAATCACCCCGAGGTGTGAGTGCGTGTGAATGGTTGTGTGTGTTGACCCTGTGATGGCCTGGCGAGCTGTTCAGGCTGTCAAGGGCACCTCGCCCTTGCCTAGAGTTGGCTGAGATGGGCGCCTGCCTGGATTTGAGACTGGTGCCGTAGATTGGTTTAGCCTTGATCAATCTACGACACTGCTCTCAAACCCAGTGGATATACGGAACCTCTAACCTACAATAAACACAGGCAGACCACCCAACTGAGAAGTAACCACCAAAGAAACATTATCTGGTACAGTCCTCCTTTCAGCAACAACGTACAAACAAACATCGGCAGAACATTCCTCACGCTTGCATCGAAACATTTTCCGAGGCATCACAAATACCACAGTTTATTCAATAAGAACAACGTAAAAGTACAGTTGCATGGAGAACATGGGATCAATTATTAACAAACATAACAAGAAAGTACAATCTAATAGCAACGGCCGCGATAACAACGAAAGCCTTTGCAACTGCAAATCCAAAGATATATGCCCACTCAACAACAACTGCTTATATTCCAGCATTATCGATAAAGCACAAGTTATTACAATTGCAGATAACAACGCCACTCCAAAGAACAACAGTGGACTGACTGAAGGAACTTTTAAACAAACATACAACCAATACAACCCGACATTCCAACATAGAAAGTACACCAACAGCACTGACTATCCAACTACTACTTTCCAAAAACTATCTAAATACATCTGGTACGTCAAAGACAACTCCATAAACTCCAACATCAAATGGTCTATTATTTCAAGAGCTTGGACTTACAACAACACAACTAAGGGATGCGACCTTTGCCTCCCAAAAAAAATTCTGATAATTAAGTTTGACAGCAAAAATCTTCTTAAAAACCCTTTACCTACCTTGCCTGAAAATCGCTTAGTGTTCCTGGAAGGATGCGAACAGGAGGTGGCGACAGAGTCTAACTAACCGATTTAAAGTAATAACGTGATTATTTCACTTAAAAATAATGATTTATGAAATATAATTTTTCACGTTTCCCACAGGGATGGGGGGAGGGGGTGGGACTTTAATTTTCCCCCACAAGGTAGGTAAGAGGTTAATAAAAGATCTGAACTCGTATCCAAGTGCCGGCATGAAAACAAGTTTTACTTAAAGAACAACTGACTCTTCACACTCCGATGCTGCCAACTGGCCATTGCAACTATGGTTATTGTGTATAAATGTGTATATAAAAGTGTATATAAAAGTGTATACATGCAAGTATGATTCCTCTGCGGATTGTTCAAATTCGATACTGAAATTACACAGTGTTGGAAGAGCATCATCTTTCCTCTATAATTCAGCACCGTCAGAATAAGGAAACCACCACCTCCCGAAAAAAAAAAAAAAATCAAACATCTTATTGGATTGATCTGAGGACCTACAGCATTAAACCTAATTGTGAAAAAGCTAATTTGTTAAAACTGCTACTATGTATCTTTCACTAGACATAAAAAAATCATAAAACATCATATTATATATTTATAGTGAAATCTTAAGAAGGTATTTCAGAATTCCTGCTGTTTTAAATCAGATATACAGGAAAAAAGAAATGCAATCCCTATAAACCATATGCACATTTATTGCTGTTAGAAGTGTCTACAATCTTTTGCCTTTGCTCTGAATGCAACTCATTATTGGTTGGAATAAAAACCCTGAAGCTTTTTTTTGAAAGTGCTTCCATTTGCCCTAAATGCTGCTAAGTTTTCATTTCATTAGCTCAGCGGTTTAAAAACTAATGGAATCTGCGCTGATGCACTCAGAATTATTGCCTCAGTTTCACGCTTTTTCTTTCTCAAATTCCTTTTTTTTTCCCCCGAAAAGATTCATAGAGCTTTAATCTAAAGGCTTTTAATTGATTCATTTCGAGGCAAATTAACCAATAAAATATCCATAAAATAAATTGTGTTTTTTTTTTTGTTTGCTTTGTTTTTTTTTTTTCTTGTGTGCGTATGTGGTAATTATCCCAAAGTATGCCAGAGAAGGACATTTTTTTAAACATATATAAACACAGATTTAATACATGTCAACAAAAGGACGCACAATCTGATTGGTCAACAAGAGGGAATTAAACTGTGTACGGATCAGTGTGTGTTCAACCAGCAAGTTATCCATCAGTTAGCTGCACTGTGCGCGATAATCTTTATCAGCTTCGATTGAAGCGTTCAGCTTTCTCTCGATGAGAAAATAGATACAGGAAATCCAAAATGACTTTAAGAGTTTATCAAGTCCCATAAATACTCCCTGCTTTTTAGAAATCTCTTGTTTCTCACAGGAAGGAAAACAAGCCACCAAAATTCTTACAGACTCAGATGGCGGCACCTTGTTTAGAAGGAGGTAAGTACTTTGTGCCTGAAGTGAATTCAAGAAAGAGCGCCAATTAAAAATTGTATGAAATAAACTACTTTATAACCTCACTGCTCGGTCTGTACAGAGAAATCCCAGCCTTTAGATCTCAGTCTTCTTAAGATATTGTGAGATTTCTCTGTACAGATCTTGCACTTGGTTGATATGTAGTGTTGATAAATAATTAAACAATAACATAAATAAATAAATATTTAAATAAATAATACATTTGAAGGCAATACATCTTTTGTATAAAGGAGTTGAGATTTTTTTTTTAACTTCAGACTGAGCTACAAAATAAATAAATAAATAAATAAATGAAAGGGAAAAAAAATCACCTTGAGTTTCGTATTCCTAGTCATAAACTCAGAATAGAATATCTGTGCTTGTCTGGGTTTCCTCCGGGTGCTCCGGTTTTCTCTCACAGTCCAAACACATGTACATTCGACAGATTGGCTGTTCCACATTGCCCATAGTGGTGAGTCTGAATGGTTGGGTGGTTTGGCCCTGTGCTTTCCTGGCAAGGGTGTATTCTGCAGCCTGCAGTCGGGTACGACAGGCTCTGGCCTCCGGGCGACCTTAATAAAGGATTTAGTGGTTCGAAAAGAAAAAAAAAAAAAAAAGAATCAAATACTTTACGAATGAATAAGTTATGAATATTTCTACTCCAATTATTTATTTAAAGAAAATCAACATCAATTGATACACCTACGAAACTTTCTTTTAATTTAAACACCAACAGACATTAAACTCGGCTTGTTTTCTTCTGAATAATTACACAGCATTCGCATCTGTCGGAGCTGAAATCGCAGCCAGTTCAGCTTTTAAAGCGTGCGAGATGGAGAGCGGTGAGCGTCTTGGTCCGCCGCTTTACTCTAAATTATGGACATGATGCAACGATGCATAAGAACTTCACTTTGCCATAATGAACTTTAATGGCTGATGTTTTATTGAGGTCTGTCTGTCTCACTGGAGGAATTGCTATAATTATAGCACTCCAACTTAAGAGGCTCATAAATCCCGAGACCCACGTAGCAATATTTTATTACCCTTTTTCTGGCACTGACGACTGAACTCTCGACCATGTCATATGAATTATATATAGTCCCCAAGCATTATTTCACCAAGTGATGCAATCCGGCATGTGCTTTAAATCGAGATATAATTGCCTCCCTATATTAGAGCAGATTTAAGCCCACCGTAGATGAGCGTCTGAAAGACATTCTGAAATTGTTAGCGTAGTTTTCACAGTGAGGATTGAGGTTGAGTTAAATGTGCAAATCGAAGACAAAACATATATTTTTAAAATTTTAAATCATTTTCAGTGGGTGGGACTATTTTGAATGTTTCCATTGGAGGAAGGATGTTGTGCACATTTGTTACGTCAGTCTTCTGTTCCAATCTTATCTTTTTATTTATTTTTATTCAGGTGGAAATGTCCGGTGGATATCAGATGTATTATTATATTACTCATGTCGTCTTCTTCTAATGAGCGATGCGACGATGCACAAAGCTTTAAAAACCATCTGTTTTATTTATTCTTTCATTCGTTTTCTCAACCGCTTCATCCTAATTAGGGTCACGGGGAGGCTGGCGCCCATCTCAGCCAACCATGGGCGAGGAGGACACATACACCCTTGTCAGGAAATACCCAACCCAGACCATAGAAATATATAAACATATACAACCTTTCACTCTCACACATAGGGAACATTTGGAACTTCCCATCTCAGCCGGCTGGGGGCGAGGGCAGGGTACACCCTGGACAGCTTGCCAGGCCATCGCAGGGCTAACACACACACACACACACACACACACACACACACACCTAAGGGAGATTTGGAACAGCCAATCAGCCTACTGTGCATG
>JAQNCB010000024.1:4603497-4616448 GCA_030068295.1 Euristhmus nudiceps | reverse complement strand
ATGTACAAGTTTGAAGTCGATCGGATCAGTACTTTTTGAGATACACGCTCGGACGGACAGACAAACAAACAAACAAAAAAACAAACAGACAGACAGACAGACAAACAGACAGACTCGATTACAAAACCCTCGCCACCCTTTGGGGGGGCGAGGGTAATTATAGTACGAACTGTTTTCAATTAAATGACTCAGCACCCAGTTCTAACCAATCAGATGTGAGAATTCAGCAGCATTATGTGTGCGAGCTGAATTAAGCCCCTGTAACAAACCTCATCCAAGACGTATGTAACAGAAAACTGGGGAAATTACTGTTACATTTGTGGGCGTGTTGAACAAAATGTACCTTCTCTGGAAGCCTGATGTGGTGGAGCTGTAGATATGTTCAAATTCTCCCTTGTAGGCAATTTTCGATGTGATGCTCGATGACTTCCTATGGCGGTAGTATAATAGATATATGTATTGTATTTTTTTTTTTTGGTATTGGTGGTGATGGCTGGGGGGCGGGGATCATTTGATGTGCTGTATTCAAAATTTCATGTTTAAATTTAAATTTTCTATTTTTACAGTCCGATGTTAAACCCATGACACTTTTACAACAGTGTTGGTGTGTGTCTGATAATCATAGTTCAGCCAAGCATCATGGGAATGACGTACAAGTATTTTTATTTGTTTGTTTGGCTACAGTGTACAACTTTCATATGTGGTGAAGCGGAATGTTATTAGTGCCTGACCTGAACGATCACAATCTACTGGGCAGCCTTCCCAGTAGAGACACATTTATTTTACCAGCAAACAGAGGAATGAAACCTCGAGTCCATCCATCAAGAAACACAAACATGCAAATCCACGGTAGTGGTGCCACCTAATGTTTCATGGAGTAAAAAAAATCAAAGGTTCCCTTTACTTCAGATAAGTACTCCATCTGTCAATTCTGACAAACATTTCAAGTTTCTTCCAGCGGAGGCTTGTGAAATGGCTTTCGATCCGGTGAAAAGCGTTTTTGATGAAGGATGCACGTTGTCACGTTCGCACTCTATAGCACGCCGGCTGGACGCAATGCCTCGCCTTGTCGATGTCGATGTCACCAGCTGATTATTTGCATAAATAAATTAACCAGCATGCAGTTCCAGGGAAATGGTTTCGATGAATCTGTTCCGAGGACTCGGATTGCGTCGCTGGAGGGGATTTTGGAGGGGGTGAACGTTCATCACGGGCACTGTACACAAGATGATTAGCAGGTACAAAACCTTTTTTTCTCCATAACTGCCGGGAGAATCGAAACAAAAACACAAGCGATATTTCAGTACATTTATTGCTATTGAAAGCTGTTTGCACTGCTGCAGTTCATTTGTGCTCTACGATGTATTGGTGAGGTGAACGTTCATCACACATGCAGTTGAATGGGTGATGAACGTTACGTGACTTTGGGCTGTTATTTTGGCGGGTTGGGGCTGTTTTGATGGATTTGAAAAAATGGGTGCCATACATTGATCTTTCATTGAGTAAATAACGAAGAATACAATGTGTAATGAGTGTTTAATGCCCTAAAGAAACAGCTTTTGACTGACAGAGTGAACTATGAAATGCTCTGGTGTCCATTTTTCAGGGAAAATCTGTATATTTTAGTCGGAATATTTGTGCAGCATTGAGGTCGGAATTTTTTTCAGGCTTTTTACTCACACATGTCAGAAAGACTGTGGTTGTGTGATAGAATATTTTTCTTATTTACCTCAAGATTTATTAGTGCTTGACACAAAGCAATTCCATGAAAATCAATGGAGGTACCACTACTGTGGATTTACACGTGAGTGTTATGGTCACGTCCCCATAAACTTTTTGTCACACACTGTATGTAAAGCTACAGTTACGCAGCTTTAAAATCCACTTCGCCCCAAATCCATGTCATAGCTGCGCTAAATTCGACCCAAAAAATAAATAATTCAATAAATAATAAAATAATTAAAATCGCAGGCTGTTGTGAAAGCGGCTTTACTGACTGACCCAAGGAGACAATTCAATGCCATCCCATGTGCTTAACGCAGATTTAATAAACCACCCAGTGAACCTAGTGAAAGTGAACTTTCCTCCATAGTACTGTACATCCCATACACCATATTCGTATTTAACTTCAGGGTCTTTACGCCTTTTACTGCTGACCTGACACAAGAAGCGCCACATCCACAAAAGTGAGTTCAGGTTCCAATCAGTGAGGGGTGAGAACTGTCTGAAAGACTTCATATAGCCATGGAAACTCCTTTCAATTTGCCTACTGCCCTTTCCGCTGATAGGATTCCATCAAATGCTGCGAAATAAAATAGACCCTTCAGTAGTACTCCGGCATGGCAAATTCTAAAGAAAAGGATCCACTGGGGATGGCCTGACTGCAGGCTTTTAGGAAATATGATGTCTTTGTGCAGCGCTGACCTATGATGAAACCGGAGCTGAATGCATTCACAGATACTAAAAGGATGATGTGAGGTTCCCTGCAGAGAGAAGAATCTGGCTGGATATCGGAGTGGATACACAATGTGTCACAGACTACCTTAGTACCAGGCTAGTGGTGTTGACCTGGAAAGACTTTATGCTTTGAATGCTTTTATGCCAAGGCACTCAAACAAGCATCTTGTATCTTGACGACTCATCTTGACCTTGTCTGAGTTGGGGGGACGTTAACATACCTTCTCAAGACGGAACTCAAGCGGCATACGGTGAATTACGACGTTGTATCATGGTCTCAAATACCTCTCTCCACCGTTGCCATGACTCAAATTGACCTGACAACAATGTACACTACACTCATGTGATTTTCTTTCTTTTCCTTTTTTTCGATTTATTGTTTATGTTCCTTTCATAATGTGCAGTTTCATCTTTGAAGGCCACCTGCTTATCCTTCTCTCGCACAACTCATCTTTCCCACGCACCACATAGCCCATTATCAATTACATTCCATTTTTTAAAAGACCTGCATAACATGTAGGGTACAAATAACAGGCACACACTTGGTCTTGATGTTCTAGCTCATATTTATACAGTATATCGCTTTAAAAGATGAGAAATGGAGGCGATTCCACTTCATTCTGGATTAGAACCAACAACCACAATAGTATTGGCTTTAGTTAGTAACATACAGAAAACGTACCATACTAAACAACAATAGCGCTATGCTAAAAGAAAAAAAAAAACAATTAGCAAGGGATCGTTTATTTAAATAAAGAATTACACACCAAGTTCATGTTCGAAGTGAATATAAATCTCTAATCGATTCCATTTTACTTCCGTCAGCGTGTTGGAGTCATGCTACGCTGAAATGCATTCACAGCCCTAAGCCTTATTCAAGTGCTAAATGTTTCTTCTTTCAATCTGCATTGATTGTTGGCGACGATTAAGCTTTTTAGAATAACCACAAACCTTAATGCAAGTTTAAGTATCACTAATTATTCTAGGCATACCCACTGGATATGGGCAATTTGAGTATTCTGATTGGCTAGCCTACTACTAGGGTATCACACCATGTACGATTAGTACGTATGTCACCACAATTGGGGGGGAAAATAAAACCCCGAAAGTAAGAGGTGTCAAACTCATTCCCAAAAGGGTCGTGTGGCTGCAGGTTTTTGTTTCAACCAAGCAGCAAAACAGCATTAAGTCAGCTGATCTGAGTCTTCAGGCAGTTGATTGGTCAATCTGTGTGCTCTGTACAGAGATCGACTAATCAACTGCCTGAAGACTTGAGCCGTCAAGTGTGCTGCTGATTGGTTGAAACAAAAACCTGCATCAACACGGCCCTTTTAGGAATGAGTTTGACACCCCTGCCGATAGCCGTGTTAGTGCTAAGCTAATCGCTAAGGCTAGCTGGACAGCTCTTCGGTTCATTTTTTAGTTATTTTAGGAAATGAAACCAAACTTTTAATCTCCGTGACCCGATTTAGGATTAAACGGTTTAGAAAATGGTTGATTGAGCATTTGGTGACACGAATGTTTTTTTTTTTTTTTTTTTTCAAGAATATGATGTTTTTGTTTTGTTAAATTTTTCCCTCTAAACTTTAAACGACTTTACTGGCCGGCTCCAGGCAACAGGCTCCTTGCTAGGCTAGCTGGCTCTTCCGTATAATTTTAATTGTACTATGTATTTTTTTGTTTGTTTGTTTAAGAATTTAAATAAGATGACAATAATTCTTGTTATTTTTCACAATCCAGTGGATAGAATAAATACAGTCGTTCCACTCACTCCTATCGGATATGGCTGACAGCCAGCTCAGCTCAGATCAACCCTTGCCGGCTATATAGTGACACATCCTTACTCGAGTTTACAGAATAACTGCTTCATATTTACAGGTCTCTAATAAAGATCAATACCATTTAAGTATTTTATTTTAGTATTTTTAACCCACCTTGGCATGGATCTCTAAAGAACAGGAACCATAAACAGTACATTTCATCTCTGCCAAAGGAAGCAACACACAGGATTTCTTGGATGCCCAAGATTCGTACAGCTCACACAATCTTTACATCTTAAGAAACCTTGGAATCACATTTTATATGGTGAGTGGGAGTTGCCAAACCATAAGGGAGCACTCAGTCTGTTCTATTGTACCGCCCGATGCTCCATTCCTAAGTCTCCGAAATCCCTTCCCTCCAGAGACGATAGCTGCAGACATGACCCTGTCCCTCCTGTGGCCATCCCTCTCACAAGGTCGACCCCTGACCCACATGTCTGGATCGTCGCTGAGTTCGTAGATAGATCCATCCTCTAGACTGTGCTCTAAAGACTCTAAGGATGAATCCGAGGACTCATCGCATCGAGCAGTCAGTGGTCGCCCAGGTAAACCCATGGTGGTGCGAACACGGTATTGTAGAAGAACACTTCTCCGGTTCGTCTTGCCTTCCCTAACTGAGGAGCCGCTACACTGCTGCAAGGACTCTTGGGAGGAGGAGTCAGTTCGCTCCTCCCCTCCACAGGCTGAATCAGGTGCTTCCACAACGGAATCTCGCTTCAGTAGGTCAGGAGATAACGTGCTGCTGATTGCCACCAGAAAGTCCACAGGACCACAGTGGGCGTTTAAAGATGTCATCACTTTACCTATCGGAAAAATTAAGAAAGTTAGCAGAAGATCTAGGCTTGAGCAAAAAAAAAAAGAATGCAAGTTTATCCTGGGAAAATTAGGGGCAAGGCAGGAATACACCCTGAACAGGATGTCATTTCATTGCAGGGCTCCCTGCCCACAAATTCACACAGTTATTTAAATGGAAGGCAATCGCAGAGCATTCCCAACTACCAGTATGTTTACTGATGTATGAGGAAACTGAAGAAGCATTCACATTCACATCTAGAGGAAATTAAGAATATTCAATTAGATTAATGTGCATGTCTTTGAACTGTGGGAAGAAGCCCACACAAACACCGGGGGGGGGTGTACAAACTTCGCAAAGAAACGTCTTATGAGATGTAGCCAGTCTAACCACTGCAGCACCATTGAGCCGCTCCAAAAACAAACAAACAAAAAACACGAATATAACCAAAAATATCAACTCCACACAAGTATTGGGGGTTGACCTCAGGACCTTCTTGCTGTGAGGCAGAAGTGCTAACCACTATGCTACTGTGCTGCCCTATCTATCTATTTGTTTTGTTTGTTTGCTTGTTTAATTTAGCTTCGCCAGGCACATCCACAAAATATGATAATAAATGCATAAAATATGCAAATCATTGATAGCATGTCTGACTGACAGGAAGAAGGTCCTGGGCTCAGCGAGGGCATTTCTGTGTGGCATGTGCAGGATTTTCCAGCATTTTCCTCTTCCACTCTCCAAATCTAGTAGTTTTTCCATTGCCGTCAACAACTCAACTATCCTTCCTTCCCCTCAGGTTAAGAGTCTGGGTGTCATCCTCAATAGTGCACTGTCTTTTCATTCTCACATTAATAACATCACTCGTTCTGCTTATTTTCACCTGCGCAACATCTCTCGTCTGCACCCCTCTCTCACCCCACACACCACTGCCATCCTTGTCCATAGTCTCGTCACCTCCTGGATTGATTATTGCAATTCACTTCTCTTTGGTCTCCCCAATAAATCCCTCCAGAAACTGCAACTCCTCCAAAACTCTGCAGCACGCATCATCACACGGACCACCACCATTCACCACATCACCTCCATCTTACAAAGGCTCCACTGGCTTCCCATAAGACAGAGAATTAATTTCAAAATACTCCTCATCTCCTTCAAAGCGCTTCACAACCTGGCTCCAGCATACGTATCTGAACTCCTTCACATCACCATTCCTGCGCGCTCACTGCACTTGCTCCCACTCTCCAGCTCTCTGTCCCCCTGTTCACCTCATTACCATGTGAAGTGGAACATTCAGCCGCTCTGCTCCCCAGCTCTGGAACTCTATCCCTCCTGACCTTCGAACCATAAATTCTCTGCCAGTCTTCAAATCCAGACTCAAAACTCACCTGTTCAGATAATCCTACACTACCTAGTCACACATTCACTTTCAATGTTATCCTCTGTTTTATTTTGTTGATTTCATTTTTTAATATCTGTGTTTTGCTGTACAGTGTCCTTGTGTGTTTTAAAAGGCGTATTTTAAATAAAATGTATAGTTATTATTATTTGCACGGGTTTCAACTGGGTATTCCGGTTTCCTCCCACATTCCAAAGACATACACATGAGGCAATTGACTGCTCCAAATTACCCCTAGGTGTAATTGTGATTGGCTGGCTGTGTGTCCATGTGTGTCCATGTGTGTGTGTGTGTGTGTGTGTGTGTGTGTGTGTAGTGGGGGGATGTTGGCCCTACTGGACTGATCATTTGTTCTGGGTGTACCCTGCCTTCAACCAGTTAGCTGACCCTAGTCGAACTAAGCGGTTCAGGAAATGAATGAATGAATAAATATGTTTTGGACTATTTCATGAGTTTTGAACTACGAACATTATTTCCAACCACCCCCCCCCAAACCCCAAGATCTTCAAATGCTTTGAGTATTGCATCATGCAGTATGGGCTGCCTAATGCCTCCGTCTGTTCTCTACATCTTAATTAACCCCATATTGCAAAATATCCTGAAAATATTCAATTATTTTTTTTATTTTCTGAATATACTTTTAAGTATTTCTGTTTCTAAGGTGGTACTAAATTCATTCTCAAACTTTTTTTTTTTTACTCAAAGACATGTGGATAGAAAGGCACCAACTCCCCGAACTTTACATAAAGTAAATTCCTTGCCAATAATAGCTTCAGCACAAACAAGAGCTGCCTACATACCTGTTATTTTAGGGATGCCTTCCAGCTTTGGTACAGGCAAAGTGATGATGATGCCCTGAGCTGTACCCACCCACAACAATCCCTGGCAAATCAACAGACTTGTGACCCTTACATTCTTCTGACCTGTAGATGGGAAACAAACAAAGAAATAAAAAAATAAAACAATAAAAAACAGTTGGTGAAAGAAGCAGCTGATGGCTACAGCTTGTGTAAGACAACCTTGTGGGTTTACACAACAGCAGGATGTTTTCAGGCTTTTACTGAGATGTACGTTTTTCCCCTAAGAAGTAAAAAAGAATGATAAAGATCCAAAAATGGTGACTTGACTTTTGTCTTTAAACAGACGCTTTACACAGTTTGGAACTGTAGTTTCTCTCAGCTCTACTTTCATGCAGTGTATCGGTGGGTGGCCAAATTAATAGACAGATACAAATATGCTTTTAAAAACCGAGTTTTAACCTTATATTTAATTTTACGCTTATATATATTACGTATTAACTGAGCAGAAGGGCAGTACTGGGAAATTCCAGACCTATGCACTAATATATTCAGCAGCCCAACAAAATACAGATGCTCCGCAGCTTACGAACGAGTTCCGTTCCGAACGGCGGTTTGTTAGGTGAATTTGTTGGTTAATGGTTGATATGTGGTAAGTGGTATGTGGTAAGTAACCTGTGTAAGTAAAATGCTACATTGACCATTTTCTCACCAGCATCAAGTTCCTTTATAATCACCACCTTCGTTTCAAATGAGACGGCTAGCTGCTTTTTCTTTCACTTTCGCTTTCCACCAACCATATTGGATTAGGGATGTATGAACAAAGGAACGATAAAACACAAGACTTCACTGACGACGTCTGAACACTCGGGTAACATATGACGAAATGGGCAGAGGAGAGCGATGCTGGGCGGAAGGTTTGTTTACGATCGCAGCGCCAGGCGTCGGTATCAGCAGCAGAAACACGTACTACACAGAAAAGGTGCCAAATACAAAATCTGACTTGCAGGCAACGCTGTTCGTATCTCCGAATGTTCGTAAAACGAAAGTTTGTAAATTGGGGAGCGTCTGTATTAGGCATGAGTTTTTTGGATTTTTTTTGGCCAGGCAGTATATCTGTAAATATTAGTATATAGATTTAGGCAAGCTTAGATTTGCTTTTTTTACTGCCTTTATTTGTATTACCGTATTTTTCCAGACTATACATCGCTCCGGAGTATAAGTCGAATCATCCAAAAATGGCATAATAATGAAAAAAAAAAGCATATACACAAGTCACACTGGAATATAGGTCGCATTTTGGGGGCAGTGTTGTTTAAATAATTTTGTTAACGCACCTTTTTTCTCTGATGACAACGTGACGATGACGCACTAAAAGTGGATCTTTTGCGAATAAAACATGACGTGACGAGACGAGGCATAACGAAAATGTTGGTGTGTGAGATGCTCACAGTGCATCTCTGCCTACTCTGCACATAACATTCAAGACATTCAAGCTCAGGAATGGATGTAGGATATCACGATGGCAGTCCAGAAGCAAGATGTTTGGATACGAGTGCATTGACTGTATACATTTACGTTCACGCCATTTTTGCATCTTTATACAAAGCAACTTAACAGTGGAACTGAGCATTTGAGGCTTAAGGGTCTTTCTCAGGTATCCAGGTAACTGGAATTGGACCCCTGATCTTCTGACCAGATCTAAGATGTTTTGGATTTAGAATCTGATGGTTGTGAGTTTAAGGGTGGAATTCACCCGGTGTAATTGAGGTGGTTGTGTAACTCATACATCTGGCAACGTGAGTATAAGTATGTTATAAGTATGTCATAAGTATGTTATTACATATTATTTAATTTAGGGTAAAAGTCTCCCGGGTTTACCTTCCACGTTAGCAAATTAGAGGGTAACCATTCTAGGGTTAAATCCAGGGTGGTGCATACGGCCATCCATGGAGTCTACAAACTAACCAGTGGAACCCATGGGAGCTAATCGGGCATCTTCTCACTTCCCTATCAGGCACAGTGATTACTAGCCAATCATGGGCGTTTGAGAACTCATGCGCATAAAGGGGTACAAAGAGTGCCACCTGCCCTGAATTTGCCGACTGGACTGGTATCACATGTCTGAGAGAAAGCAAGCACTTGCCTCGAGTCTTTTCTGGTTGGTGGTGATCATGCTGATCATGCAGGAGGCATACTTGAGGGTGGGAGTTGGCGCTGACTTAATTTGGGAACCAATTACAGGAGGATTTATTTCAACGAGGTCAATATTTGACAGAAAGTCAGAAGGTTGCCTTCATACATATAAAGCATCAGAATGCACCGAGACTCAAGTTTCCCATCAGATATTTCGATGTTGTTTATTTTTACTTGCTGGTTATGTCCAATTGTAGGCAGCAGAAACATGGTTCTTGTCTTGTCACAAACAATTATAATCATATGGACAGTGAAGGGGGAGAAAAATAAAAAAAAACAACAAGGGAGTAAATCAGACTGTGGCAACTAGCCATTCAAAGACAGCAGGTCGTCTACCTCAGTCTTTTCCCATCAACATTCTGCGGAAAAAAACAAAAAAAAAACAAAGAACAAAAGAACCCTCCGAATGCTGTAAGATGGCAGGAATGTGGTGAAAACTTTCAGGATCAAAGTTTCCGCTTGATTTATTTCGACACTCGGTTGAGACGAGGCGCGTTTCTTGGTGAGAATGCCCTGCCTTATGTCTTGTGTTGGAATGTATTATACATGAAGGAAAGGATGACGGCAGTCCACCAGTAAGACGGTTAAAATGAACTGATGTTTCCTTTTTTACTTCTTCCTCTTATTTCTGTCCAACGCGACATTGAGGCTGGGGAACATCTTAATTCTGACTCAGATGGTTATTACAGATCAATGGCCTTCTAGTCTCACGAGAGCACCCTTCGTCTAATCTGGCTGATGAATTCATTAGGAGCACAACATCTGCACCAGTGGTTATCAGCATTTCTACACAAATTGGACTTTAAATTGCTTCATACTATATGATGAAGTGGGGCCGGTGGCGTAGCGGTTAGAGTGCTGGGCTCATGATCAGGAGGTTGCGGGTTCGAATCTTGGTGAGACCCCCACCGTGCTTGGACCCCTGCACAAGGGTGCGAGCCTCTGTCTGCCCAATGGGTCCCAGTAAAAATACTGGGAAGGTAACCTGCGATGGACCAGCGTCCCATCCAGGAGGAGTTGAACTCCTAGTCGCTTCACGCTACAGAAACCAGGGATAAGCACCGGCACTGATGAGCCACTCGGCTCAGGTTTAAGGCTTTACCTTACACTACCTACATCCTTTCTTGGCGCGAGTGCGAATGATTGTGTTTGTGCTGCCCTGCAATGGACTGGCGAGCTGTTTTGAAAGTGACGCTGAAATAGGCTGAAGCCTTTCTGCGACCCTTGAAGGATTAAGCAGTTTAGCAAATGACTGGGTGAATAAATGACGGAATGGGTAGAAATCAGATATGGTGCACGTGTTGGCTACAACTCGGTCACAATATCAGAACCGTGCATGAAGAGCCACGGTGTAAAAGCAGCCAACGTGACACGTGTAAGTGATGATCTCTTTAAATCCGTGCTTCTGTACAGCTTCCACTGACAAAATCAATGTTCAAACGAACTTCTACCACTGAAAGTGAAGTGTGAAACACCACACTGGGTGGGTTGGTAAATATTTTATGGATCAGAAAACCCAGAACACAGCAAGGAGGCATGTTTGTGGCATCTGGGGGGAAAAAAGCAAAGGGGGGGGTATGAAAGATGAATGCAAGGAATAAAGAAAGGATGAAGGTACAAAAGGAACAATTGGGCACAGTGCAAAGGAAATAACACACACACACACACAAAGAGATGCAAGGGGGCAAAACTGGCATATTACCAATATGCCAGGGCTGCTGGAGTCAAGACAAGATGGTTTCCATAGCAACCCTGGGAACGAAGAGCTTTGTCTCCAGCATTGTGCCTTCCTTTCTTCCTTCCTTCGTATTTTTTTTTCCTTCCCATTAATTCCTGCCACTTTCCCCAAGGCTGCGTCGGTGCATTTTGGAGTCTTAAGATAGCTACTTATTCCTGGGCCATCCTCAGAGAATCATCCAGCGCAGTCCAAAACCACCAGTAAACATTTCCCTGCACACGAGTGAATCACTGTTCGTAGGCTTTACATTGTACAACCGAGCCGGGGGATAAAAACCTCTCCGATTCTCACCATCGTGTTCCTGATATCTCTTTTAATAAGACTTTGTGCGTGGACAATGACCTGAAGCCTTGTTTTTCCTCGAGGCAGAAATATGTGCTGTCCTGCTCTCAAACAGCTCTGTTCACTGTTTATACCCGATAAATCTCAAAAGCTAAATGCAAATCCAGCTGACAACACTGACCTTTATAGGGTATTTTACTAGCCTGAAGATCTACAACTTAGATCAGACGTTCCCAGCCTGGTCCTGAAAAGGGGAAAGACCCCTGTCCTGCACAGTTGCATGCTTCCCCTGCTTAACCACACCCACTTCGAGTCATCGAGATGTTCAGGAGCTAATTATTTAAATTAGGTGCATTGGGAACAACGAAAACACGAAAATGTGGAAGGAAAGAGTTTAGAGAGCTATTTTTTCCCGTACTACTCATACAGAGTCGGACGATTCAGGGCAAAGGCAGGGTAAGCCCTGAACAGATCACCAGTCCATCACAAGGCCAACAGACATAAATATTCACACATCGGGCTCCCGAGTGGCGCATCAACAAGGTGCGTGATCAGTGCTGTAGTGGTCAAAAAATAAGTGAGTACATGTTGACATTCGAGGTCGGAGTGAAGGAGGGTGCGGGAGGGGGTATCCCCATTCTGCAAAGGGGGTCTTTTGAAGCAATTGTAACTATTTAGCACTTCATCTCCGCTTTTTATTTACACAGTCGCGGAAATTTACGCTGATTTATCACCTATAAAGTAGACCAAATTAAGTCAGTACACGCAACTCCGCCACTAAAATGAGTAGGTACATGGCATGTAACGGCGTCTACCCACCACTACAGCATTGTGCATGACTAATAACCCAAAAATCGCAAATCGCAAGCCGGGAGTCCATGGTAGCTGATTGGCTGAGCTCTCACAGGAGGGAGGGACGGCATACACTCACTTCCCTGTCACACACGGCGATCGCCAGCCAATCATGGGTGTCTGTGAGCTCCTTCGTACAAGGGGGCGGCTAGCGCTTTCCCTCCGAGTGTGTTAGACCCGCCGCCAAATACGCATGTGCAGCAGTTCGAAAAGAGGCGGGTGGCTAGCATCGCATGTCATGGAGGGGGCGTGTGCATGCTTTCATCCCTCCCTGGTTGGTGGTGGTTGTATGACAGGGAAGGCAACACCTGATGAGTAGGAGTTGGATACGAATAAATTAGGGAGAAAAAGCAAATCAAATCAAAAAATCAAAAAGCATAGAAATTTGGAAGAGCCGATTAGCCTTGTGTTAATCCTTTGAACTGTAGGAGGAAACCAGAGTAACCATGCTAACCACTATATAACTGTGCTGCCTCCAAATAAATTATAAAAAAAAGTTCATTAAAAAATATATATACAGTCATCCCTCACTATATCGTGCTTCAGGTTCTGTGGCTTCAGTGCATCGCATATTGTTTTTAAATATTCATCAGTTCGCAAAAAAATATGGAAAAACCTCC
>JAQNCB010000024.1:4282209-4293210 GCA_030068295.1 Euristhmus nudiceps | reverse complement strand
TATAATCAATTATTTCATAAGCTGTAATAGATCTAAATTAAAAAAAAAAAGAAAAAAAAAACACAGACCAAATACTTTTTGTAAAAAAAAAAAAATGGTTCAACTTGACTATTGTAAGTGGTGCGAGCTGCTAGGAGACAGAAAAGCAGCAATCCCCTTTCTCCAGATTTTGTTCCAAGCATATTTTAATGAAAAAGAAACACACTAGCATTAGCATCAGCCATATCTGCTCTACCGGAGCAAATTATTGGAATCTAATGATGTTGACATTGCTGGTGTGATCGTGTAGGGATCAGGAGTGCCGAGCCCGACATTTTGACACTTGGTTATGTATCGGGACTTTCATAAATCGCCTAGTTTTCGGGTATTTTCATGGAAATGAAAGACACTCGTATTAACATTTGCCATATTTGCTCCACGTTTTGCAGTCCAAATTGGCCACGCAGTCCCTGTGTAGTCCCGTAACTGCATAAACCAAATAGGACACACCCACAAACCTCGGAAACACTCATCAATAGGACACACCCACAAACCCCGGAAACATTCATCAATAGGACACACCCACAAACCCCGGAAACACTCATCAATAGGACACACCCACAAACCCCGGAAACACTCATCAATAGGACACACCCACAAACCCTGGAAACACTCATCAATAGGACACACCCACAAACCCCGGAAACACTCATCAATAGAACACACCCACAAACCTAGGGAAGACCAATGAGTAGAACATCCAT
The DNA here is from genome assembly GCA_030068295.1 of Euristhmus nudiceps. Lineage (NCBI taxonomy): Eukaryota > Metazoa > Chordata > Actinopteri > Siluriformes > Plotosidae > Euristhmus > Euristhmus nudiceps. The sequence continues at coordinate 4,292,467 of JAQNCB010000024.1, read as the reverse complement.
GAATTAAAAAACACACAAACATACATCACGTCCACAGATCTAGAAAGAGCTGGAGGAAGTGGTTGGGGAGCGGGATATCTGGACTTAGGTTACTGCCCCCGCGACCCGACCCCGGATTAAGCAGAAGAAGATTGTGATGATGATGCGGAGAATGTAGGGATAAATAGGACACACCCTCAATCCTAGGAAACAACCATAAATAGGACACACCCTCAATCCTAGGAAACAACCATAAATAGGACACACCCACAAATGTGGAGAACGTAGGGATAATAGGACACACCAACAATCCTAGGAAACAACCATAAATAGGACACACCCACAAAAGTGAAGAAGGTAGGGATAAATAGGACACACCCACAAACTTAGAAAACAACCATAAATAGGGCACACCCAAAAATGTGGAGAACGAAGGAATAAATAGGACACACCCATAAATGTAAAGAACGTAGGGATAAATAGGACACACCCACAAGCCTAGAAAACAACCATAAATAGGACACACCCACAAATGTGGAAAACGTACAGATAAATAGGACACACCCACAAGTCTAGGAAACAACCATAAATAGGACACACCCACAAAAGTGAAGAAGGTAGGGATAAATAGATCACACCCACAAACTTAGAAAACAACCGTAAATAGGGCACACCCACAAATGTGGAGAACGAAGGAATAAATAGGACACACCCACAAATGTGCAGAACGTAGGGATCATAGGACACACCCACAAACCTAGGAAACAACCATAAATAGGACACACCCACAAATGTGGAAAACATACGGATAAATAGGACACACCCACAATCCTAGGAAACAACCATAAATAGGACACACCCACAAACGTGAAGAAGGTAGGGATAAATAGGACACACCCACAAACTTAGAAAACAACCGTAAATAGGGCACACCCACAAATGTGGAGAACGAAGGAATAAATAGGACACACCCACAAATGTGCAGAACGTAGGGATCATAGGACACACCCACAAACCTAGGAAACAACCATAAATAGGACACACCCACAAATGTGGAGAGCATAGGGATAAATAGGACACACCCACAAATGTATTAGAATATGCTATAAATGTCGGAAATGCCCATAAGCAAGGCCCAGAATAACCTGAGCTCCGCGATCCCAAAACGCGTGGCATATTTTAGTGCACCCTGATCACTTCTGATCTTCAGTGAACTCTAAAAAACATTTTCAACCATCAACTAATCGATAAAAAGCAGGCCGCTCTCGAATTATTCACGATTCAGTCGGCGGCACAGTCGTGCGGGTTACAGGCAAAAAATTTGACCTAAAATATTCGGCTTTGTCGATAAATTAGTTTGATGGATTTGTTTTTCTTGGGACGGAACAGCAAAAATTACTCAAAGTCAAAAGCCTCCGCGAGTCGCATTAAGGATACTTCGAACTCCATATTAGTTCCGAGTGCCTCGAGTCAACTGACGGCGAGAAAACTATGACGCCATTGATTTTATCAAACCGCGTCGGTATAAAGCGGCGAAACCGTGGCCGGGCTTCGAGGCCACTTCATCACATCTCTCCCAGCGTGGTGCCTGAACCCCGCAGGAAGGGGGAGACTGATCTGACTGTGAGATTGATGAGTCTTGTTTAGGAGCTACAGCGGAGCTCCGTTAATTCTCCGAGTGTATTAAAGGCAACATTAGAAGCCTTATTTCGGAAAACAGATCCGCCGCACTTTGGCATTAGGAGGAAGCGGAGACAGATGAGCCTACGTCCGGTCGGCGGATTGTAATAACACTGTACGCAGGATATTAGGTGGTGACGACGGTGTCCTTTAAAATCATCATGCCGCCGGTGTTTGTTGTAAATGTAATTGTTTTATTATTAATGCAACACGGCATAATCCATTTTAATCAAGCAGCCAAGCCAGACGTTCCTCGAGCGACTGGAACCGTCAGCCATGAACATTACCATCTGACACTCTGGCATTTTAAATAAAAAGGAAACACTCACTCACACACTCATTTACTTCATTCATCTTCATCCTCTTGCTTCATCCTCCTCATCCCCGCACGTTCCGGGGGCGGGTCACAGGGCCAGCATCCTAAGCAGTGAGGTCCAGACGTTCTTACCCCTAGTCACTTCCTCCAGTTCTTCCAATGGGACACCAAGGCGTTCCCAGACCAGCCGAGAGACACAGTCCCTCCAAGGGTTCAGGGTTGACCCCAAGATCTCTTCCCGTTCGGACACGCCCAAAACACCACACCAGGAAGGCGTTCAGGAGGCATTCTAACCAGATGCCCGAGCCACCTCAACTGGCTCCTTTCAACGCACAATGGCAGCGATTCTACTCCGAGCTCATCCTGGATGACCAAACTTCTCACCCTTTCTCTAAAGGAGAGCCCTTCGACTCGTTTACCAAACCACCTTATCCTACCAGGGTGGCTAGGAGGCTGAAGCCTATTTCAACAGTTCGCCAGACCATCTTAGGACCAACTGACCACACTCATGTGTCATGTCTTTGGACTGCAGGAGGAAACCTGAGTACCCAGAAGAAACCCACGCAAGCACAGCGGCAACCCAGGAGCGGCTTCCTGCGAGGTGGACGTGCTAACAACTACGCCACCGAGCCATCAGACAGTCTAAAGAAAGACAAGGAAAGGAGCATTTCTTATGTTTTAACTTTAAGGTTGCGAAAGAGAGTACAGGACGGCGTTATAATATCGGTAGCTCTGCAGCTGGGAAGCGTTCGCTCGAAGCCGCTATCGTAAAATAAATTAGAGCTGGATGATGGATTCGAAGGTGATTCTGCCGTAATATGCAGTACGCAACAACAACAAAAAAAAAGCAAAAGCAAAAGGAACGGTGCGTCGTCGATATATAATCTTCTTACAAATCGATTGCCTCGTATCCGCTCAAATGACATTTTCACCGTTGCCATGGTAACAGACAGTCACGGTGTATTTCATCACTGCTAGTAGCCTTATTACTTTTATTAAAGTGTTTGGTTTGATGCCACAAAGTTGGCTTATCTAATCTCATTCATTTGTTTTCTGAGCTCCTTAATCCCGCTAGGATGACAGGGAGGCTGGAGCCTATCACAGCCGGGTCAGGGTGAAGCCTGGGTACACCCTGGACACCTCGCCATTCCATCGTAGGGCAGATACAATTGCATGGAGGCAATTCGGAAAAGCTAGTAAGCCTAGCATGTCTTTGGGTTGCGGGTGGAAACCGGAGTACCCGGAGGAAACCCAGAACATTTTTTGCTGTGACACAGATATGCTAACTCCAGCTAATCTGTATGCACCACATCTAATGCACTCTTCTTACAGCCAATCACATCGCTGCATCATGGGAACTGAGAATACTTGGGGGTTTTGGTTCATTTCACTGGGCTCATCAGTGCCGGTGCTTATCCCCCGTTTCTGTAGCATAAAGCAACTAGGAGCTCAACTCCTCCTGGATGGGACACTGAGCCATCGCAGGTTACCATCTCAGTATTTTTACTGGGACCCATTTATACTGCTGGGTGAACAGAGGAACACTTGTGGTTCACACCTTACCCAGGGGTCTGAGCACGGTGGGGGTATCACTGGGATTCGAACCCAGGACCTCCTGATCATGAGCCCAGCACTCTAACCGCTGCTACACCACCAGCCCCACACAAGAACACATAGATATTCATTCATTCAGTCATATGAAGTGCTTAATTCTACTGGGTCGTGATGAGGCTAGAGCCTATCTCAGCCGATCCTGGGCGAAAGCAGGGTACACTGTGGGCAGCTTGCATTTCCATCGCAGGGCCCGACCGTTTACGCTCACACTCATTTTAATGTAAATGTTTTTGGACTGTAGGAGAAAACCCTAGGACGCAGAGGAAACCCTTGCAAGCACAAGGAGAGCATGCAAACTCCAGCCAGAATCGCCGTCAAAGTCTAGGGACTTGAACCCAGGACCTACTTTCCCGTGAGACCGGCGTACCAGCAACTACACCACCGTGCCGCCCACACTTTTTATCTGGAGCTCTGCACAAAGCCAAAGGGGCGTTTTATTTGTCCAATAGAAACCTAAGGCTCAAGTGGTGGTTTATGGAGGTGATGTTTTCCTGTCACACGTGGCTCTTTGGTGGAATCCTGGCAGGGATTTCTTTCTTTCTTTCTTTTTTCTTTATCTTTTTTTTTTGTTTGTTTGAACCCAAGATAAAAGCAGTGAGCTAGTCTTCAGTTCCATCCCATGATGCATATTTAGAATAAATGAGTTTTTTAAAAAAATGATCATGCAAAGCATAATGGATGAAAAATGGATGAGAGCCGACACTGCCGACATTTCCCTCTCTGGGATGATAGAAAGCATGAAGGATGCGATTAATGTGCAAAAGTAAACGCGCCTGTCTGCAAATAAAATCGAGAAGCACAAAGGCAAGGCATGCAGCATCCGAGCATCCGAGCAGACTGGAGGTAAGGAACCGTACAGGAGATCATGACGCGTTATGATAATGTGGTTATGACATCTCTGTGTCACTGCGTCCTCCCCCATCACACTCTTCCTCCTCTTCTTCTTCTTTTTTTTGGAAGGTATTGAGTTGGAGCTTTTTTTTAACCCCCTGCATTAGACCCAGCAGCAGGAACATCACTCAAGGCTACAAACTCCCTCCTTCCTTCCTTCCCTCCCTCCCTTTCTCTCTCCCTTCTTTCCTTCCTTCCTTCCTTCCTTCCTCCTCCCATGTCCACTTCATTCACTCCCCTCACCTGGCACGTCGTCTTCAAAATCCAAATCGTCTTGGCCCTCTTCCTCGTTGCTCAGAGATCCGGGCATCTTCACCGCATAACACACACGCACGCATACACATCCAACACGCACGCTCGCGCGCCCTCACGCACACACAAAAAAATTACATCCGCGCGTCCGGAGGGAGGGTTTGGGAGAAAAAAAAAAAAAAAAAACTCGTGCAAACTCCCGATTAAGAAACGCCTTATTTAAAGGACGAGAAATAATAATAATAATAATAATAATAATAATAATAATAATAATAATAATGATAAACCCAGGAGGACAGATGAAGGTGAGGATATTATTATTATTATTATGATTATTATTATTATTAGTTTTGACTAAAAAGCCCACAAAAAGCTCTGGAGGTCTGGATTCGCTCCGGTCTCCCCTTCCTCTCTTCCTCCTCTATCCAAAAATCCTCGGCTCTGAAAATAAGAGACGAAAATGGAACACACATGCCCAGCTCCAGCTCGTGACGTCTGGTCTGTTGCCATGGCAATCCATCCCATAACTGCGCAGGCAACTAGTTAGTCGTGCTGCCCTGGTAACCAGGTGTGACTAGTAGTGAGAGGAAGTGTTTGAATGGGAATGTGTGTGTGTGTGTGTGTGTGTGTGTAAACACCGCACCGCGTGCCCTCTCATCCCTCACGCGCCTTGTTCCCTTTCTCTTTATCCGCCTCCCCGATTCGAGAGCGCGCGGGTCACCCTGCGCGCGCGCGCGCACAGAGCTTTTACGTCGGGATGCACGAGGAGAAAACAAAGTTGCCTCGAGCCGGAGCCGGTGCGCGCGGAAACGGAAAGCGAGCAGCCCGGCCAGCCGTGTTTGCGACACCGAACGTCAGGGCCTTCAGGAATATGGACAACGCACGCGCCCGCTTTTGTTTGGATCACATGACTCCACCCCTCCCCCCCCCTGATGGGGAGCTCGTGTATTTATTTACAGGTGTCTCGTTTTTAGGACGCGCGCGGAAGGCCTTGTTTTTGTTTTGTTTTATTCTAGCATTAGCTTTAGCACTGCGAATATCAACAACATGGCTCCGGTACCGGGGACTCAAATACACAGGCACGAGGTTCGAGGCGCGCGCACGCGTGGCTGCTGTACATTCTCCACGAGCGGTTGTCAAGGTTACCGCAGCTGGAAGGCGCTCGAGACAAAGACAGGAGGGGAGGGGGGAGAGGGGGTAACCCGCACGAGCGCTTTGTACTGTACAATGGACAACAAACTCCAATGTTTCTCCACTTTTCGTGTTCGGGTGGAGAGAATGTTCTGGATGTTATTGGTTCGAAGTGTCGCGGGATTTAAGCAAGTCGGGATTTTGGAAGGAAAAGTTGCTACATTGTTATTCAGAGTGTATAATAAACCTTATTTCACTTTATAATAATAATAATAATTCTGATCCTATAATGATTTGTGGGGTAGCGGTGAGGGTGCTGGGCTCATGATCAGGAGGTTGCGGGTTCGAGTCCCAGTTAGACCCCCACCGTCCAACCGCAAGTGTGTCTCTGTTCACCCAGCAGTATAAATGGATACCATCCGTTCTGACCCGCTTAATCCTAATTAAGGTCACAGGGAGGCTGGTGCCCATCTCAGCCGACTCGTGGCAGGGGCAAAGTACACCCTGGACAGCTCACCTGGCCATCGCAGGGCAGAAACACACTGACGGCTATGCAGCTACTCTTGAAAGTCAGCAATGGTTCTTTTACATCCCTCTCACCACAGGCAGTGAGAGACACTGCCGGCCTTTGGTAAACCAGTTAGCGGCACTGGGGCAAATGGGTACCAGTAAAAAAAAATAGCATCCCATCCAGGAGTTGAACTCCTAGTCGCTTCACGCGCTAGAAACCAGGGATAAGCACCGGCACTGATGAGCCTCTGGGTTCAGGGGTAAAAGCCCAGACCTTACCTATAATGATTTAAATATTCTAATTAACATGTGCATTTTATACTTGCAAATATAATAAAATCACATTCTTCCTTCACTATAGCTGTAAAAAAAAAAATTAATTATTAATTATTTAATACTTTTATTATATACGATTTCTATTTATCTTTATAAGTGGAATAAACTCATTATTTCCCAGAGCGCTTGATCCTGTTAGGGTCACGGGGAGGCTGGGGACCATCCCAAAACTTGGGTGAAGGCAGGGTACACCCTGAACAGCTTACAGAGCCAACATGCACACACATACTCACATCTAGGGGCAATCTGGAGCAGCCTGATGTGCATGTGGACTGTGGGAGGAAATCCACTGAAAACATGCAAACTGCACACAAAATCACCCTGTCGAGATTCGGACTCGAACCCAAGACCTCCCCGCTTTGAGGTAGATGTGCTAACGCCGCCGCCACCGTGCCGCCCTGTAATAAACAACTTGTTCTTAAACATACAGTGTTTTTACACAGATGAACCCAATGCCGCCAGCTGCGTCGGGGTGCTGGTGCACGAACCCTAACGTATCGCGGCGTAAGGACATGGACACCCGCATGCCGTCCTCCTCTTAACCGTCCCCACAAAGTCACAAGCACACAACCGTCCAGAATATCTTTCTTTGGGTGAAATCGACACCAGTCAGATTCTTTCCAACATTTATTCATTTTACAAAAGAACAGCACGACTTCAGTCCTCATCCTCTTCCTCCTCGTCCTGGTTGATCTGGAAGTAGCGCAGTTCGTAGCTCTCCTTGGTGTTTGCCACGACGCGCAGCCAGTCTCGCAGGTTGTTCTTCTTCAGATACTTTTTGGTGAGATATTTCAGGTACCTATGGGAACAAGAGGCGGAGCGAAACGGCTCAGAAACATGACAAACGAATAAACATGGAGATCTAATGTACGCACGTAGGATTAGCATTTAAAACGGGAGGGCCATTCAAATTGCAAGGTGCCTCCGTTATGCACAAATGGATTGCGGTGACACGGGAATGGAGTCAAAAAAAAAAAAAAAAAAAAAAAATGCGCTCAGACTGCAGGTTTTTGTTGTAACCTGGCATACATGTAATGGAATGTCTCCCCCCTAGTGGCCGTCTGATGAACTCCAGATTTTAGCCACATTAAAGAATCCCTCCACTTTAATTCTTTTATTTATTTTTAAAAATAGCCCTTTGCACCAATCATCCCCAAAACCTCATGGTTTCTTACTTGTACTGCAGCCCAACCTAAAAATACATCGAAATAACTGATTTAAACTGCACACAAACACGTCCAGGGAGAAACAGAACCTCCAGGCAGAAGATTTTACCAGAATTTCAGCACAAGAACTCAAGCAGCAAGAGCAGCAGTAACTGACCTGCACCCAACAACGGCAGCAAACCAAGAGCACAAGTTCCCCTGAAGGAACTACAGACGTGCACCACTGCCATGCCTCTAACCTCACATAAACGAGGCTCATGAATTCAGACGTCAAATAACGCAAAATTCCAGCCATCACACTTCATCCTTTCCCTTTCCTCCTGGAAAGCAGTTTTAAGCATCTTCTTGTCTCCAGATTCAACAGATACACCTAAACACGAACACATCAACCTCATTACTCTCAGAACGGAGCAGCCGCCAGAACCGGCTTTAATCAGGAGCGAGGTCTGAGTGAAACCTTCACACTGCGTACGGAATCTCATCCCCACCAAACGGCAATCACACCCGCTTGCACCTGCACCCGAGGGGCGCCTCGCTTTCGCCAGATTTGAAATTCACACCCAGGACGCAAACACGCCGCCAAAGCTCGACAACGAACGTCCCGTCGAGGACGACGCTTAAACTGGCGCGAGCCGACCGCGCTGACTACAAAAGCGGCACAAGAAGCACAACACGTCGACAAACTACAGGGCGACTATCAGCTTTCGCTTCTGCCTCTTACAGTGCGCTGGACACAATATATTTTATATATACGCTTTATTTTGTATCGCTTCCTGCACCTTTAATGTCTCCAGTAACCCATTCCACTGAACACGAGTGTGAGGGGCGTCTAAATACAGTGGAACCTCGAGATACGAAAGCTTCAGTACACGAACATTTCATTTTACGAAACGATATGCAAAAGGTCTTTTCGCTTCATATTACGAAAAATTATTCAGCATACGAAAGAAACGAAACAAAATCGCTCGCAGAAAATTTTAAAATTCGCGCCATAAACGCTCCCTGGCTGCCCTATTGGTCAGAATGTTTCCCATCATGCTCAGTGCCATGTTCCTGCCCTCCTATTGGTCAGAATGTTTCCCATCATGCTCAGTACCATGTTCCTGCCCTCCTATTGGTCAGAATCTTTTCCATCATGATCAGTACCATGTTCCTGCTCTCCTATTGGTCAGAATCTTTCCCATCATGATCAGTACCAAGAACCTGCCCTCCTATTGGCCGAATCCTTCACATCATGTTCAGTACCATGTTCCTACTCTCTTATTGGCCGGATCGCTCATTAAGCATCAGTCGCGTGTTTGTTGGTATCCCGCAGTACAGTACAGGCATTTTGGTGCGGCATTCGCTATTGTTCAGTCCGATCCGAAAAAAAACAGAGAACGGAAGAACCACCCAATGAAAATTAGAAATTGAAAAAAAGGAAAATTTATTTTAAGTGTTAATGTTTCCTGCCATTTATTTTCTGCCGTTTGCCCCCTTCCCTTGAAAGGTAAGGTTCCACATTTTCCCATTATTTTTTTTTATACTTTTTTTGCATTATGTTATATTATCTACTTCATGTACAGGTATTAACGGTTAGGTTCGGTAGAGTAAAATGATTAAAATGTATTTGGCTCTTATTTCATTCTGGATTTACCCTTATTTTAAAATTTAATGTGGTGTTTTTGTAGAGCTTGGAACAAATTAGGCGATTTACATGCATAACGTGATTCATTATACGAAAAAAATCATGATACAAAAGCTACCCCGGAACGGATTAATTTCGTATCTCGAGGTACCACTGCATAGGCAGTACCCACCAGATTAACCTCAAATAAAAGTTCAGCTGTTTGAGGAAATTCCTGACATCATCACGATTGCATCTTATAACAAGAGCTTACAAATCACTGCCTCAGTGGTTGAAGGTATCCACCAGGAAGAGGTTACAAAGATTCCCATGGCATGAGATACACCGTGGCGAAGGCCGCCATCAACAAGCTGAGAAGATACGGCACAAAGAACTGGAAATCATGACACTAACACGAGCCTGGAAGGTTACAATGAGGTCGAGACAAGGTTCCGCACCCCCGCTCTCTCCGATTATCCAACTGCTCTGGTGAAAGCGCACCCTGCACCCTCCTGCAGGACTCCTGTTCCTGACCGACCCAAGGGTCGTGTCCTGTGGCTCTGCTGTAGCCCTATTTAAGCATGGAGGACACGGTGCGGAGAAATCAATCCAGTCGGCTGATGATTTTTTTATGCTGGACGGCACCAAGCCCTGGTTTCCCCGAATTACGTGTACATCTGAGCTCTACATACCTGTAAACGACAATCAGAGATTGCGCGACCCTCGCCCCTTTTGACATATCAATAAACGGGAGATTCTTTTTATTTATTTATTAAG
>JAQNCB010000024.1:3451207-3463216 GCA_030068295.1 Euristhmus nudiceps | reverse complement strand
AAGGGTAAAACCAGAATTAAATAAGAGCCAAATACATTTGAATCATTCAATATACCGAACCTAACCGTTACTACCTGGAAATGAAGTAGATAATACAACATAATGCAAAAAAAAAGAATAAAATAATACAAAAATGTAGAACCTTGCCTTTTGAGTAAGACGATATCCAAAATCAGCGAGGGGGAGGGCAAAGAAAACAATAAAATCGACAGAAAATAAATGGCAGGAAACATTAAACTTATTTACACTTAAAACACATCGGATTCTTCTTCTTGTTTCCCTTTTTTGGCGGTGTATTACTGCCACCACCTGGACTGGAGAGGAAGAGCTTACTGAAGCTTTCGTATCTCAAGGTTCCATTGTATTTGCCTATTCGCTTATTCCTTTATTGCGATCTTTATTTCATAGCTTTTTATGGAGCCCATCACAGCCATCACTGGCAAGGGTGGGGTACATCCTATAGAACTTGCCAGTCTATCGCCGGGCCAACATACAAAACCATTGACTCACACCTGGGGAAATATGGAACAGCTTAATCGGCCTAATGCGCATGTCTTTGAACTGTAGGAGGAAACTAACGTACAAGGAGGAAACCATGGGGCAAACATGCAAACTCCACATAGAAACACACTCGCCAGGCCCAGAACCAAGTAACTACTTGGCGTGATATCTGGGGACAGCTAAGGTCAATCAGGTAGTAGATCTACTTACTGAAAGTCCAGGTGGTCCCATGGTTCCTGGGTATCCAGGAGTTCCAGGAGGACCCTGAAGGGAAAAAAAAAAAAATAAATGAATAAATAAACAAGATACAAATATCGATAGATTTAAATAAAAGGGAACTCCCTTTAAAAATAGATCTACCTGCTCTCCTTTCAGGCCTGGAAGTCCCTGTTGTCCTCTTTCACCTTGCTGGCCCTATAATTTATGAAGAATAATAAGGAACGAAGGAGGTCAAATGCTTTTTTATAGGGATTTCGACGAATCGATATGAAGTCAAAGGAGAACCTGCAGTGCCTATCCCAGCCCTCTCTCTCTTCAGCCGTAACTTTAATACAAGTTGGCTTGTGGGAATTTGCTTTTGTGAGCCCATGCTTGAAATAACGGCACAAATATATAGGTAACTCTGTGCACTAATGTTACCATCCAGCACAGTTTAAATGCGGCTGTTTCTGGCTGCCTCAGATAGCTTTGCGTTCTGCATCATGATTTGAGAGGATTATAATGGCGCCTTGCCATTCAGAGCTCATTTCTTCGGGGCTCGGTGCTAATGCGCCGCGCTGAATCCTGACACCATCTCATTATTTACTTCCTAAGCGAGACCTAGTAATGGGGCGGATGAATTATTGATCCCTCCGCCATGTATTCCATGTAAACAAAGAAACGATGCAGAGATATTACCTTTATTAACATGGAAGCCAAGACGGCACCTATTGGCTATAGTAGACGCATAATAAAAGATATGTGCACCTAAAACCGAATGTCGGATAGCGTTATCCATTAAATGTCTTCGGGTATGGGTATATCGCTAATGGTTTTATCGATAAGAACTTACTGTGCAATGACTTGTGCAAAGATATCAACATGAAGCTCCGGAGTGCTTATACTCAGCTCCATTTAACAGATCTATTCTCAGCCACAATGAAGTTAAAACAGCTGAAAAAGATGCAGACTGCTTTGTAATGAAGTGACAGACACAGCGATGTTGGAAAGTATGCGCTTCGTTCAGGAATGTGTGGGTTGGTGATCAAAATGGTCCGGCAGGTCAATCTTTAGGTCATACGCAATACTGGAACCGATTCCTCACAATGCAGAAGGTGAAATGAGAAACCTCTTAGTAGATATGTTTTTGACAGTTTCACTTCTTCTTCTTTTTTTTTTTTATAATCTAAAAGCTTGTTGACGAGACACCTAGAGGCAAAGCAATACCAATTTGCATATCAATGCCGTAGAAAATTTCAGTTCAGGGAGCAAGAATGCTCGCCGTCCCCTTTTCCTTGCCTTATTCTGCTGAAAGAGAAAAGTCATGCCAGCAAATTTCAAACATCTCGGCGTCTATTGATGTAAATGAAAGAACGGAGACCGAGCACACGTCACAGTGGGCCACAATGAAAGCCGGATCCATGCTGGCGTAAACTGCACTTATGTCTCAAAACTTAAATCTTTGCTAATACAAAACACTCAGACAACGATTACAAGTAGGTTTGCCGGCAATCCACTCAACTTCATGTCTTTCATGAACACAACAGTTTTCTTCTTTTTTGACTTTGATTACTAACACCGCAGGATAGAAGCATAAAACGGGTATGGATGGAACAGGTGTGTACTGGTGTGTTTATAGAGAGTGTATTCTACTCACAGAGAGTCCAGGGGGGCCTTGAGGACCAGGAAAACCAATATTACCCTAAAGACAGAGAGACATTTACAAAAAAAAGAGACAAAAAGGAGTAATAATAAAAAAGACCAAAAACAAAACGAAACAAACAAAAAAAAACACCTGAAGACAAGAAAAAGTAGAAGAACTACTAAAAGAATAAGAACAACAACAATAATACGACTAATGCTGTTACTACTACTACTAATACGACTGCTACTACTACTACTAATACTACTGCTATTACTGCTACTACTACTACTGCTACTACTGCTACTACTACTACTGCTACTACTACTACTACTGCTACTACTGCTACTACTACTACTACTACTGCTACTACTGCTACTACTACTACTACTACTACTACTACTACTACTGCTGCTGCTACTACTTCTATACTACTACTAGTACCACTGCCACTACCACTACTACTACTACTACAAAAAAAACATAATAATAATAATAATAATAATAATAATAATAATAATAATAATAATAATAATAATAATAATAGGCGGCACAGTGGCGTGGTGGTTAGCACGTCTGCCTCACAGGTCCTGGGATCAATTCCCAGCCTGGGTGTTTCTGTGTGAAGTTTGCATGTTCTCCCTGTGCTTGTGAATTGTGTGTGTGAATGATTTTGTGTGAGTGTTGGCCCTGCAATGGCCTGGTGAGCTGTCTACGGTGTACCACGCCCTCGCCCAGAGTCAGCTGAGATGGGCTTCAGCCTCCCCACGACCCTAATTAGGATTAAGCAGAAAAAAAGCAGAAAATTAATGAATGGATGGATAAGATGTGCTGTGAGTGCACTTGGAGCAACATGGCGTCCCCGATATGGTGAAGCGATGTATGAGGAGACATTTGTGGAAGGACTCATCACAGCGTCAGAGGTTTGCAGCCGTCTGCATGTCTCGAGTATCGGAAAGGCTTCAGGACACAGCAGTTTATCGTCTCAGTGAGATGATGAACTGCAATTTTTTTGTCTTATTCATTTTATGAGAAAGAAAAAAAAAGAAAAAGAAGCCTGGAACGATCGTTGATAGTCGCTATAATGTAAGTGAGAACAGGAGCAAACTTGTTTCTTAAACATTCCAAGACTGTAAACAGGACGCTGTTCACTCCGTGATAGATTTAAGAACAGCTGAAGTGTGCTGGGATTGGTGCCAGGATTCACCGTGACCCTGACGGATAAGCGGTACGAATGGAAAAATGGATGGAATAATGGAGGGGTTGCTGGATGGATGGATGTATGTATGGATGATGTATGTCGGGATAGATAAATGGTTGGACAGAATAATGGATGGATGGATGGAAAGATGGGTAAATGGATGGATAGATGGATGGAAGAATGGATGCATGGTTGGAAGGATGGGTGAATGCATGGATGGATGTATGGATGTATGTATAGATGGAAGGATGGATGGATGGGTAGAAATATTAATGGATTCATGCACCAATGTATGGATGGATAGATGGATGGAAGGATGGATAGAAAGATTAACAGATTAATGGATTAATGCATCGACGGGTGGATGGATGGAATGCCGGACAGATGGATGGAAGGCTGCATTGATGGATGGATGGATGGATGGATAGAAAGATTAATGGATTAATGCCTTGATGGATGGATGGATGGATGTATGGATGGATGTGCTGATGGATGGATGGATGGATGGATGGAAAGATTAATGGATTAATGGATTCACACATCAATGTATGGATGGATGGAAGGATTAACGGATTAATGGATTAATGCATTGATGGGTGGATGGAAGAATGGATGGATGGATGCATCAATAGTTAGATGGATGGATGGATAGAAGGGATAACGGAGTAATGGATGAATGCCTCAACAGGTGGATGGATGGAAGGATGGATGGATGCACTGATGGATGGATGGACAGAAAGATTAATGGATTAATGGATTCACACATCAATGTATGGATGAATGGAAGGATTAACGGATTAATGTATTGATGGGTGGATGGAAGGATGGATGGATGGATGGATGGATGGATGGATGAATAGAAGGATTAACAGAGTAATGGATTAATGCATCGATGGGTGGATGGATGGAAGGCTGGATGGATGGGTGGATGGAAGGCTGCACTGATGGATGGTTGGAAGAATGTATTGATGGATGGATGGAAGAATGCATTGATGGATGGGTGGATGGATGTGAGGATGGATGGATGCATCGATGGAGGGGTAGATGTATGAATGGATCGATAGAAGGATGAACAGATTAATGGATTAATGCATCGATGGGTGGATGGATGGATAAAAGGACTAATGGATTAAAGGATTAATGCATCGATGGATGGCGGATGAAAGGATGGAGTGGTGAATGGATGGATGGATGTATGGATGCATTGATGGATGGAAGGATGTGAGGACGGATGGATAGAAAGATTAATGGATTAATGCATTGATGGATGGATGGATGGAAGGAAGGAAGGATGGATGCATTTGTGGATGGATAGAAGGATTAATGGATTAAGGAATTAATGCATCGCTGGGTGGATGGATCGACAGATAGATGAATGGATAAATCAGTGTTGCAGCTCTTTATCATGTAGATAATGACTGGAGGAGAATTAACCTTGAAAATAAAATGTAAAAAGAAAATAAAGTACATTTTAAACAGAGCGCCATCGCCACACTGCGGATTTTATGAGAAAGCCTCGCACCAAGTGGGTATTTTGTCCATGTGGCACAGTTATTTTTTTCCCCACAAAAGATTTATTCCACCCACTCTAATGAACCTCATTAAAGATATAAACATGTCGTGTGTTGCATTTCTGAAATAATCCCCAGAATTATAAACCTGGAACGTTTAATAGAGCTATAAACTCCACGGCCGGGTTCCATAAAACAGAGCAGGGCAGAGGTGTGACGCTTATTTATGATGCACAGAAGGCTGCTGTAAAATAAATGAATATATATTATATACAGCTCTGTTGATTTTCTGGAGATAAAGCGGAGGACGTGTATTTAATCACATACAGTCCATGTGATAGATAAAAGAAACGATTCGCCTGTGAGTGATTCAAAAACACGACGGACCGTTTACAGGCACTTTTACTGTCAACTGTAATTTCCATCCTTTCAGCTCGCTCCGGAATTTATCCGAAAACTTCATGACATTGGGCACGGTGTGTCTGAAACGGGGTGGAGCGGCGGCGCGGTGGTTAGCACGTCCGCCTCACAGCAAGAAGGCTCTGGGTTCGATTCCCAGCCTGGGCGTTTCTGTGTGGAGTTTGCATGTTCTCGCTGTGCTGGTGTGGGTTTCATCTGGGTACTCCGGTTTCCTCCGACAGTCCAAAAGCATGCACAGTAGGCTAAGTGTCTGTTCCAAATCAGTCCTAGGGGTGAGTACGCGAGCTGTCCAGGGTGTACCCCACCCTCACCCTGAAGTCATTAAAGATAGATGAAAATACCTTTATCATGTAATTTAAAGACTCAAATGAGTGCTCGGGTAAAGTTCTATTTCAGACACTGTGCATTTTTATTATAAGTAAGGTCTGTGGGCTTTTCCACCCCGAGCCTCATCAGCGCCGGTGCTTATCCCCGGTTTCTGTAGCGTGAAGCGACTCAGAGCTCAACTCCTCCTGGATCCATCGCAGGTTCCCTTCCCAGTATTTTTACTGGACCCATTTATACTGCTGGGGGAACAGAGGCACACTTGTGGTTCAGACCTTACCCAGGGGTCCTAGCACAGTCAGGGTCTCACTGAGATTCGAACCCACAACCTCCTGATCATGAGCCCAGCACTCTAACCGCGACGCCACCGGCCCCAACATTTTTATTATAGGGGCTTATAAATTAAATAAATGGTTCTACTTGTTTACCTGACTGTTTATTTGGTCACAGTTATTGTATGAAGCCCGACTACAGACTGCAGTGCTTTTCAAAAAAAGAAGGAATCATTTGATGTTTGGCCCTGGTAAAATTGGGGGGCAGGAGGGGAGTCTTTAAGGATGGTTTATATTTAAAAAAAAAAAAAAAAGAAAGAAAGAAATAAAGAAAGAAAGAGAAAGAAAGAAAGAAAGAAAGAAAGAAAGAAAGAAAGAAAGAAAGAAAGAAAGAAAGAAAGAAAGAAATTAATTCATGGTCGACCTGATAATCAGAACAAACTGTGTGGGAAAGAACTTGTCATTTGTCGCCACCCTGTGGAGAAACGCGGTTACAGCACAGTGTAGGTTTTTCTGTTTTAATCTTATTCCCTGCCTTATAGAAATGATTAACTTCAGTTTTTGGTTTGTATGTGAGGTGTTGTCGTCGTCATTCCCGTGTCCCCGCTTTATAGGTCAAAATGCCCACTAGGAAAAAAATATCAGAGCTTTTTAAACATTTTGCATCCAGTGAAGAAAATACAGTAATTTTCTCACATCTACCAAAAGTGTACACTCTTTTCGTTCCTCTTTTCTTTTTCGCTCTTCATTGGAGTCTTAAAACTTTTCATTCATTTTATTTCCACCCACAGGACACATTCCCCCTATTTGTTTTTAGAAGTAAGATGACATTCTTTACCGACCAACTTGTTTTTGAGTTGGGATGAGTTGCAACTCTTTAACTAAACAAAATCAAACTAGAAACATCCTTCATCCTTTCCTGAAAGACCACCACCCCCCCCCCCAAAAAAAAACAAAACAAAAAAAAAACATTAACACAAAGGACGTGGTTATAATTATGCAATTTGTATAGAATGCAAGAGATCCGATTAGCGAGCCATGAGGTATACCTAATTCTAAAACGTTGGCAGTTCCCAGTTACTGAAAATGTGTTTTATTTGATAAACATTCTCATTAGAATCATGTTTGAATGACTTCTCTAAACTCACCTGAAAATGAATCCTGATTAACGTGAAGCATTCCACCAGGGCCCAGTGCACGTTTCGTATTTTCCTCGTTAAGACAGTTTGACAGTTGTGCATGTGACTCCATATGAGCACTGACCATATGAACAGTCCTGGTTGTGTTTCCTTTGGCTTCCTCAGGTTTCAACCGGTCTGGATGGGCATAATATTGTCCAGATTGACCTGAAGCCGAGGTTTGACTTTCTTCATGATTTAGCCTGTCTTCACTGCATGCACCTGTCGGCTGTTGTGGATACACCCGGGGCGCTAACACACTCCTTGAGCTGATGGCTCCCGCTGTGGTCGAGCAGGCATCTGACGGGTGATGGGTTTTGGCTTTGATCGCTCCATCTTGAGTTGAAGTAGAAATGGTGGTTGGTGGTAGACCCAGAGCTGAAGATGCAGTTGAGGCATTTGATGTGTTTATTTCGGCGGTCTGTTTTTCTACAGCTTTTGTTCGGAGAAGTGATTTGTGCTGTTGAACAGTTGTTTGCACAAGCTGGTGGTTTTGCTTTCTTTCAGCTATTTCTGGAAGAGCTGCCACCTTCGCTTTCATCGGTTCGCCCTCAGAGCATGTTGCCGAGGTGTTAGTAGAAGCCACGATGGTACAAATTGTCCCTTGGCTGCCTGGGGTGTCTCGAGAACTTTGCTGAGCTTTGCATATTCTGGACATTGAACAGTCTTTCAAGTTCTGACCAGGCGCAAATGATTTGTTGACTTCTGACTCGTTTTTTGCAGGGAATTTCTCACGAGGCTTTTGTTTATGATACGTTGTCGCACTGATACCACACCCAACAGTCCCTGGGTCTTTTGGCACCATCCTGTCATCAGGTGTTGAACTTAACACCTTACACTGCTGTCCAAATGCCCTGCTATCCGCCGACGTTAAACAGTCATGCTCTGCCTTGCTAGGTGACCTTGAAATCACCCCCTTAGAGCCAGGGATCGTAAGATAAACATCTTGAGTGCTTTCTGAGCTCTTTGCCTTCTGTTCTGTAACTGTTGATCCCGATAACGCGACTGTTATGTCTGGGATGTTGCTCAGCACCCTCCGATTTACATTTCTTTGTTCAACAGCTAGCTTTGATCCTGTATCACCAGTGCATTGTTTATGACTTTCCCCTGAAACACCTGTTTGGATTGAGTCAGACGTCGATGTTTCTGGAGACTTGCTGAGAAAAAATTGACTTTCATTAGCCTTGTAGTTTTGTGTTTCAATCTGCGGCTCTATCAGCGCGAGCTGCTCGTCGGAAATGAGCTGCATGACTATCTGGAGGTCCGCTGTTTGCACGTAGAATGTGTCCTGAGTTCCCTGGACCTCAGTGCTGCTGATTTCCAAAGAGATTCCATCTGTAGAGCTCGGATGTACCTGTGCGGGTGTAACTCCAGGTGGTTGCGTTGGGATCGCGATAGATGTAACATGATTGTCTTGTACCTGACTGATTTTTGTTGATGTAGATGCATGAGTAAGTGGAGCTGTATGCGAGTTATGTGTTGTGCTAACGTGGGCACTCAAGTCTGTGAACGGCAACGGAGATGCTGAGGAGACTGTCGTTGTAGACGTGAAAGCTGAAGTGTAGGCGTTAGCATTCTGGCAGGTGTACATGGCAGATGTCAGATATGTTGCCGTTGTTATGGCTGGTGCAGTCAAAGTTTCTTGCTCCTGTCCAAAGGGCGTGACGGTCCTTGTTGACCGGTTTGCTGGCGCGGATGTTGAAGTTGTTCCAGGTTGCTGATTCAGACTCACATTCTGTCTGGGTGAAGACTGATTCTGCGCCGAACCTTTGCCAAGACAAGGATCTGACGTGCCATCTGTCAAAACAGGAATCTTCAGCTGGTACTTGGGAAGAAAGCTGGTCTTGGCTTGAGAAACCGAAGAGATGCTTGAGGAGGCAGACGGAGTCGCAGATGTCCCAGTCATGTTGGCCACAAAAAGTGGAGAGCTGTGCCTCTTGAAAAGAAGATGTCTCTGATTTGAGGTAGAAGACAGATTGGAGAAACTGCCTTGCCTGTTAAGACTCGAACCATTGTCCCTTTGTAGTCCCTTGGTATTTTCGACAAAGTCTGAAAGGTGTTCGTCTGTCTTTTGCTTCTTCCTCTCTGAAGGTACCGGAGTTGAAAGTTGCGCTTCTGGTGCTCTGCCTTTTTCCTCTGTGACTTTTGTTGCGTTCATCACGTCTGAGCACGGAGCATTGGTTTGCTTGGTCAGACTTTGCTGGGCTTGTCCAGCCGGTTGCTTCATTGGTGTGTTTTGCACAAGTAAGTAGGAGGAACCAACCTGACTGGGTGTTTGCGCAGTGAGGACATTGGTAACCGGAGACAGACTCGGAGTCGAGCAGGTAGTGTAGCTCACAGAGACAGATGCAGACAAATTACCTGTACTGTCTTTCTGCCGACTTATTTGTATTCCCTGGTTTTCAGTTTGCTCAGCGCCGAGTACAGCCTTTCTGCTCTTCAATACGGCATCTTTCTCGAGGTTGTACAACTTCTTGAATGTACCCCCTCCATACATGTACCACTTATTGTAGGCAAACTTTTGTGCTTTCTTCCTGCGACATCTTTTAATGCCCGACTCTGACGCCGAGTCGGGGCAGTCTCCATCCGAACTGAGGCTACTAAGACTACTTCTCTCCATCAAAGGTCCTTCTGCCGTGGATAAACCATCTACCGCTACTTGTCTGACTAATGAGCGATGGCTGGGTGTGTGTTGATCCACCGACTTGAATGGGTAGATGTGTCCTGCACTACACCTCCGGCTCAAATTGATGTTGTCTACTTCATAAGGCGAGACCGTCGCGTCACTGTTCGGAATACCTACGCTAAACGGTAAAGAGCTGCTTCGGGTTAATGGTGCATGCTCCGAGCTGGTGGAATGTTGTGTAGGCATGGAGCTGTAAAAAGCCCTACCGTTTCTGTCTTGCTTTTGCAAACTGGACGTGATGTGGCTTTTGCTGCTTCTTATTTCAAAATGGAACGAGTCTTTGTAGGTGTACGGCATGGGAAGGTCGATGCTGCCCTGCTTCGACAGCACCGTTTTCCTAGGCCGTACGTTCACCAGGTGTTTGTCGTCCATTACCGCGCTGTTCTCGGAGATCAACTTCAAGATGTGTTTCTCAAGCTTTTGCTTCTCTTGAAGCGACACTTTGCTTTTCGGGTCATCCGGTCCGACATCTGCGAGCTTGTCCAGGGTTTCAGGTTCTTCCAGTTCCATGCTAGGATCATGCACGGCAGCACCAGGACTAGAAGTCGAGTGTTGTTCGGTGCCTTCACTGAAACCGGAGTCTGTACTGTCGTGGCTTTGAGACTTAGGAAAGAGCGCCTCCTGTCTTTGAAGAGGAGTACGATTTGGAGTCAGCGGAGCGCGTCCATCCCCGGTTGGGCTCTTTGAGTGTATTGGTGAACCATCAGTCGGTAAATGAGGTACGCTCTGGGGTGCAGTATGCGGAATTACTTGTTGCCCGTGTACTGGTGAAGCAATAACTCCAACCACTGCAGCTTTGCATAAAGCCCATTCTGTCTCGGAGCCCATCTTGACGTCTTTTGAACTAGCTGTGCTTGTTGCCACGGTGGCAAGAACACCATCACTCCTGTTTGTATCACATGAATCTTCATTTTGTAATTCCAGTGAAGGGCTCGAACAGTTCTCCCTTGAGCTCTCGGTACTTTCCTGGCTGCTGAAGGTTCCCTTCCCAGATTCGCTGGAGAGACGAGCATGGGCCTGGGTGCGCTTGTGTTTGTAGAGGTTGCTCTGCGTCTTAAAGGAGATGCCACAGGTGGTGCAGGGATATGGTCTCTCACCAGTGTGGCAGCGCAGGTGCTTTTCCAGCACACTGGGTTTTAGGCAGTCTTTTCCGCAGTGTGGGCACACGTGTTTCCCTGCAGACTTGGGTCTTGGCGAAGACGCTGGCATTTCAGGTCTCTGTTGCTGGAGACCTGCCCCACTGGCTATGTGCAGCGTCAAAAAGGGCAGCGTCGGGTTGGCATACATCATCGGTACGGACAGAGGAATGACCGCTGCATCCTGCACAGCTGCTGGTTGGGCTTGAGGGTAGGACGGCAGGCTGGATACTGCTTGGATATACATCGCCGGATGTGGGGCCTGAACATGCATCTCTTTCTCTCTGTGTGCAGACGCCGAATGCTGAGGCTCGGTAGCTCTCACAAAGCCTTGCTTGCCAGTTGCCATGGTAACAGTGCCCTCGTAATGTTCAGAGACAGAGCCTGCTAATTACCTGCGAAAAAAAGGAAACGGTTTTTTTATTAGCCCCCCATGTTCCACTGCTTTTAAAATATCCCTCTTTTATGAAAAAGGAGTGTAGTTACTGTACACAATTACCAAAAAAATAAGTTAATAAATAAAACAGACGTATTGTATATCAGCAGAAGAGCAAAAGGGTAAATGCAGACTAAAGGACAAAAAGAAAAATGAAACAAAGAATTCACAATAAGGCATTTCATTTTTATTGACAAACACAGATTTCAAACACAGAGAAACTTGGAGTAAAATAACATTAATAATAAAAAAAAAAAACAGTATAAAATGAAATATAAATAAAAATATTTCTAAAAAAAATACATAAAAGCAAGAATAAATGTAAATTATAAAAAAATTAAATTATTAATAAAAAACAAAACTTTTTAGTTCAGTTATTTAATTTATTCTCAAAACATATAATTTATATGTTTTACTTATTATAATTATTAATGTGTGTGTGTGTGTGTGTGTGTGTGTGTGTGTGTGTGTGTGTGTGTGTATACATAGAGTGAATAAAAATAT
>JAQNCB010000024.1:3010336-3028154 GCA_030068295.1 Euristhmus nudiceps | reverse complement strand
ACGTTTTCCCTATTTAATAGTGAAAGATTTAAGTGAAAGACTGCAAGGTCACTACCGACTCGGTTTGGAACACTGCCCCAGAAATCTCACCAGCTGATTGGTCGAGATGAATTATTAGAAGAGGCTGGGATCTGAATCCGAGTCATTAACGACCCCTTGTGGTATTTTGCTGAACTTTATATACATATACCTATTTTATTATTATATATATATATACTTTTTTCGATGAATATTTTTAAAAAATCCGCGATGCACCGAAGCCGCAGAACTTG
Organism: Euristhmus nudiceps; assembly: GCA_030068295.1. Classification (NCBI taxonomy): domain Eukaryota; kingdom Metazoa; phylum Chordata; class Actinopteri; order Siluriformes; family Plotosidae; genus Euristhmus; species Euristhmus nudiceps. Next base: position 3,027,882 of record JAQNCB010000024.1, on the reverse strand, counting down.
AAACACGATATAGCGAGGGATCACTGTATTTGAATTCCGCAGCATCTAGACAGCTTTATAAAGAAGGCTGGCTAATTCTGCACAAACAAGACCTGCCTTGAAACCCTTTGAGAGTCGACGGCAGAGCTATTTGCCGTTTGACTCAAAGCTGAGCGATATTTCAGAAAGGACACGTCTTGGCTCCTCTCCTGTGCTCACCCTCTCCTATATTCCTCAATTGTAATAAGTGTCAATCTTCCAGTCGATCTAACTTCGTTGCGGGATGCAATATGCGTGAGTAAACAGTCTCTTTGGGCTTCTGTTTACTTTATCTTCCCCGCCTCCACCGACGGCTTTGGCACCGATGTGCCGAGCCGTGCAGTGCGTTGTTGTTGTTGTTGTTTTTTTTTTCCTGCCGTCTGTCAATAGCGAGGAGATTTGTTTTTAATAAAGCAGCCAAACAACTTGTTCGACAGCGCTGCTGCAATTGCCACACTTGTGCATGCGGCATTCAAGAGCGATCAAACAGTTCGATATGAAAGTTTACGACGCCGAGTGAAGAGAGTGTAATTTGAGTGGACTACAAATCAGTTCAATCTCTATTACCACCAATGTTTATACGCCGGTGCAGGAGTGGCCCGGTGTTACGGTGCCGGATGGCTGATCCAAACGACAGGGGTTCAACCTGCTGTCCCCCCAGTGCCGCTAACTGGGTTACCAAAGGCTGGCCGTGTCTCTCACTGTCTGCGGTGAGAGGGACGTAAACGAACCGTCGCTGACTTTCGCCAAGAGTAGCTGCATAGCCGTCAGCGTGTTTCTGCCCTGCGATGGCCTGGTGAGCTGTCCAGGGTGTACTCTGCCCTCGCCCAGAATCGGCTGAGATGGGCGTCAGCCTCCCCTTGAACCTAATTAGGATCAAGCGGCTCAGAAAATGAATGAATGGCTGTTTCTCTGCCTGTTTTCTTCTGGGTAGCATGCTGGGCTGGGAAACCCCATCGGCTCATTAGTACGTGCTGGGAACGCCGCCCGTTCCTCCTTAGAGCTAACCTAACCTGAGCTGCTGCATGTGGATGTAAATGAAAACTTTTTTTAACCACACCTAACCACACCTAATTGTAATTTTTCTCAGCTCGCCGTTAGCGAAGCACCAATAATGGATCACAGTAAGCCTAAAGTGTACCGCCGTTGGTCAGCCTTATAGCATAATTTGTTCATTTGTAAGAAGTTTACTTGGTACAGACGCTTACTTTAACATAAATGACCATAAAAATCTCAAAACTGGGTGATTTTATCTCAGGGATTACTAGCTGAGGCTGAGTCAATGATTAGCATCCGTTTTCCCCGAGAAGTGACGTGAAAACATTGTGTGGATGAGATCTATTCAGCGAGCGACATTTTAGGTTAACCTCTGAAGCAGTTTGCAGGAAATGAGTGCACGTGATGGACCAGAGAGGGAGGAGTTTTGGGGAGACAGTGAGGCGTCGCATTCTAGTGACTCTGACGATGAGATGAGCATGGCGGCGAATCCAAAATGGCCTCTGCAGCCGACATTTTGCCGACACGGCTTTCCTGTCGTCAGTTGGTTTAGGAATAAATATGAATGTTTTCTGCATTTGGGGAGGTTGGCGCCCATCTCAGCCGACTCTGGACAGCTCGCCAGGCCGTCGCAAGACCGACACTATCATCACCATTCACACACGCACTCACACCTAAGGGAGATTTGGAACAGCCAATCGGCCTACTGGGAATGTTTTTGGGCTGTGGGAGGAAACCGGAGTACCCCGAGGAAACCCACACAATCACGGGGAGAACATGCAAACTCCACACAGAAACACCCAGGCTGGGAATCGAACCCAGAACCTTCTTGCTGTGAGGTAGACGTGCTAACCGCCACACTACCATGGCGCCATGCGATGCCATGTTTCTGTAGCGTGAAGCGACTCGGAGCTCAACTCCTCCTGGATGGGACGCTGGTCCAGCGCAGGTTCCCGTCCCATTATTTTTACTGGAACCCATTTATACTGGGTGAACAGAGGCACACTTGTGGTTCAGACCTTACCCAGGGGTTCTAGCATGGTGAGGGTCCCACCGAGATTCGAACCCACGACCTCCTGATCATGAGCCCAGCACTCTACCTGCTATGCCACCGGCCCCACATATCGCCCAGTCAGTAAGTTGTTTGTAATTTCTTTCTGTCAGCTGTCTGTAAGAGTTTGTGTGGATTTTATGTCGGTTCATTTGCGCTCATGCGCTTCACAAGCTTTGTTTTAATTTGAAGAAAGGATTTGCAGGAATGAGTTTTAAAAATGTTTAGATCAGCTGCCTTGAAAGACTTCTGTTTGTGTTTTTTCTGTAGCTTTATCCATAATTTTGCTTTTCGATCAACTTTTATTTAATCTGTAGCCCAGAACTCTGATTTGATTTACAGATTTACTGATAGTGACATAAGCAATTTTTCCAACAGGAAGGAAAGACAGGAGGACTAATGTATATATTTCCCCTAAAATGATGTAGGAATGTGTTTATTTAACTTTCCCAACTTGTCTAGGCATTTCAAAAAGATCACATAAGGACAGATAAAGAAAGTGTTTTGCAGAACAAACACTGTGGCAAAAAAAAAAGAAAAAAGGAAAGAAAAAGAAATCAGCCTTAGGCTGTTGAATAAAGTGGGTTATAAATATAGAAAGTGCTTTCATGGTAGATATTTCATTAGCATAATTTTTTATATTTTATTTATTACTTGAAATACAAATGAATAACAAATTATATAAATATTTAACATTTAATTTTAGGTTCATTAGTGTGCTGCAGTCTTTCAGAGAATTGGAAAAGAGCATTTAAATGCAGTTTAATTTTTTAAACTCCTTTCAGGTGAAGTAGACAAAGTCTACAGATGACGTCAACAACCTACCTGTGCATTCATATGGTTGCATAGGAATGATGGTGATTAGTGAGTGGTTGTTGGGAAAGATGGTGATTAGTGATTGGTTGTTAAGAATGAAGGTGACCAGTGATTGGTTGTTAAGAATGAAGGTGATTACTGATCGGTTGTTGGGAATGAAGGTGATTAGTGATTGGTTGTTGGGAATGATGGTGATTAGTGAGTGGTTATTGGGAAAGATGGTGATTAGTGATTGGTTGTTAAGAATGAAGGTGGCCAGTGATTGGTTGTTAAGAATGAAGGTGATTAGTGATTGATTATTGGGTATGAAGGTGGTTAGTGATTGATTGTTGGGAATGATGGTGATTAGTGATTGGTTGTTGGGAAAGATGGTAATTAGTGATTGGTCGTTAAGAATGAAGGTGACCAGTGATTGGTTGTTAAGAATGACGGTGCTTAGTGATCGGTTGTTGGGAATGATAGTGAACAGTGATTGGTTGCTGGGAATGATGGTGTTTAGTGATTAGTTTTAGTAATTATGATGATTAGTAATTGGTTGTTAGGAATGATAGTGAATAGTGATCGGTTGTTAGAAATGATGGTGATTCATAATTGTTAACTATCAACAATGGCAGTAAATTGTTAAAAAGTGGTGATTAGTAATTGGTTAATTGAAACAACTGAGACGAGTGATTGGTTGTTGGGAAGAATGAACTTTATTGATTGCTTTTTAGGAGCATTGTTAATTAGTTGGATGTGGGGAATAACGGTTAGTGATTTGTTGTTGGGAACAGTGGTGATAAGTGGTTTTACATTGAGAATATTGGTGATTAGTTGTTGGGAAATCTTGGGAAAAGTGATTTGTCATGACTTGTTGGGAAAATGGGAATTAGTGATTTGTTGTTGGGAAAAGCCCCGACTGATTTTCTTTTTTGGGAAAAAAAAGAACTGTGATTAGTGAGTGATTAGTGAAAGCAGCATTGCAGATTTTGAAATGCTGCTATTCTCTAAAGAAGAAACGCATTCCTTACAGTGAAATTTTGCATGTATAATATAAATAAGGGGAAAAAAACTTTATTAGGTGTCACCAAAAGTTTTTTTTTTTAAACTGTATATATGTACATATACATACACACATACACACAGTATGTACAAGCACAAGACTTGTTGAATATAAATTCCACCAAGTTCTTCAAAGGATCAAACCTTTTTTTCGCTCTGGATCAGAGGCAATCTGCATCAGATCCCACAAGTCAAATTTTCTTCTCTGCTGTAAATATTTGAGCACTTTCCACTTTTCATAATCAAATAATTCCAGCAAAGAGAGCACATCGCTGAACAGATTCAAAGAGGGCTTTTCTTTTTTTTTTTCATTTTTTCCCCTCAACACTCTCTTTTAATGCACAAAAAATTACAGAGGCACATTTGGCAATGGATGCAATTTTGCTCTCATTAAAAAGGAGCAAAATAAAATGCCCGGGTGATGTGGGAAGTTCAAGCTGTTTATTCATGCTTAATGGTTAGTGACAGAATAATAAGAAGTCGTGTGAGGGCCTCCCGGTTCCCTCAGCCGTCTCCTCCGCCCTCCCTCCCCCTACGCATTTAGATTAGTTAGATTAGATGCCGCAAACTCGATACGCCGAAGTCATCAACCGGATCCAAACACCCTTGTTGTTTGTTCGGTGGCTGTGGGTTTTTTCCCCCCTTGTTCTTTGCCCCCCCACCCCGTACCCCCCCCTTCCTCTTCCAGCAGGGGCCGAAATGTAACATGATGCAAAGCGTGGCAACTGGAGCAAGACTGTGCACCCCTCTCTGACTCCCCCGGCTCGACTTCTCAGGGCTGAGAGCGGAGAGAAAGTGCCTCGCCAACACGCTCTGACGACTACAAATCCATAAAAATCCAGCCAATATCCTGAGAAACTGCTTCCCTTTGAGTTCATACGCATCCACAAGATCAATGCTGATTGCGAATGTAGAAGAGCTCGCATTCAAGGTTACAATATCTGCAGTAGCGTTTCAAATATACCGTATGTACTTCAGCGCCTGATTGATGCTAATGTCTCCAATCAACAGCCAACATTTTCAGCTATAAACAGAATCGATCGTTGACTCGTTTACCGTCTCTTACATCACTGAGCAGCATCAAAACAGCTTCGGCAGGGGAAAAAACAAGGCATTTCAAAACCCCAGAATGCTCCACATTTGTATCGAGGACTTAGCAGTGATTTTCCTCGATGAGTTAGCCTTCTGTGGAAGATAAACTCCGCCCATTTTTAGGAATGGGACCAATATTTCAGTGATTGTGCACGCATACATCCATTCATTCAATTTATTCCACTGACTTTTCCAGAGCACATCCACCTCACAGCAAGAAGGTCCTGGGTTCGAGTCCCGGGCTCAGCGAGGGCGTTCTTGCATCACGTCTCCTCCCCGTGCTTTCCTCCAGACATACTGCTTTCCTCCAACAGTCCACGGAAACGCCCAGTAGGCTAATTACCAAGTCACTTTATCCTATTAGGGTTGCAGGAATTCTGAAGCCCATCTCAGCCAACACCAGGCAAATTTGGGGACACTATGAATGGCTTTCCAGACCATTGCAGAACAATGCACCACATGACGTCAGTTCCTGTTTTCGAATCGCGTACTGGCAACTGCCGGTTGGTGGCTTAAGCTAGCTCTTCCCTTCCGATTTCAGGAAATTGATTTGAATTTCACTTTTTACTTTTTCACTTGAAGTAGTTTATTACCTCTGCCAGTGGAGGTTATGTAATCATCGAAGTTTGTTTGTCTGTCTGTCTGTCTGTTTGTCTGTTACCAGCATAACTCAAAAAGTTATGGATGGATTTTCACCAAATTTTTACCGAATGTCCGGAAGAGCAAAAGTAACAATCGATTCGATTTTGGAGGTGATCCGGATCACCGTCTGGATCCAGGATTTTTTTGCAGGATTCTTAACTTTTGAAAGATAGGGCCGGTTTTGACAAAAATGCTTCTGACTCATCAGATATTACTTGGAATCATGAGCAAAAATTCTCCAGACATCAACATTGCGTGAATTTCAAAATAAGGAAAAGAGTTTAGTGACCGTGTCACCTGGCGGAGGTCTGCGCTCTCCGGGTGCTTTTCTAGTTTAATTTCTACTTTGTTTTTTCGAACGCAAATTCTTATACACTTCAAAACAGCTCGTAGAGAGAATAAACAACATCATCACGCAGCTAACCGCAAGTCTCCAGCTAAGGCTGGTGTCCCATTGCTGACGGGGTTAGCCTGGAGGGAGCATGAATGCAAGCATGATGCACAAATACGCCTAACCCAGAACCTTCTTGCTGTGCAGTACCACTACACCAGTTCCATATTGACCCTAGGTGTGACCGTGAATGTGAATGGTTGTATGTGTGTTGCCTTGCTTACCTGGCAAGCTGTTCATGGTGTGCCTGGCCTTCGTCTAGAGCCGGCTGAGATAGGCTCCTGCCTTCTCGTGACCCACGTAGGATTAAGTGGTTCATCAATTGAAGGAATGAATAAATAAGCACTGCTGTTAACGTGTTGTTCTCTTGACGCATGCATTCACGCCGTTGATTGCTACGGTCGACTTGTTTATCATAAAATAAACACCCGGAGATCGCAAGTTCGAATCTGTTTTAATGCACATCGGCATTCGTGGCCGGGAGTCCATGGGAGCTAATTGGCCGAGCTTCGGGAGGGAGGAACGGCATAAGTTGACTTACCTGTCACTCACAGCAATCGCCAGCCAATCATGGGCGTCTGTGAGCTCATTTTGTACAAGGGGGTGGATATAGAGTATTAGACCGCCCCCAAATACACATGTTGCCGCAGTATGAAATGAGGCGAGTGGCTAGCATTGCATGTTACAGAGGGGGCGTGTGCGTGCTTTCACCCCTCCCTTGTCGATGGTGGTCGTGTGATAGGGAAGGCAATACCTGATTAGTGGGAATTGGATACAAATAAATTAGGAAGAAAATGGGGGGAAATAAAAATAAAAAAAATAAAAATAAAAAGTAACATTACATGGGATAGCAAGGCTTTAATTCGGAACCAGACCCACTTTATATCGTGTTAGGATTGCCAGAATACCTCCAACATGCTGGAATTCTTTCGCTAATCTCCATCGATAATGTCTTATAGCTAGCTAAAAACTAGCCTTTGCGTCTTCCGATTCATAATAGTGGATCGGATCACATATTGTCACAACGCTGTTCGGCCCCGCCACTAGGGGCGTTGACACGGGTCGTAGCGGCCATCTTCTTCTTCATGGCCTCGATGCACGCTGAGTGGCGTGCCCCGCCTCCCACCTGTATTGAGTTTTAGCTGGCTATATAGCTGTGGCTAACGAGCGCGTCTGCGCTGGAGTCTATCGTTTATGTGCGTCTTTCTGTGTATTCTGTCACGAAGATAAAAGACAGTTTTGTGCATTGGTATTCCTGATCCTGCTGAAGGTCGGCTACGTTTCGTTTTGCTTTTCATGTTTTACCCCGTCTTGTTGTGCCACGAGACTGTGAGCATTGTGTCAGTCTGTCTTGACTTCAGTCAGTGTTTTTTGGGAATACCTTTAATATAATAAAGACTTGTTTTTGTTTTAACCCATCCCCGTCTGATTGGTCTGCGAATGGATCCTAACCAACCCAGCCCGGTGGAACTTAGTATCCACCTTAACACATATTAGCTAATGATAGCTAGAAACAAAATGATTTGAAATAGAGTTACTGTCAGTAGCACTGAAAATTTACGTATAAACGCATTCCCCGAAGCAAATGATGAACGCATACAATTTCGATTGATCAAGCGATGTTGCAAACAACATCTATTTATATTTGTTATCGAAAATGTCGTTACTTTGAGAAAAGCAACCTACGATGTTTTTACCTCCACGTTTGTATGAAACGTAGCGATTTCCTTTCTCCATGTTAGATTTTTTATTTCAGATTTTTTGTTTTTGTAACACCGAGTTTGCCCAAGTCTGTGCATTCCCTTTTTTTGTTGCATTCACAACTCAAATCTTTAAATCTATGGTGTAGTGCATCACCGAAACCCAGCGTCCACCCAGGTTCCATTTCATCACAGCAGAACGCTCTCTTGGTGCGCTACAGGGTCGACACTGTTTTCCCTGCTGATGAGATAACTGAATCTATCTCAAACATCAAACGTAGCACATTCTCACACAGCAGCCCACCCAGTACTGCGGCGCGGTGCAGCTTCAGAGCAACTCGTGGGCTGTCCTGGTGTAATTACTCACTGCGAGCACAGATAGCGATTGATTACAGCCAAGTCATTAAGGAAGGACTCAGCCTAGTGCAGGTTGATTACATTGGTTATCCGATGACTTTTTTCTCCCCTCTGGCGTGTTGTGCGGGTGTTTCCTGCTTAATAACAAGAAGATTAGATATTTACTTTAGAAATGAACGACACGAGTCATTTGAGGGAAACTCTGTTGCAGCGTCGCATCGATACCATGAGCTTTTTTTTCAATAAGGAATGTTTTACTTTGCTCTGATTATGTTTCCTGGATTAAATCCTAGTGGTGAAATGTGTTTATTCACTTAGCCCTTTTTTATTATGTTAGCTATTTGACTTTTTTAGCTGGCTACTGGGATGGAGTAAGGTTGCAGAGAAGAAACAGAAGCTTGTTTAACTTTGGAATAGCCCGTTTATACAACTCTGTTAATCAATCCATCAATCCTTTTGTTATCTATAATACCTATGGGATCATGTGACTGAAGGAAAACCATGAAGGAAACCATGTGGCGGCTTTTCAGATGGAAAGTAAAAGACAGTGTCACGGGGCTGGCAGATGACGTAGAGTGAAACAAGGGGGTGATCTTTATTTACAACAGAACAAAAACACTAAACATGAACGGAACAGAATATATATATAATCCAAGAATGGAACCGACTCTATCGCCAGGAGACTAAAACACATACACTAACCGGATCAGGAACAGGAACATAACAGGAACAGGAAGCAGTCACAGCTACAGGAACAATAACAATGATCCGGCCCCAGTAAACGGCTTAGCAGAAACGAAATACACCGGTCTAATGGACCACAGGTGCAGAGGGCGGGATACGCCTGTAGGCAACAGGAACCCAAGAAGAAGAAGAGTACCACGCAGTGGTAGAAGAAGAAGTAAGCCACGCAGTGTCATGACAGATAGTAAGTGCAACATGTCTTCCGTTCATGTGGATATGAGCTGGAGTACCACAAAGCTGTATGCTCGGTCTTCTGTTGTTCCTCATTTTTATAAATATTTATCCACTTTAAACCAACAGGATTTATCCAACGGGATTGTGTATTGGAAGCTGAAACCAATCACACTGAGAGGTGGGGCTACACCCTGAGCTTGTCACCAGTTTATAACCATTCATCCTCATGTTCACACCCATGGGCAATTTAGAGTCGCCAGTTGGCCTGTTGTTGATGTCTTTGGAGCATTGTGGGGAGGGTAGTGTATAATAACTCATGCAATCATGGAGAGATTCGAACCCTAATCCTTTTTGCTGTGAGGAGACTGTGCTAATGCCTAAGCTACCATGATGCTCTATGTGTAAATTTTCAATGACCACCACCAGCTCAGTGTAACGGACTTAGGAAAAGATGCCCACAAACACAAACAGTTTTTTCCTCTCACCGGCGAGTCTCATTCCTCGTACTGAGTTTTATGTTTAAAATATTTACTCAGGCTAATCCAGAGCACAGCTAGCTGCCTCCCTTGCTTTGATTGCCATCATCGTCATCTTGAAGTAGATCCAGAATGTGTTTTCTATTCATGAGCACAGTACTGTACATTAGGCAGATATCAAATTATTAGAGTACAGTTTGTTTTTTTCATGCGTATGGTATTGGTATGAAATTAATATCAATGCATCTCCACCCTGTAGACGGTGCTGACAACACTCAATCACACTGTCACACACTCGCAACCAGAAGCAAGAATCAGCATGCTCGGTCCTCTTTGATGGCTTTGGCAGTAAAAGAGAAAAATCAGGTCTGTGGTATTCATGGGCACGGCTGGCCCAGATCTGCAAGCAGCCTTCAGCTGTGCTGGCCTCATCCAAATCTTTCCAGCCTCCGCTGGACCTCAGCTGACCTGTCACGCGCAACCTGATTTAGCCACCAGCTAGATTTCTTTCTTCTTCTTTCTTCAAGAATATCGCTGAAAGAAGTGAAACGGTTCCACCAATAGAACAGGATTTCACCCTTGAAATTACAAATAAATGTCTGTTTATTATACAGGTCAGGATAGAGCCGAATCCACATTCTGCACGCCTTGTCTCAAGTATATTATACTTATAAATTTATATTTTCTGTCTAATTTGTTACGAACATTGGTACACCTGTACATTAGCATGTATCTAATTAGCCGCAGCCGCATGACCCATATCATGCACATGGCATGCACAAGGTCAACAGCTTCAGTTACTATTCATATTAAACATCAGAATGAAGAAGAATTGGGAAAGAGTGGGTCTTCCACCTGAAGGTTTTGATGTTTTATGTGTCTTGAGATGCCTTTCTTCTCAGCACGGTTGTAAAGAGTAATTAGAGGAGTAACTAAATATTCTTCCATGCAGCTAAAAAAAAAGATTGGCCATTTTCCTGTCTGATGTGTTTTTCATAACAAATTCTCTGCATTTTTCTGATGAACGACATAAAAAAATGTAGCACTCGAACCCAGGACCTTCCTGCAGTGATACAGATGTGCTCATCACTACACCATCATGCTGCCCACTATACCTACCTGGAAACATAAATAGACAATAAAAAACACCCATAATACAAGCGTGGATGTCTATCTGGTGTCCGCATGTTCCCACTACAGGAAACTCAATAAGGCTGCCCTGTCACTGAGTTCATGCTGATTGCCTGTTAAGTATCGCTGACTTGTATGATGACAGGCAGCAATAAAAACTGATTTATTCTTAATAATGCAAATGAAACCCCAAAAAACAAAGGCTCACAGCCCATACTCGTACAGAATAAACCAAACAATTTAAATTAGGTAGCTATATAGACTCACATGGAAGTAAATGTTCATGGAGAAAATGCTGAAATCAAAGCTTGACAGAACAGGAACTGGTTAAACGGATAATTAAACTAACAAGACAAATGAAAGTGGTGCCACTTGAAAGCACTGGTTGTCTGTTCTTTATGGCATTTGGCAGGCACTCTTATTCAGAGCAACTTAGCAGTTGAGGGTTAAGGGCTTTTCTCAAAGGCAAAAAAAAAATGGCAGCTTGGTGGTACTGCGTCTCGAAACTTCAACTTTTTTCCCCCCTCTTTTTCTCTTTAATTTATTCGTATCCAATTCCCACCCATCAGCTATTGCCTTCCCTATCACACGACCACCACTGACCAGGGAGGGGTGAAAGCACGCACACGCCCCCTCTGTGACATTCGATGCTCGCCACTCGCATCTTTTCAAGAAACACCTGAGCCCAGGACTCGAACCCAGGACCATAAACTCTGACTTCAATGTACAACTAAAGCAATATTAAGTTCTCAGTCAGTTTGAAGATCGCTAATGCACAAACACATCATGCATGTTGAGAGGGCAACAAGCTAAGGCTAGCGGCTAGTGCCAGAGTTCTTTTTCCCGCCCATTTTGTCACTAATTTATTCGTATCCAATTCCCACCCATCAGGTATTGCCTTCCTTATCACACGACTACCACCAATCAGAGAGGGACGAAAGCATGCACACGCCCCCTCCGTGACATACAATGCTAGTCACCCGCGTGTTTTCGAACTGCAGCGCTATGCGTATTTGGGGCGGGTCTAACACACTCGGAGGGAAAGCGCTATCCGCGCCATCGTACGAATGAGCCCACAGACGCCCGTGATTGGTTGGCGATTGCTGTGAGTGACAGGGAAGTGAGAGCTCATCCTCAGCCGTTTAGCTCCCATGGACTCCCAGCCACGGACGGCTGTGCGCATTAAACCAGATTCGAACTTGCGATTTCCGGGTTAATAGTCACGCACCTTGTCGGGAGCCTCTCGAACCTTCAACCTTACCCAGAGCCTTAAACACTGAGCGATGGCAGCTGACAGGAGAAACGGAGGCTGTTTCAGCAGAATGTTTCAGGTTTAGTTTGCAAGTAGCTTTTGTGGAACTGCCTGTGGATGTTTGCTTCCTAAATCCAGACACAAATCAACAATAAGCAACTGAACGAAGGTGGTATGTACAATATGTTTGACAGCAGTCTCAGATTAAAGTGAAATTCTAAACAAAGAAACAGATCTGGGGATGTTATTCGGGAAGGCTTTGGAAAAGTAGCACGCCATTCCTAACGATTATCTGAAATCATACACACACACACACACACACACACGCACACACACATGCATGACGCATCAGCCGCCACATGCAACAGACAGCCTCCTGTCACAGCAAAGGGACGACAGAGTGCAATTTTCTGCATGTCCCCTCTCCAACAAAGGCCAGACACGCGAGAGAAGATGCCGTTCCTTCGCTCAAGTACATTATCAGCATCGCTTTTTCACAAAGACGGAGCGGGTGCTGCTACTGATAGCGGACTGATAATTCCGGCTCTCACTTTGTTCCAGCGCTACTCTTATTCTCTCTGACAAGTGATGGAATAACCGTGCTACAATAAAGTGGTACTGAACCATATGCATGTGTGTGTGTGTGTGTGTGTGTGTGTGTGTGTGTGTGTGTGTCTTTTGAATGTAACAGAACATATGCACACACATCTGTTCTAACGTATTTTAGTTGCCTTAAAATGTAGCATTGAGCTGCTTTTAGGAAAATGTCCATCAAACATGGTGTCAAGTACCGTAAAAAAAGTAGCGATTCATTTTAATAGGATGAATTTGATAATGAATACCAGGCATTAAAGACTAACGGCATGACAGATCGATTTGCATCCCTCTGTTTGTACATTTGCTTCATGTACGCTATGCACATATGCACCTCCTTTCAAAATACTCACTTTTTTTTTATTTGTAGCCCGAAATTAAGACAGACGCACACACACACACACACACACACACACACACACACACAAAAAAAAAATCAGACCTTATTTACTGATTGCATCTTTTATTTCATTTCACTTCATGCACCGCTTAATCCTACCAGGGTTGCACTGAGGCTGAAGCTTATCTCAATAGACACTGAGGCGAAGGTGGTGTCCACCCTGAACAGATCGCCAGACCATCACAGGGCCAACACACACACACAAACATTCACACACACTTAGGGACAATTTTGAAGAGCCTAACGTGCATCTCTTTCCTGTGTCAGAGGAAACCAGAGTGTTAGCATACACGCTAAGCGAGTTAGCGTACGCGCTGGGAGGGAATTGTAGAAGCATTGGCGGACCACAGCGGAGAGCAGACGACGGGTGAAAATACAAAAGCAGTCTTTATTGAAGGTATTTCCACAACGCTGACAGAAGTCCAAAACCAACAGAACGCTCTGCACACCGTCTCTGTGGCGCAGACAGACAGGATAAACAACAAATTCAAAAACGAAAGTAAACAGACATACAGGAATATCCAAACACACACGGATCAGTCGTCTTAAAGGGGCGGCACACACAGACCGACAGAGCAGATAAAAATACCAGTAGAGTCCAGCAACCGCGTCTTTCACGAGCCCAGCTTTTAAGCGTGCTGGAATGCGATGCAGCTGGTAGGGGGAGGAGGCACGCTGATGACCCAGGTCGCCGGACAGCGCCCCTCACGGCGGGGTCGTGCCGCACCATGACACCGGAGTACCCAGATGAAACCCATACCAGCACAAGGATAACATGCAGACTTCACACAGAAACACCTTCACGTGCACAGGACTCAAACCCAGGATCTTCTTGTTGCGTGGTGTACATACTAAACACTATGCTACCATGCCCCCCTTTATGCAAACAGCAAACGGCTACTGCTTTGTTGAAGTGAAAATCTGCACCCACATCGGCCCTTTGCGGATAAGATTGGCCACCCCTGCTTTAGATGCCCACCCAGGTTCGTGACAGTGGAGTGGCTGACTGCCCAATGGTACAGGGTGCCCTCCTGTCTGCCTTCCATCTGGTTCTCTCTTTTAGTTATGCTGCCAGAGCCAGTCATGTCGAAGTCCTTGCTTGCACTTAGCAATTAATAAACTCTTCTATTTCCATTACACTATTATGAGTATGTCTATCTCTCTCTCTCTCTTTCTCGTGATTTTTGCTGAGGTACACATGCTTCTTCTGGGATGTTGGTGATTCTGATGCTTCTGCTGTCCGAGTCCTGTGGTCCGTCCTGGTGTGCTGATGTTGGCTGGAGTTCTCATCTTGGAAGCCCCTCGCTCCTGCTCATGGAGCTCCATATGGACTTGGATGTGCACTCACAGACCGTGGAGATGACTTTTCACTGCTGGTGATATAAACTCTTTTCCCACAATTATTTAGGACTTACAGTCGTGGTATGACCAACCGGACTACATTTTGGACTCTTCTTGTATATGGTTTGTATTTGTATGTTTTCACACAAATGGGTTTACCTTTTGGACCGGGTTCCTCTCAAGGTTTCTTCCTCACATCAACTGAGGGAGTTTTTCCTTGCAACCATCTTGCTCATTAGCTGTCATGACCCGGACATGCCGTGACCACTTCCCACCACCAGAGGGCGCTGTTGAGGCGTCACCTCACTCCCTCCTCTAATTACTCTGGATTCTGTTCACCTGTTTGCTGTTTATTTTGGGTATTTAAGGAAGCTGGTTTTTCATCTCTGTGCTGGGACATTGCACTCTGAACGCACACTGTGGCTTTGAATGCACTCCATGTTTCCTGATGATTAGTTTAGTGCCTTGCAATGCCATGTTGTTCAGGTTTGTTTTCTTCTTATAGTTGTTTTGTTTCTTTGAGAGTTCTTTTTCTTTTTTGCTAAAGTTAAGTTATTTTCTGTTTGGAGATAATAAAACCCCTGGAACTACTTGGACTTTATCTCTGTCTTCCTTTTTTGGATCTGGGGTCCTTGCAAACGGGGCGTAGGAACCGTCACCGCGGTCATGGCGCGTCTCGCCAGCCACCTGAATCTGACAATTAGGGATTTGTAGGAGTTGTAGAAAAGGTTTGCGACAATGTCAACTGGAAAAATGCCCTACAAATAAAATTGAATTGAATGCAACTTATAACAGCCAGGAGACTCACTAAGACGGGTAAAGGATCATCCTTTGTCTACAAAATATTAATCAGTAGCTGTACTGCACAACATGTTAATTAGCTTCCACCTCTGACGATCTGTAATCATTCAGCATAAAAGCAGATATTCCCCGGAGAACTCCAGTACGTGGAAGTGTACATGAAGGCAAGTAATCAACTATGGGTGGCAAGGCACTCTCAAAAGTTCTCAGGAGTAAAGTTATGGGCAGAGAGATGGATACAAAACAAAACCAAAAGGCGTGTCGGGTTATTCTTTAACCATCTCAGTGATATTTTGAAGATGTTTTCATTCGCCCTGATTTGAATTTAAATGTTCATTAAAAACCTAGCAAGTCATTTATAAGGTGTTTTGAGAAAAATGATTAAAAACCCTTTAATAGCCTCCCGAAAACTTGTTTTCTTACTTGGTTTTACCACGACCAAATCTTTGTGAGTATGCAGTACAGGCTCCAATGGCAAGGCCAACCTCCCCTCGACCCTAATTAGGATTAAGCGGCTTATAAAAAATGAATAACTGAAAGACCTTACAGGTTGTAGAATAATCTCATAACCCCATTTAGCCTGTAAACTCAATTTCCACAAATTTTAGTGGTGCTCCTTAAGGGAGCCTAATAGGCATAATATATGGTTTCTATGGCTGTCCTGTGTCCGTCTGTCCGTATCCATCCTCTCTCTGGCTTGCTGCGCAGCAAAAACGGACGTCCGTCACATTTCCTGTCCATGTAGATGGACTTCATTTAGATCAGCGGTCCACAACTTTTTTTGCGTCACGGACCAGTTTCATGTAAAACGATACTTTCAGGGACCGGTATAGACACCACTAATAACAAAGAGCGTAAAAATTCAACTCAACGTCTCTCCAAAGACGTTTGCTTTTTACTCATTTTTGCTTGTGGGTTATTTGTTTACGTACCGCATCAGGTGACCAAAAAACCCCCCCACCAATTTCCAATTTTCTCCCCAGTTTTAACGTATTCGGAAGCGCTATGCTCTCGCTCGGATAAATGAGCTCACAGACGCCCATGATTGCCTGGCGATCGCTATGAGTGACAGGCACGTGAGAGCATGCCATTCCTCCCTCCCATGATAGCTCGGCCAATTAGCTCCCACGGGCTCCCGGCCACCAAAGCAATTTTTCAAAATAAAAGCTCTTCCAGACTCCGACAAATAATAAATTTTTTTTATAATTCAACCTTTATGACGGCCCGGTACCAACTGACCCACAGCCTGGCACCAGTCCGCAGCCCGGTGGTTCGGGACCACTGCTTTAGATAACCCAAAGAACTGAGTTGAAAGTATACATTCTTACTTTATATAATGTAGAGATGTCATATTTTTCTACATTCGCCATTAAACAACAACAATTTATGGGTTTGCAGAGGGGCATCCTGGGACTATGAACATTTTAGAACTTAAGGTGTTCTGATTGGTTCTGTGTGATTATGCAATCAGTCCTTTGTGCTTGTCATCACACCCACCCCAACACACACACACACACACACACACACACACACACACATAAAATCTTTGTGGGAACACAGAACATGAACTCGTTAAACGGATAAATAAACCAACAAGACATGTGATAGAAATGAAGGAGGAAATCAGCGAGTGAGAGGCCATGAACAGAAAATTCAATGCTAAACTTTCCTTCTTTTGCTTCAGAACAAATCTGTAAAACACACATTTAATTCCCCCATAACGGCGCCACACTTCTCTTATAACGCCAGCCTCGAGCACCGTATAATAACGATATCTAGCAGGAACTTCGCCTTTAGTCAAAGCCTACGAGTTGCATGGTTTTGCTTAATGCTTAAGAGAAACGCACCAGGCATAGATGTTTCATGTGATGTGGAAATTCCACAAGGCAGCACGGTGGTGTAGTGATTAGCATGTCTGCCTCACAGCAAGAAGGCTCTGGGATGGAGTCCCTTTATCAGCGATCCTGTGTGAAATTTGCATCTTTCCCTTGAGCTTGCATGGGTTTCCTCTGGGTACACTGGTTTCCTCCAACAGTCAAAAGGCATGTACGTTACGCTAACTGGCTGTTCCAAATTGCCCCTAGGTGTAAGTGGAAGTGTGAATGGTTGTTTGGGACCCAGTGTCTCCCTTGTGACTTTAGCAGGATCAAAAAATGAATGAATGATTACCCTGCTCCAATTAGCTGAAAATATGTGGTTGGTCCCGCCCCCTTTTCCACTCTGTAGCCATCACAGTGAGAAGTGTGAATGCGTCCGGTGCTCTGCGATTGCCCGGTGGTGTCGCCTGCCTCTCACCAGACGTGATTGGCTCCAGCTCACCTAAGATTAACCCAGTGCTTCTCAAATAGTGGGGCGACCCCCACCCCAAAAAAAAAGGTGTTATGCCAGGGGGGGCACGTGTGACCCTGTTTTTGCCATACTGTACTAGAATGAAGTGTAATTGCACCTCCAGTACAGTAGGTGGCAGTGGCGCTCTCATTGTTGCGCTATGGTGTCGGGGATTTTCGCAGCGAGCAAACGATATGAAGT
>JAQNCB010000024.1:2977687-2999880 GCA_030068295.1 Euristhmus nudiceps | reverse complement strand
TGTATTTGGCTCTTATTTCATTCTGGTTTTACTCTTATTATAAAATTTAATGTGGAGTTTTTGTAGAGCTTGGAATGAATGAGGCGATTTACATGTAAAAAGTGATTCATTATACAAAGAAATCATGATACGAAAGCCACTCCGGAATGGATTAATTTCATATCTCGAGGTTTCTAGGATTGCTTATGTTAATGAAACGATTCTTTTATTTGATTCATTGGATTCATTGTCATTACTTTATTTGCCATGTCATTTTTAAGCCTGATTCATTAAATTGAATCGATTTTAAGATGTAATTTTGGCACATGATTGATTTATTTTTGATTCGTGAGTCATTTACTTTTAACATGTAATAGAAAAAAAACAATTCTTTTATTTGATTCATAGGAATCATTTATTTTCCACATCTATTTAAATGCTCGATTTGTTTATTTGATCTCTTGATTCTTTTTTTTTTTTTTTTTTTTTTTTTTTTTTTTTTAGAAAAATGGTATTTGACACGATTCATTTATATTGATTCATGAGTCATTCATTTTAAGGTGTGATTCCTTTATTTTCCATATGATTTTTAAGCCTGATTCATTAAACTGAATTGATTTCAAGATTTTGTGATTTTGGCACGTGATTGATTTATGTTGATGCATAAGTCATTTACTTTTAACATGTAATTAAAAAAAACAAAAAAACGATTCTTTGATTGTATTCATGCGATACCTTTATTTCCAACGTCAATTTTTTTTTATCCTTGATTCGTTTATTTCGACTCGTGAATCATTATCGTGTTATTACATGTGACTCTTCGATACGATTCGTTTACCTTGATTCCTGATTCAAACATCTACAGACCAGGCCCATGTGATCCCGTGTGATGATTTCACGTTTCTATCTGAGATGCTCTGAGAATCATTCCTTTTCATGTGTGAACGCGTCTCATTCGCAGAACCACTTGAAAGACATTTAACCGGCGCGTGGAACCTTCCATTCTCGAAGAGTACACAATAAAGAGAAGCATGTTCTTCAGACCCAAGTAAACTCCATCTATGATCTTGACTTCACTGCGAATATAAAATATTTGCCCTCCGTCGCGTTATTTTCACACATTCCGTGGAATATTTGCCAACCATTACCTGAGAGATGAGAAGGCAAACATCTGGAAGTGTCTGGAGTCACGTGCGTACAAAAAACGTTGGGATTCGGCTTGATATCTGTGCGATTTTAAAAGAAGAAGAAGAAGAAGAAGAAGTAATTCCACTCCGAGTGGATGTAGTTACATATGCGTTCAATCACAGGTGCGTTTAGCGTTTCGCGCCGGAGGCCTATTAATTCTCTCAGCGCAGGAGATTCAACAGAGAGCAAACAGTTTCTGGCTGTGTGTCATCCTCCGCAGCGTGTGATATATAAGGTTAGGCCGCGCGGCACCTGGATAAGAGGGCTTTTTGTCATGCGCGTGTAAGGCGGCGATACATAACTCCTTTATCGCTAGCTCCTGGCTGCTAAGCTTATCCCGGCTTTAAGACTGCCGCACGAGTCTTTCTAATGAGGCTCCCTGGGCCGCCGGGATCCGTCCGATGCACACGTGTTCTACATTTCAAACAGCCGAGCACGAATCACACGCACGCGGTGTAAGCTTGCGCCTTAAGTCTCGCCTCTCAAAAGCGAGGCATGGCATGCTGAGATGCTACGGGCTGATGCTTGCACTTTCTCGCCTTCTCTTTGTTATAGCTGCTCGGCATGCATATTTTATATTTCTCTCTTCTGTGAACGCTCATAACCTTGAGGCGTGATGAACCGCCACCGAAACCGCGCGTATCTCGGATAAGACCTCTTCCCCGGTACGAGGCTTGAGCTGCGAGCGTGCGCTGATTTCTACACGGGCTGAAAGGCAGGAAGGAAAGACGGCAGGGCGAGGTTGATTAGGAGGAACACATATCGCTCCTGTCCAGACGCTGCGCGCCACGTCGAGGACGCACAGCTCACGACCCTTAATCAACGCAAGGGCCATCAGCGTTAAGTGAGGAAGCTCGGTGGAGAAGACGACGAGACGGCTCACTCTCTCTCTCTCTCTCCATGAAGCTGCGCCGGCGATGAATCTCTGTCTCTGTTTATAATATCACAATACGGTATAAAACTACAGCCGCACCTTCGTCTGTATCTTTATATTTATCTCTTTCAGCACATTGAACTCCTGCCGTGATTATATTTATGGAAATACAATTTAAAGCATAAAAAAAGTAAAACCGTCCATATAAATGTTTCAGTTTAAAAACCGACAAAACTCCCAGCAGTTTTCACTAAAATCCGCTTAAACGCCATTTTAACGTAAAATATCATCATTTAAATGTTTATGAAAAATTTTTACGTCTGAAAGAAGCGATCAATTCTCTGAACATCACATTCAGTACTTCGAACATCCCTTCACCCCTATAATGGATTTGGAACATTCCACAGGTCACATGTTCAACAGGAAGTTGCATCATATTAATTAACTGAACACCATGTGAAGACATGTGTACAAGAAAAGTAAGTTCTTTCTTTCTTTTTTGGGGTTTAATACTGCGTGATGAGACTGTAACCCTTTACATCAACAACACAGCAGAATTTCAAATTAAACCATTACAGAGTTTTTAATGTTGATGATTAATAAAATTAATAATAATATACAAAACAAGCTTCACTTTTTTACTCCATCCATCCATCCATCCTTCCATCCATCCATCCTTTCATTCATCCATCTACTCATCCATCCTTCCTTCCTTCCATCCATCCATCCATCCATCCATCCTTCCTTCCTTCCTTCCATCCTTCCTTCCTTCCATCCATCCATCCATCCTTCCATCCATCCTTCCTTCTTTTCATTCATCCATCTACTCATCCTTCCTTCCTTCCATCCATCCATCCATCCTTCCTTCTTTTCATTCATCCATCTACTCATCCTTCCTTCCATCCATCCATCCATCCATCCTTCCTTCCTTCTTTTCATTCATCCATCTACTCATCCTTCCTTCCTTCCTTCCATTCATCCATCTTCCCATCCTTCCTTCCATCCATCCAACCTTTCATTTGTCCTTTCTTTCTTAATTCCTTCCATCCATCCTTCCTTCCTTCCTTTCATTCATCCATCTACTCATCCTTCCTTCCTTTCATCCACCTCTCATTATTCCTATTCATCCTTCCTTCCATCCATCTATCTAGCCTTCCTTCCTTTCATCCACCTCTCCGTATTCCTCTCCACCCTTCCTTTCATTCATCCATCTACTCATCCTTCCTTCCACCCATCTATCCACCCTTCCTTCCTTTCATCCACCTCTCAGTATTCTCTTCACCCTTCCTTCCTTCCATTCATCCATCTACTCATCCTTCCTTCCTTCCATCCATCCATCATTCCTTCCTTCCTTCATTCCATCCATTCAGGCATCCTTCCTTCTGTCCTTTCATTCATCCATCTATTCATCCTTCCTTCCATCCATCCATCCTTCCTTCTATCCATCAAACCGTTCATTTGTCCTTTCTTTCTTAATTCCTTCCATCCATCCACCCTTCCTTCTTTCCTTTCATTCATCCATCTACTCATC
Organism: Euristhmus nudiceps; assembly: GCA_030068295.1. Classification (NCBI taxonomy): domain Eukaryota; kingdom Metazoa; phylum Chordata; class Actinopteri; order Siluriformes; family Plotosidae; genus Euristhmus; species Euristhmus nudiceps. The sequence continues at coordinate 2,996,308 of JAQNCB010000024.1, read as the reverse complement.
CTTCCTTCCTTTCATCCACCTCTCAGTATTCCTCTCCACCCTTCCTTCCTTCCTTCCATCTTCTCATCCTTCCTTCCATCCATCCAACCTTTCATTTGTCCTTTCTTTCTTAATTCCTTCTTTCCATCTATCTTTCCTTCCTTTCATCCACACCTCAATATTCCTATCCATCCTTTCCTTTCATCAATCCATTTATCTATCCTTCCTTTCTTATTTCCTCGCTTCAATCCATCCTTTTAAGCAAACTATCCATCCACCTACTCAACAAACCATCCTTCCTTCCTTCCTTTCTCCCTTCCTTTCTTCCACCTCTCTATTCCTCTCTTTCATCCATCAGTCAATCCATCCATCCATGCTTCCTTCCATCCATCCATCCTTTCCTCCTTTCTTAATTTTTCATCCATCCATCCATTAATTTCCTATTCGTCTATCCATTCATCCATCCTTTCAACCAGCTGTCCATCTGTTCATCCTTCCTTCCTTTCTCACTTATTTCTTCTTCCCTCCTTCCCGTTAACGTCTAAACTCATTTCGGAGTAAAATAGATTCGGAGCAAAATGAAAGAGATTGCGATCGATGAGATCATGTTTTCTAAAATTTACTTTCATGCTAAAATGTAAATCGTTACCTCTGTGAGGTGGTGCGAAAAACCGACGGGTTAAACAGAACGACAAACATGAAATCAGCCACATCCGCACCCACATCCTGTCCCACCTGTACAGTCTGTTCTGTACTATTTTGGAGAGAGAGAGATGTAAGACGGGACATTGTGTACTTCAGTCTCACTTTCATCAGCGCTGAGTGTGTATGAGCCGCCTCTGTGCTTCAGCACAATGAGTAATGAAACTCTCTGGCTGGAACACAGAGAAGCCGCTTACGGGCGGTGTCGAGCTTGCTACGGCTGCTGACTCGGGCACAGCGAGATAATGCAAGCCGGAGAGGGAGAAGGAATAATACGAGGGGGAGAGGTAAAGCTAAGCGGCTTCATCAAACCTCCCCAAAGACACAGAGCATCCGAGTCAAACGAAACAAAGGCGTCACGTTTGATTCCCGATTAACTCGGAGCCTGGAAAGTCTTAGACAAAAGCCGTCTCTCTTTCACGAGCGTTTCTTTCTTGAAAAATGAAAAGGCAACGGAGGGAATTATTTTGCAAGAGATGTCTGCGGGACACAATCGACCGATATGAGAAGCTAATCAGTGATGAGGAACGCTTCAATAGGACGTATCTCGTTTCGTAAAGAGCGCCTCTCCATTAAAGGAACGAAGGAAGAGCAAATTATAACGCTGATGTTTTCCCCATTGTTCTCACCTAGTGGAACTGACAGAAGGCGATACTGGGGTAATCTGTGGACGGAAGCACGTTAATGAGACTTTTCTTCCCTCGCTCAACAATGTGTAATTGAGCTTGGGGGGGGGGGGATGACGGCAGTTGCCTCACGTTTGGGAGAAAAATTCACGCTCGAGGCAAAATCAATATTTATTACCGCTCTCCTTGCTGGACAGCTCATATCTACGTAGAAACCTTTTCCATGTTAATGAAAGCGCAAAGCAATGACATTACAACTGAAAGAAAACCTCCAAGACAGTCAATTAAACCTTATTCGCAAGCTTTCGGCAATGTTTCTTTCTTTGCAGTACAAATTTAGCGATGCTACGACAGAAGGGACTGACGTCTGTTTGGATGAGGTGGATTTTTGAAAGCTGTGTAGTTGCGTTCACATATCAAAAGGTGTCGTCCATCTGTCATGGGGAGAAGAGATCAGGTCTGCAGGTCAGACTATTAACCCGGAGATCGCAAGTTCGAATCCGGTTTAGTCCACACGGCCGTTCGTAGCTGCAAATCAATGGGAGCTGATTGGCCGAGCTCTCACGGGAGGGAGGGACGGCATACGTTCACTTCCCTGTCACTCACAGCGATCGGCAGCCAATCACGGGTGACTGTGAGCTCATTCGTACGAGGGGCCGGATAGCACTTTCCCTCCGAGTGTGTCGGACCCGCCACCAAATATGCATGGCGCCGTATATCGAAAATAGGCGGGTGGCTAGCATTGCCATCAATGTCACAGAGGGGGCGTGTGCATGCTTTTGCCCCTCCCTGGTTGGTGGTGGTCGTGTGAAAGCACTGCTGTAGTGGTGGGTACACGCCGGTACACGCAGTGTACCCACTTGTTTTAGTGGTTGAGTTGCGTGTACTGAACTAATTTGGTCTACTTTAGAGTTGATCAATGTAAATTTCCACGAATGTGGAAATAAAAAGTGGATGAAGTGCTAAATAGTTTCAATGCCCCTCCCAGACCCCCCCTGTGCGCCTCGGTCGCTTTGCTGCCATCGTGTACTCGCTTATTTTTTGACCACTACAGCACTGTGTGAAAGGGAAGGCAATATTGATGGGTGGAAATTGGATACTAATAAATTAGGGAGAAAAATCGGGGGAAAATATAAACAAAAATGTTCTGCAAGTCAAATCATACGATATCCATACGAAAGTGATACGCATGTTGCTGTACAGAAAAATTCCTCGTACGATATTCCTGTGATACGCAGTTAACATACAGTACGGCCACCATACGGCTCAACCTAACGCTGTCGTAAAAATGTTGACACACGTGGGTATATATGGAGGTCCAATAGAAGGATGATTAGCCTCTTACCTACCCTGTGGGAAAAACTACAATCCCACCCCCCCCCCCATCCCTGCGGGAAACGCGAAAAATTATATTTTAAAGTGAAATAATCGCGTTATTACTTTAAATCGGTTAGTCACCACCTCATGTTCACATCCTTCCAGGAACACTCAAAGCGATTTTCGGGGAAGGTAGGTAAAGGGTTAATGTATATAAAATTTATGTTTCTCATAACCCAGCGTTATGATGTCATAGGGCATCGCGCAACAGACCTAGCGAAATGGACCTGATGTTGAAAATATCACCAAAAAGCGACGTTCCAAGCTCCAAGACAAAGGGCTACGCTGGGGCTTTCTGTCAAAAAAAATCTGCGTTTTATACAAAAGTGCTTGGGATTTTTTTGCCATGTGGCACGATTTCAATAAAAAATGTTTATGGCTCAAACTACAGTTGCGTTTTTTTTATAAAATTCTAAATACTAGTGTTGGATTAAACCATTGCTTCTCAAATGGTGGGGCGCGCCTGAGTTTTCTTGTTCCTGGGGGTGGGCGTCACAGAAAATAATTGAGAGGCGCTGGATTAAAGAAACCAGATGGGAGGGCGGCAGGGTGCCACCTCACAGCAAGGGGGTCCTGAGTTCAAGTCCCGGGTGTGACGAGGGCGTTTCTATATGGATGTTGTTTGCATGAGCTCCCTGAGCTTGTGGGCTTCCTTCAGAAACCCTGGTTTCCCCCGACAGTCTAAAGACATGGACGCTAAGCTCCACGGTGTCCCAAATTGCCCCAGGTGTCAGTGTGTGTTCCCTGCAATGGTCTGCTGTGCTACTTACGGTGTTCCCCTGCCTTTGCTCAAATCTGGCTGGGGCTCCGGCCTCCCCGCGCCCCTATTAAAGCAGTTCAGAAATTACATGACATCTGATTGGACTTTTCTTCGTGTCCTCAGTTATATAAGGAGCCCATTTCCCAACAAGAACAGCACCGCATTAGGAAGAGAGTGGCTATTGATTAATTAATTAATCTAATCAATAAAATCAGAGATAGACATGTAATTAAGATTAAACGTGTAGGATGGCGCATGAGTCATTCGTCTTACTCATCCTGTCTAAACTTTTTGAAAAGGCCAGCACACACACAGAAAGAAAGGAAAAAGGAAAGAAACGGCGATAAATTTAGATTGTTTAGTTCCGGTGGCAATTCGCTATGGTTACCCTGCCGCAGTCACACACCGGATCAAACTAATGTCTCTGAAAGCAGTGAAGTGTGCAGTGTCAACAATAGAGAACACTTCCCCTGGAGTTTTCAGTGCCAGAAATGTTGTTAACGGTTCCTGCCGATAAACAGACACGTGCGTTTGGCCGACAGCCTCGAATCCGCGCCTCTGTGTTTGGATATTTCTATCAGGCTTCTGCGATCCCCGCTTAACTACTTTCAAAAACAACACATTTGGAATTGATTTTGCACACCTGGCAAACACTTGGACCTGGGCGCTGCTGCCGTAACAAAAGTAATAATCCTTTTTTTCAGCTATCGCCTGTTTGGTGTTCGTGTTTTGGCAACCGTTTGCGTCTTGGTAAACGTGGAGCTCAAAGAGCACGTGCACAAACTGGAAAGACGCTTGATGATTTGTAAAGATGAGCAGGAAATTTGATTTGTGTCTCCCTCCCCAAACAGTGAATTTTGTGGAGGTGGAACCGATGAGAACTATAAGTAGTACAAGCAGTTTTTTTTTTTCCCAATCCCAGAGGGCGGCATGGTAGCATCGTGGTTAGCACTTCCTCCTCGCAGCAAGATGGTCCTTGTTTCTGTGTGCACTTTGCATTTTCTCCCCATGCTTGCGTGGGTTTCCTCTGGGAACATCGGTTTCCTAGCACAGTCCAAAGACTACTTCCAAATTGCCCAAGGTGTTAATGGCTATATGTCTGGGTTGGCCCTGCAATGGACTGGCACACTGTTCAGAATGTAACCCTAGCTTTGTCCAGAGTCAACTGGGATAGGCTCCAGCTTTCCTGTGAACTCAAACAGGATTAAGTGGTACGGATAGGACCATCAAGCTTTTCTATGGATAGTCTAGTCTCAGGATGGTGGACAAGTCGGATGTTGCTAGGGATGATGGTAATTTGGGATGAGACGTGTTAAGTAGCCTGTTGATCGGGCTGTTGAAGGATATTCATGGGGAGCAATTAGGATATTGCTAGGGTTGAATGAGATCCAAGGAAGAAAGGGTGGTTATGTAGGATGTTAGTAGCATTGACAGTGATTGAGTCGGATAGGTCTGTGTCCTAGTAAAGTAAGTTGAGCTTTGGGGTGGCGTGTTTTTCGTAGAATATTGTTTGGGTGGATAGTGAATAAGGATACGGTTAAGTAGAATATCTCTAAGGTTGGTAGGGGGTTTTGGTTGGGGGATAAATTGGACATTGCTAGGGCTTGTAGGGGTTCAGGGTCAGGGGTATGTATGCTAGTGTTGATGGAGATTTGGTGCCTCTTTAAGTAGTGACATCAAATTTGGTGTGGATTCAGGGTTTTAAAGAGTCAGAGTAGCAGGTGGGTAAGGTGTTGCTATTGTTTGTGGAGATTTTTGAGTTTGGTAGGGATTCAAGGTAGCAGGTGAGAAGGATGTTGCTATTGCTGGCATAGATTTGGGGTTTTGTGGGGATGCATGGTGGCAAGCGAGTAGGATGTTGCCGTTGTAGAGTTGGTGTTTGGTGGGGATTCAGGGTGGAAGGTGAGTAGGATGTTGGTAGCGTTGGTAGAGATTTGGAGTTTGTTTGGAGATTCGGGGTGGCTGGTAAGTAGGATGTTGGTAAAGTTGATGGAAATTTGGTGTTCGGTGGGGATTCAGAGTGGAAGATGAGTAAGTAGGATGTTGCATGTGTTGGTAGAGGTTTGGGGCTTGGTGCGGATTCAGCCTGGCAGGTGTAGGATATTGCGACAGCTGGTGGGCAAGTAGGATGGTAGGGTGTGGGATTAGGGAGGTAGGACAATTGTGGATGTTTATGGAGTGCCGGGGCAAGTAGCTTAATGCCTCCGAAGCTCCTTAACAGCCTCGCCTGAGGCACATTTCATTTTGCTTCAGCCTGACCACATTTACATGCATGAAAAGACCTCCCTGTCCACTTTGGCTCCTGACAGTATACTTTTCTTAACTTAACTGGCCTCATTCACCGAAGTGAGGCTGCCAGCTCAACTTGCATCAACTTCATGTGCTCAACAGACCGCATCTGACCAGGAACCTCATGCTAGCCAGGGAAATTCAGTGGTGCATTCCTTTTTCATCTTCGCCCGCTCTCAATTGGAAATTAAATGTCGTTTGGTTTTAGCTTTCACTCTTGCCCGTCTGGTTAGTTATTCATACTGACACTTTCTCTAATGGTTTGCACAGAGAATCGCCACCTAGGCCCCTTAACGCCCTGCTCTCAATGCTTGATGCATGAAGACTCCCCCAAATTGGCAATCAGGTGAGCTTGGCTCAGACAGAGGCTCAGCTCGTTGGCATCCTGACTCCAATTCTCTTCCTTGGCTGTTTCCTCCATGGCCCTGACAGGTGCTCCCGACAAAATCCATTACCATCGCAATTACATGATCTTCTTACGTCTCCTCTTCTCAACTTTCCTCTCTCTAAAGCTGCCATCAGCCGATACCCTACCCGCCTGTCTGCTGGACGACTGGATAATTACAGGGGTTTAAGAGGAGGAAGCCTGCTTTAATCTTCATTAAGGCACGAAGATGGGTCGGCTGTCGGGGGCGTACAGGTTGAACGAGTGTCAGCGCCCTCTTTCCTGTCTCTTGCACTCAGGTTCTCTGTGCTGTAGCTGAAAAATGAAGCCCGAATGCAATAAATGTCTACCTCTGCACGACAAGGATCATTTGTGCTGCCAGTACTACTCAGTGGGCGCGAAGAGGCACGAGGTTTGGGGTTAATGGCAGGTTCACGTTAAAGGAAGCAGGAAGGTGTAATGCATGTATTTGTTGAGGTGAACCTGTGAAACCCCTGTGCAGACTACACTTTCTACTAAACACTAAACACCGGATCCAACATCAATATTGAAAAATTAGCGTGTTCAGTGGCGCAAGCGAAAACTGTAATTAAAGCTTACCTCCCGTCATTTTAACAGAGCGAACATGCAAAAATAGTGCCGATCTGATGCAATGCACTAATTTTATGCCACCCACCTACAAAGAGTGCAGTCTCCGAGCCAGCAAGACAGACACAATAAATTAACGTGGCTGCAGGTAATTAGCAGCCGTTTCAATCTCATGCTCATTAACTGTGGCGCCCCCTCCCTTCAACGGACGATTGCAGCGTCCTGTAATGTGATAGCTTGGAGAATCGTCTCACGGACGCTCACCCGAATCGATTTGGCCACCTTTCATTTTGAAAACTCGTACAAATTAACACAACCATCAAATGCTTCGGATTTTCCTTTGACTCGCAGGTAGAATCTGAGAATGGTCTAAATAGACCGAGACTGAATAGATGAAAGGGATACGCTGTTTTATTACATTGCCTCGTAATAACCGGCTCCGGAAAGACCCCGCAAATCTGAATATGCAAAAAAGGACATTATCCAAAGTTTAAGTCGGTGACTTTTTCTTCCCCTTTTGTTACCGCGACATCAGATTTAGGAGCATCCGTCATCCTGGCGCGCTTCCTGTTGAGAGAGATTAATTGCATCGCCCCATCCTCGCATGCGTGGACTGCATAATCACCTTCCTTAATGAGGGCTGCCATTTACCACCACAATTACTGCGATTTTCAAAGCCATTCAAATCCTGCATCCAAAGGCCAAAGTTTTGGTCAGACCAGTTGCCATGGTGAAACCACCCTCCCCACATCCACCACCTCGTCCTCCTCAATCACGCCGCAGTTTTAATTGAATATATTAATGCAGACCTGATAGGGCTTATGGGGGTTATTCGTTCATAACTGAGCTAAAAATAGGCGTAATTGTAGAACTTTGTGGAAGGAAGTGTGAAATCGGGTGCTTTTTTCCTTCGCCAAGTCTGTTGTGTGTTTTTTTTTTTTTTTTTGGTGTATGTGTATTAGTGACCTACTGCTTCAATATACTGTGACCTTTGGATGCTGCCATTTAAGGCTTAATCCCATTAACCTTAAGAAGAAACCGTGGACCTAAGAAAGTTTAGGTCATAGAAGACTCTGGAGGTCTGGAAATAGCTTGCGCATTTGTCACTCCTCCTTCCTGCCTAACGTCCTTTGAGAGAGGACACTGCTTTCTGAATCTTGTCTTATTGGGAAATGGTCATGCTACACTCTATCACCAGTCTGCCAGACTGCTTTGGGACGGTATGATTGGAAAGGTCCAATTCAAAGCGTGACAAGAATGAAGCGTTTTCCCTGCCTGATAGTGTGGTACGATGTAGTTTTCTACCCATTTCCCAGATACAACCGAGACGGGAGGGGAAAAAACCCGCAGGATCCCACCTCTGAGAGCTTTCATTCAAATTCATACCATGTCTATGTCCAAAATCCACACAGTAATCAAGAGGAAGTCATTTGAAGCTTGCCAAGGGCCGGACTTAGTGTTCCTGAGAAATGACAGATGGTACCCATCCTTTACTGTGATGACATTTGCAAATAGGCCACTTGGATCTTCCTAGGGGTTCATAATTACTGGGAAACCAATTAACAGAGAACGGAGGCACCAGGTCCAGGTGCTGTGGAGCACCTCTACGGCTGCCAGACTTTGCTGATTTATGCAATAAATGGAAAAGAATATCAGTCAAGCTGTCTAAGAAGCGCCATAATATAATAAATTCCAAACTCACTTACAATGGATAAGGTTGTTATTGGGATGTTTAGATGCCTCCTGAATTTCTAGAACATTGAACCAGCCTTTAATATGAAAAAAAGTTCTCTTTTTTTCATTTTTTTTAATTTTTGTTTAAAATTCTTTAAAGTGTCAGAATAGCCCAAGATATGCTGAATATATGATTTGCCATAATCAATCAAGTCTGTAGAGCCGTACTCGATCTCTGAAATGGGAACACCCACTCATATTTCATGGACGTGTTCGAACTGTAAAGCTGCGTCCGTGACGAGAGGCGAAGTTTTCTCCAGCAGCATGATGTGGATGGGTACATTCATGCTGAATTCGCCAAAGTTTAACGGTCTTGCAACACCATTTAAGCAATAACCAATCCAGAGCTTCAAGATATCTTTGACCTGCTGCCAAACACAGAGTTCCCCGAAACGTTTCCCCAATACATTTCCCCTATGGGAGCAACGAATGTGAGAGTAATGATGCCGCCTACATCAATATGGAAGAGCATCTCAGTATTGCTGTATGCTTTACGAATATATGCAGAAATTTTGTAAGGATAATAACCGGAAACGCCATGCTTGGGTCTATGTTTCTGTTTCCTGTGAGTATATACAGTGGAACCTCGAGATACGAAAGCTTCAGTACATGAAAATTTCATTTTGCGAAACGATATGCGAAGATTTTTTTGCTTCATATTACAAAAAATTATTCAGCATACAAAAGAAACAGAAAAAGGGATCGTTCCCATCATGCTCAGTACCATGATCCTGTTCTCCTATTGGCCGAATCTTTCTCATCAAGCATCAGTTGTGTGTTTGTTGGTCATACCAGTACAGTACAGACATTTTATTTCGGCATTCACTATTGTTCAGTTCCGATCCGAAAAAAACAACCGAAGAAGAATCCGATGAAATTAGAAACTGAAAAAAGAAAAATAAATTTTAGGTGTAAATAAGTTTGTGTTAATGTTTCCTGCCATTTATTTTCTGCCGTTTGTCCTCCTCCTCGCCACTTTCGCTTTTGGACATCGCCTCACTTGAAAGGTAAGGTTCCACATTTTCATTTTTTTCATTTTTTTTGCATTATGTTCTATTATCTACTTAATTTACAGGTATTAACGGTTAGGTTCGGTATATTGAATGATTCAAATGTATTTGGCTCTTATTTCATTCTGGTTTTACCCTTATTATAAAATTTTATGTGTTTTTATAGAGCTTGGAACGAATTACATAAAAACACGATTCATTGTACGAAAAAATCATGATACGAAAGCCACTCTGGAATGGATTAATTTCGTATCTTGAGGTTCCACTCTATTTATGTTTAGACTTAACCCTTCCGTGTTCATGGTGCGCAAGAGTCTTCATTCCATACTTGCCAAGTGATAATAGTAATGATAACATAAGCAATTTATTATGATAATATAAGGTTAAGCAACATAAACTAATAATAATAAGAGCGGTTTATTAGTGAAGTAGCTCAATTCTCCTCATGGATCCATACTTCCTGTAGGGAATTAGCTGTTCACTAAGCTGTTCACTGTCACTACTCATGGTTTCACTCAAACATTTCGAAGAGAGAAACAAGTCAGCGGGTTACCTAGACAACCAGAGCTGAGGCCACGAATACGAATTACTCGTCGCGAAGCGATTTGCATGCCGCTCGAATCACTTGGCGCTTAAAACTGCTGAGGCTCGGTGTCAGATTTTTTTCACCGAGTACAACTCCTGCAGAAACTTATAAAGCAGTCCGTTAATACCGGCCCTGAGGCATACAGAGGAATACACCCGAGTGTATTTTCGGTCCTCATCAAACCACGGTCTCGTAGTCCTGTTGTTGCTCCACTTCTTTCTTCTTTTTCTTCTTTTTGCGCCGGCACAGGCCGTGCAGGCCACAGAAGCAGGCAAAGGTAAACTGAGGCATTGCCTACCTGTCTTCCAAACCTCACAGGTATCGACGCCACCTGCAGAGACACAAGGACAAAGAAAAAAATTGTAAGCAGAGAAAAGAGAACCATAATCATTCTTGAGCAGTACAGCGGTAGCTCCCAACAGCCCCTAGTTGGTCCAGATAGAGAATCTTGGAAAGGCATCAAGGCATTTAAGCCTCCTGTGGCGAGAGCGAAAACCAGGACGTAAGCTTCACATCTGTGACGGATGTACAATAAATGTGCAATTCTAGCACAATGAATTGCAAACAACGATGCATTGAGCAAGAAACGTGCCAAAATATGGGGCTTGGAACAACTGCTATGTTTATGTTAATGTACCGCATTGTTTTGTGTCTGCAGCCTCGCTAAATGCCGCAGTGAGCTGCGACGGGGAGATTACAAGCCGAGCCCGCTCGGGACTTGGCTTGTTTGCGCTGAGTGCTGATGAGCTTTTGACGAGAGGACACCGACCGTCATACAGAGCTCAGGCTGCAATTAACTCGAGTGGCGATTTGCCTCCGGAGAATTGAAACGCCGGCGAGATCTTAGGTTAAGCCTTGCAGCGGAGAGGTGTTCATGTGCATAAAATCCACCACACCAGGATGTGCTCATCCATACATCCTGTCAATTTTACTGCCTGGATTGTCTTATGTATATGGATGAGGCAGTGACAGTACAAATTCATGAGTATGCCTGCAGCATTGAGAATTCTCTGTGGAGTGTGAGTGTATATCACAGAGAATAAAGCCTCACAGTCAAACTTGGGATGAAAAGCAATATGACCAGGATGGTTGTATTGCTAGGAAAATAATAGGCTAGGATGATACATTCGTGAATTCAACTGTACAAAGTCCCAGCATCCCTGAAATTTATCTAACCTCACCAACTTCCACTGAGGCAATTGGATTATTCAGAGTGACCACAGGAGACCCTTGGTATCCTCAATATGGAGATCGAGTGGAAGCAAATCAAGACCAAATCCTTGGACAGAGATGGTTGGAGTCGATTAGCTGCCCAATACACCGGTCAGAGTCGGCAGAACTAGGTCTGAGTAAGTCTTGGTGTGGGGTCCAAGTGAAGTATCGGCGCTAAAGGATATTCAATAGTTGCTTAATAACCCAGATGGAGGCTACTGCACATGCGTAAACCTTCCATATTCAGACAGCAAGTTGTGCTTGGAACAAGATGCTCTGGACCAGATTGAACCCTTACGCCAGGGGTGTCAAACTCATTCCCAAAAGGGTCGTTTCAACCAAGCAGCAGCACACCAGACACCTCAAGTCTTCAGGCAGTTGATTGGTCAATCGCTGTACAGAGCACACAGATTGACCAATCAACTGCCTGAAGACTCAGATCAGTTGATTAGATGCTGTTTTGCTGTTTGGTTGAAACAAAAATGTGCAGCCACACGGCCCTTTTGGGAAGGACTTTGACACCTGTGCCTTAGGCTGTCGAGTTGTTCCGAAACAAAAAGATTTCACACGGGCATTTGCGCTGAAACAACCTGCACATGTAACAAGTAGCCCCAGCACAACTGCCCCTGTGAAACGTTTTCTTTGAGAGCAACTCGACTCTGCTAAGTGGAACTTGATTCACTTTTCAAGGTGGGGCAAGTTGTTCCAGAGTGTCTTGTTGCAGAGTCAACTTGCCATCTGAACCAAATCAAAGTCAGTGTGTGGTAGTGTCACTCTGGGTTATTAGGTTGTTTGAGGGCTTTTGCAGAAGACGTTCTCCAGTGGATTGGACCTGCAATCGCCACGTTGATAGTCGTGCACTTTGTAGACCTGTCACTCCAGAGCCCTACCACAAATTTGACAATGTCCATGTAAACAAGTCGGACCAAATACATGGGCACAGCTTGTTTTTTCTTTTTTTGTACTATACCTCATTGCATTTACTTCTCAACAACCCCCACATTTGATTACTGTTCTTAATTACTATATAGTTATTCCAACTCCCAGCTATGGTCACGAGCTTTGGGTAGTGACTGAAAGAACAGGATTACAGATACAAACGGCTGAAATGAGCTTCCTGCGCAGGGTGGCAGGGCTCTCCCTTAGAGATAGGATGAGAAGCTCGGCCATCCGGGAGGAGCTCGGAGTAGAAGTGCCGCTCTTCTGCGTTGAGAAGAGCCAGTTGAGGTGGCTCAGGCATCTGGTTAGAATGCCTTCTGAATGCCTCCTCGGTCTGGTGTTTCGGGCATGTCCAACCAGGAAGAGACCCTAGGGTCGACCCAAACTGAGGTAAAAACTGAGGTTTTTTTTTAATTGCGCATGCATGCATGCAAAGTCACACCTCCTTTCCATATATGGTACAGAACTCTGCTGCACGTCTTTGGATTTGACCTTATATGGAAACACTCATTTAGTCAATTATCAATATTGTCGTTGTAAACGTTTTATAGCACCCAGGTCTTAAATACTCGAGGGATAATTTTCATCTAATTTCTCAATTAAATTGACAAAATTATTTAAAATTTAGGAAGGGAGTGTCCACACTTGGAAAAAAGTCTGAGGTAAAACTCATTAAGTTTTCCAGCAAAGTAAGAACAGACAAGTTTATGCTTCGTGGTTTCTCAGTAGCTCGGTTAGGGTTAATTTATTAATCTAAAAATAGATCACAGGGTCGCAGACGCTTGCACAGGCAGTACCACTAGATAGTATTTGTCCATAAAAAGTCCAATTCATAAAAAGTGACCGTGAGCCCATGAAAACAAGGTCAAGGCAGCCCATATACAATCCCACCCTATTCACCCCTCAGAAGGACCCATACACCAAATTTAATGATTCTACGTAATTTCCTTCCAAAGTTATTACAGTAACAAAGTTGTACAGATGGACGGAACATATTTCTATTAAAATCTCACTGCGTAGTCGCTGACTTTGGCTCCCAAGTGGTCCATTGACAAGGTGTGCAACTATCAACCTCGAGACAGAGTTCGGATCCAGGGTGTAGCTACAGCCATCCATGGCTGGGAATTCATGAACGCTGATTGGCCGAGATCTCTCAGGAGGGAAGGGTGGCATACGCTTACTGCCCTGTTACTTACAGTGGTCACCAGCCAATCATGAGCATCTGGTAGCTCATGTGTAGGGTGGGTGGTGCGTTACCTTTGAGCGTGTCAGGCTGCCCCTGGATGCGTATTTGGGTGGTAGCATCATGGAGAAGACGCGTGTTTGCCTATGCCTCTAACTGGTTGGTGGTAATAGGGAGGGTGGGCATTGCCCAACCCATAAAAATTAGATACTGTAAATGGATAAGTCCTTATAATTGCTACTGTATAAACTTAACATTCAGGAGTGCTCCACCACATCAATGCTACATTTCTAGGACAGTTGTGGGCGTGTCCTATGAAACTCGCCTAACGAAAATTGCTGTTCTAGAACCTTCTCATTGAGTTTCGAGCATGTTCTAAAACTATCCATCTTCTTGGCATCAGTTTCATTTCCTAGATCTGTTGTGTGATTCCCTACGACATTCTACGGCTGTGTTCCGATAGATATTCGGATTTCGTACGTTTTTGGGGCATCTGATGCACTCAGTTAGAATCGTGCAGTTTTGTTACGATAGCCCTACGACTGCACGCCGTGGACCTCACGGAACTTCCTTATATACTCACATGTGTCGTATGAGATTTCTATGACCGTGTTAGGATGAGCCATACAGCGGTCTTTCCTGTACGTTAAGCCACAGGAATATCGTATTGAGAAATTTCGTATGATTTGACGCACAGACCTGACCAGTTCGTCCCATGACAAATGCTCCACACATTTTATACGTGACCACAACTACACCACTTTCAACCCCCCCTCACCCAGACCTACGTCAGTCCCTTCCGTTGTAACGCAGCTAAATTCGTACGACCAAAAAAATCGAAGGTTATTTGCGGAAAACATTTAACAGTTTTTTTTTTCTTTGTATATGGCGGCGGGCGACACGGTGGCGCAGTGTCTAGCACGTCCGCCTCAAAGCAAGAGTGCCTGGGTTTGATTCCCAGGCTCGGGCGTTTCTGTGTGGACTTTGAATGTTCTCCCCGTGCTTGCATGAGTTTCTTTCAGGGTACAGACGCTCCCCAGCTTACAAACAAAGAGTTACGTTCTCAACGGCTGTTCGTTAGATGAATTTGTTCGTAAGTTGTTCGTATGTGTATAAGTAACGAAGTGCTTCTCAATTATTTTCGGTATTTTCGGACCCCCAGGAAGATGAAAAAATTTCACGCACGCGTAACTATACATAGTATAATCTGTCGATAAAATTATATCCTTATTAACATTAAAGACAAACATAGAAATATAGTTCAGCTTGCAACAAAGAAAAACGTTAACATTCTTTCTCTTTTCACTTCATATCGTTTGCTCGCTGCAGAAATCCCTGACACCATAGTGCAACAATGAGGGCGCCACTGCCACCTACTGTAGTGGAGGTGCAATTACACTTAATTCTAGTACAGTATGGCAAAAAAAGCATGTGCCTCCCCCTGGCAACACACCGTGCCCTCCAAGGGGGGCGCGCCCTACTATGGGCAGAGGAGTGTGATGCTGGGCGGAAGGTTTGTTTACGATTGCAGAGGCGGGTGTTGGTATCAGCGCGGAAAGACTGCGCTAAATACAAAATCTGACTCTGTTCGTATTTCCGAAAGTTCGTAAGTTGGGGAGCGTCTGTACTCTGGTTTCCTCCCATAGTTCAAAAACATGCACAGTAGGCTAACTGGCTGTTCCAAATCGCCCCGGGTGTGAGTTGTTGTGCATGCGAATTGTTGTATGTGTGTTGCCCCTGCCATGGCCAGGCAAGCTGTCCAGTGTGTACCTCACCCTCGCCCAGAGTCAGCTGAGACCCTGATTAGAACTAGTCCCAGTTTAACTGTAGCCCCAGTTAGAATTCGTCCCCGAGACCCTAAGGACTCAAGTGGCTTCGAAAACGACAGAATGACAGAATATGTAGGTAGCACCATCCAGAACTTTCTTCTCTGACCTTTTGTTGTCTGCATCCTTTCATTTTTTTTCTGGACGATAATTAGCTTTCCAGACACGATTCCGTACTCAGTAAGCGTTTGATTGCACTGATATTAGTGGCTTTATTTTTTTTCTCTCTCTCTCTCTCTCTTCCTGTGTTTATTACACACGCCTGTCCTCTACATTATAAAGCGAACGAAGATTCCGCGCCGAGGCTTCGGTGTGAGTTTATCAGCCGGCGCGCTGATCCGGTGATCATTTTCATATTGTGGTTTAATAGCACGACTGCGTGCTGAGGTATCACTAAAAAGAGCCCTTATTATGTGTATTAGTTTGTGAGCGACGCATCGCCATCGCTACAGGGGAACGAGTTTCAGCCATTCAGATGAAGGGCAACAGAGTGTTGGAGAGCACCGCAGTCTCCTGTTAATGATTAGCGCTTGAAGGACACACACACACACAGATAAACACCTAGAAACATGAAAGCAGGTTTTCAGGGATTTGGTGCGTTTTATTTTTCACAGGCGTGACGCGCACCTTTCCGAAAGTCAACACCAAAATCCCAAGATAACAAAAAAAAAAAACAAACCTGTGCACAGACGGAAACACACGGCTAAACATAGCAGCAGAGGACGGAATGCTGACATGGACACACGCACGCACACACACACCTACGTGAGCGCGCATACAGTTCATACACACAGTTTTATGCTTAAACACACACAAGCACAAAGGACCCTGGGAAACAGCTGTGACTCTCTTATCTGACAGGTTTGCACTCATTCTGACAAATTAGTTCCGCGTTTTGGGGCCTCATGTTACAGGGCGTCCGCAGACGGCCTGCCAAAAAAAAAAAAAAAAAAAAAAAGGGAGTTTATCCTGCATGGAATATCACACCTTCATGATCATTCGTTCGTTCGTTCGTTCATTACCGGCACCGAGGATAGAGGTTATGAGATTGGCCGTGTGTGTGTGTGTGTGTGTGTGTGTGTGTGTGTTTTCATAAAAATGAATCAAGCGTGGGTCTGATTAAAATTTGGGAGTGATCCGGATCCGGATCTGCACAACAGAACAACAATGCTGAAATCACCCAGAACGCGCCGGGAGAAAACAATACAGAGCTGAAAACTAATTGCAGAACTCGCCACAAGGGGGCACCATAATTCTACATTATATCTGCCACTGTGACCCATGTAAAGACGAGAGCGCACTACCTTGGTGAAGGTCTGCACTCTTTATCCATTTCTACTTCATTTCAAGCTTTTTTTTCCTCTCTTCCTTTCTTTGTCTTTCTTTCCTTCTTTGTTTTTGTTCTTTTGCTTCTTTTACATTCAATCGGTATTCATTCATTTTCTAAAACGACTTCATCCTAATTAGGGATGGCGCCCATCTCAGCCGACTCTGGGCGAGGGTGTTGTGCACCCGGGACAGCTCGCCAGGCCATTACAGGGCCGACACTCACACAACCAATCACACTCACTCTCACAGGTAAGGGAGATTTGGAACAGCCAATCAGCCGACTGTGCATGTTTTTGGACTGTCGGAGGAAACTGGAGTACCCCGAGGAAACCCACACAAGCACCGGGAGAACATGCAAACTCCACACAGAAACACCCAGCCTGGGAATCGAACCCAGGACCTTCTTGCTGTGAGGCGGACGTGCTAACCGCTACACCACCGCGCCGCCCATCTATCAGTATTTTACCTTTAATTTTCTTTTGTTCTATCTGTCTGTCCGTCTGTCTATCTGTCTGTCATCTACCCTTCTGTCTATCTGTCCATATATCCATACATTTCTATCTGTCTGTCTCTACCTGTCTATCTGTCTGTCTGTTTGTCTGGCTCACTATCTTTCCGTCTGTCTGTCTGTCTTTATCCATCACACGTTGTTTTGTATGTTTCTTGTTATTTGTTTTTGTTCCCTCCGTCTGTCTCCCTTCCTGTGCCTCTCACGTCTCCCTTTTTCTCTTCATGTCTCTCTCTCCTTCCTTTCTGTAATTCTTTCTTGCTTTGCCGAGATTCTGAAGTGACACGGCGGTAATTTATATTCAAAAAGGATCTCGCACGCGTTCATGCTGAGAGTGCTGATAAACCGACGCTTCGTTCACAGGAGTCCGGATTAATCGGAAACTCTTGTTTGTTTCTCCGTTTGTTCCTTTGGTTCCGATTTAAACGGTGTTTTCACGCCGAAGCCCAAACTAGAGGCACGTCATGGAACCACAGCTCTGATGTGTGGGGTACTGGGGAGATGTGGACAGGGCGTACCGTCTGGGAGTTTCAGAAATCTGGACGATTGGTCGCTATGACGTCGGCGAAAGTTCTCGATTGAGGGCGAATAAAGCAAGCATCGATGGTAGGACGCGTTTCCATGGCGTTTTGGTGACAACGTTGAAGGTTTTAAACGTGGTGCGAGAGTCGGACGCGTAGACGGTGGCAGTGACGTGCTGGTTAGCATGTCTGCCCCACTGTAAGAATGTCCTGGGTTCGAGTCCCGCGCTCAGCGAGGGCATCTCTGTGTGGAGTTTTCATCTTCTTCCCATGCGGTTTCCTCCAGGTATTTCAGTTTCGTCCAACAATCCAAAAAAACGTGCACGTCAGGCTCAGTGGCGCCGTTCCAGTTTGCTCCCAGGTGTGAGTGAGTTCAGGGTGCGCCACACCTTTGCCTAGATTCGGCTGAGATGGGCTCCAGCCTCCCTGCGACTGGACTGAGTGAATTCACGGGAACGCACTGCGAAGTCGGCGCGAGTTGGAACGGGCGTCTCAGTATGGAAGGTCGTAGGTCATTTTTTAAAACCGTACCGAAGAAAGGGGCGGAGTCTCCTCGTGACGACACTGCCGATGTGTGAAATGATTCGCTCGTTGCTGAAGCTCATGATGATGGAATAACCGGCATGTCACCTGAGCGGCTTCCGTCGCGCTCGTGTTGTCGATTTTCTGTTCTTTGTGTTAATGTTCTGTTTTCCTGCCAGCGGGGGGGTGAGTTCTTGCCCCAGCGGGGGGGTGAGTTCTTGCCCCAGCGGGGGCGTGAGTTCTTGCCCCAGTGGGGGGGTAAGTTCTTGCCTAAGAGGAAATCCAACATTAGCATTTCTCTTCCCATCAGTTTGCTCCCAACGAGTCTAATTAAGGACGAGAGGCGGGTGATAAATGCCGCGAGCTTCATTAAAAAAAAAATAAAAAAACAGCCTGACTCAGCAGCCTGCGCTAACGAGGAGGTGAGGCGCCTCGTACACGCCACCACAAAAAAATACGGCCTGCTACGGGGACAATTACCAGTCAGGGAGCTGCAGATACCTGCAAGAATGCCTCCAGGCACTCTACGAGTGTGTGAGTGTGTG
>JAQNCB010000024.1:2690682-2700989 GCA_030068295.1 Euristhmus nudiceps | reverse complement strand
AGAATACATACACATTTTTTCCGATGTTGAAACATGAGGTAAAAGTCCCGAGGAAACATTCATTCAGTTTTTGAATTCGGGTTATGTTTTGCTTTAAGGGAAAGGCTGCTAGGTCACTACCGACTCCAATTTGAGTCACGGTCTCTGAAATCTTGCAAGCTGATTGGTTGAGACGAATTTCCCAGCATTCGTGTTAACACATGAAGAAGCAGAGGGTGGGATCCTAATCCAAGTCAGTAGTGACCCCTAGCGGCATTTTCCTGAACTTTTTCCGTTTTTTTCCTTATTTTTTATTTTCCGATGAATATTTTTTAAAAATCCGTGATGCACTGAAGCCGCAGAACTTGAAGCGCGATATAGCAAGGGATGACTGTATATTCTGTGATATAAAACTTAGAATTTTTTTTTTCACCAACTCACCATTCAGTACTCATTATTTTTTATCTCCTCAATTATTATTAAAAACATCAATTCAGATTTAGAATCAAGCATCACATCAGAACACAAGCAGGTCGTTTTAAATTCAGCTTTTTATGAGCGAAAACTTAAAAGTTATATAAATAATAAAAAAAGACCTTCCTTATAAGTTTGCAGTGGTTATAACCAAATAATTTAAATCTTTATCTTCATTTTCTTGCGCTTGGTCCGGGGTTGGGTTACGGGGCCGGCAGCCGAAGCAGCGAGGCCCAGACGTCCCTCTCCCCAGCCACTTCTCTTCCACTTCCAGCTCTTCTGGACGGACACCGAGGCGTTCCCAGACTGGCCGAAAGGCATAGTCCCTCCAGTGGGTTCTGGGTCATCCCTGGTACCTCTTCCCGGTTGGACGTGACTGAAACACCACACAAACGGAGGTGCTCGGGAGGCATTCTAATCAGATGCCTGAGCCGCCTCAACTGGCTCCTCTCAATGCAGAGGAGCAGAGGTTCTACTCCGAGCTCCTCCCAGAGGACCGAATTTCTCACCCTATCTCTGAGGGCGAGCCCCTGCACCCTGCAAAGAAAGCTCATTTCAGCCGTGTTCTTTTCGTCAGTACACAATCCTCATGACGGTAAATGAGGGTAGGAATGTAAATCGACTGGTAAATTCAGAGTTTTGCCTTCCGGCTCAGCTCCCTCTTCACCAAGACAGACCGGTTCGAGCTCCGCTTTACAGCAGAGGCTGCACATATCTGCCTGTCGATCTTTCGTTCCATCCTTCCCTCACTCGTGAACAAGACCCCGAGATACTTGAACTCCTCCCCTGACTGTCATCCCGGCCGCTTCACATGCCGCTGCAAATAGCTCCAGCGAGAGCTGCAGGTCCCGGCGAGATGAAGCCAAAAGGACAACGTCATCCACAAAAAGCAGAGACGAGATCCTATAGTGATGAAACCAGAACCCCGCAACGCCTTGGCTGCGCATAGAAATTCGATCCATAAATATTATGAACAGGATCGGTGACAAAGCAGGGCCTTGGCGGAGACCAACCCCCGGAGGAAACAAATTCCAATGTTGGTACCAATGCAGTACAAGCTCTAGTTCTGGCACTACAGAGACTGAACAGCCCATAGAAACAGGTCACAAGAAAGTCCGAGTGACACGGTCAAAAGCCTTCGCCAAGTCCTCAAAGCACATGTGGACGGTTTGGGCAAACTCCCATGGCCCCTCCAGGATCCTGTAGAATGTATAGAGCTGGTCAAAAGTGCTGCAGCCAGGACAAAAACCACATTGTTCCTCCTGAATCTGAGATTCAACCATCGCTCCGATCCTCCTCTCCAGTACTCTTGAATAGATTTTCCCAGATAGGCGGAGGAGTGTGATTTCACGATAACTGGAACACACCATTTGATCCTCTTTTTTTTTTTTTAAAAAAAAAGGGTAACTACCTTTTTAAACACTCCGTTTTGCCAATTAAGAAGTACAGCCTGCAATGAACATGCAATGTTGCAGAGACGAGTTATCCAAAACAGTCCTACAACATCCCGTCCACCACCAGACCTGGCCACCGAGGAGCTTTTTTACTACTTTGGCGACCCCCACTCCAGTAATTGGCAGACCCCCTCACAAAACCCCCAGGCTCATCCCCTTCCACAGAGGGCGTGCTGGTGGGATTGAGGAGGTCCTCGAAGTATTCCTTCCACCTCCTGGCAACACCCCCAGTAAATCTAAGCAGCTCCCCACTTCCACTTCTAATCAGTGTATGTGACGTACTGCTTCACCCTCCTGAGGCATCGGATGGTGGTCCAGAACCTTTTCGAGGCCCTCACTGAGCTTCTACACCCGAGGATTTGCACCGGCGACAGCCTGAGCTGCAGTACGTCTGGACTGTCGGTACTCGTCCGCTGCCTCGGGAGTCTCACAGGCCAAATGGACAAGATAGGCCTCCTTCTTCAGCTTGATGGACTCCCTTATGTCAGGTGTCCACCACTGGATTTGGGAGTCGCCCCCACGACAGGCACCGATGATGTTCCAGTCACAAAAATTATAGACTCTGCATTTAATCCAGCCAAAGTGAGCACACACACTTGGAGCAGTGGACTGCTACACGCCCAGAGAGCAGTTAGGGGTTAGGTGCCTTGCTCAAGGGCACTTCAGCCATGAAGATGGAGGATGTGGTTGTAGCTCTGCCGCAGATGGAAGATGAAGGCCCTATCTACCAATCACACCCTTCCAGGTCACACTGTCGTTGCCCACATGGGCACTGAAGTTTCCCAGGACAACGAAGGGAGTACCTAGTGTGGGCGCCCTCTAGCACACACCTTAGGGACTCCAAAAAGGGTGGGTGCTCTGAACTGTCATTTGGTCCATAAGCACAAACAAAAAGTCAGGACCCGTCCCTCCACCTGTAGGCGAAGGGAGTCGACCCTTCCATCGACCGTGAAGAACCCCAACATGTGGGAACTGAGACGGGGGGCAACAAGGATGCCCATACCGGCTCACAGCCTCTTCCTACGAGTGACGCCAGAATGAAACAAGGTCCAGCCCCTCTCAAGATGATTGGTCCCAGAGCCCAAGCTATGTGTCGAGATGAGCCCGACTATATCTAGTCAGTATCTGGCAACCTCGTGCGCTCGGTCAGGCTCCTCCCCCACCAGAGAGGCGACATTTCATGTCTCAAAACGCCAAAGTCGCTAGCCGAGGATCGGACCGACAGAAGAATTAAAGAAGAATTAAAAAAATAATAATAATAATCTCTGGATACCGAATAATATGATTTTAGATACGTATTTACAGCAAAATCATTAATTAATAATCAATTTATAAATAATTAAATAAAAATAAATACAGGCAACAAATAGTTAGATGGACTTAAAAAAATTAAGTAATAAAAAGACAATTTATGAAAAAAATAAAATTAATAAATTTAAAAAAATGACAGTCAATGTATATATTTATAAATAAATAAAGCTCATTTACAAATAAATAAATGCATTTATTTAATTTAAATGTTTTATTTCTTTATTTAAATTAATAAATAAATACACAGAGCTGATTGATTTTTAAATATCTAAATAAATAAATAAGCAAAACATGAATAAACAAAGAGATGGATAATTTATAAATAAATCTATTTGTTAATATTTTTATTTAAACAAACAAACAAGTAAACAAATAAATAAAAACAGACCGGGCATGAACTAATTTTTAAAAATAAAATAATATATAATAAACAGATTCATAATCAAGTTAAAAAAAAATTAAGATACTTTTTAAAAATTGAGAATTGTGCTAAACCTCACCTCCATCCGCAGTCTGGCCAGCTGCACAGGTACGGCTTTTCACCTGTGTGTCTGCGGAAATGTGCCTTCAGGTGGCTGCTCTTGGTGTACATCTTCTCGCACCCTGGATGGGAACACTTGTGTACACGCAGGTTTTCCGTGGAGGGCCTGGGCGGGCGTGGAGGGATGGCCTTAACCAAGCTGGTCCCTGCTATGCCTACCGCCCTAAAGGTGATGGGCAATGGCGCAATCTTCACATATTTTTGGTCTTGGCATCCGGTTTCACCGACGACAGGCAGCATAGTCGCAGAGGGCACCGGAGGGTAGAGCACGGCGATGTTCTGCCCACCCTGGACACCCAGCACCAAGTGAGCCACCCGCAAGCCATTGGCTGGGGGATTCGTTTGGGGAAGTGGCTGGTTGATCTGCACAGGCTGAATCTGCAGCACCACTGGAGCTCCAACTAACACTGGAGCAGAGCTAGCAGTAGCGCTAGCGGTCTGAGTAGTGGGGGTTTCAGGAGAAGCTTTAACTGCTGTAATGGTCAGCTGACCATCAGACTCGGATAACGGTGCGTCTTTCTTAACAACTTGCTCCGCGTTTGCTTCTGGAATGATGAGACCCTTTTCGGCATGCTCCATCTTCTCCATCAAGAACTCCTCAATGTCCTCAAGCGTTAAATCAGGAAACCTGGAAACATCCTCCTTGTCTAAAGTGAAATCAAAGTTCAAGAGTCGATCTTCCTCCTCTTCCTCATCATCTTCTTCTTCACCCAGACCGGCGGCCGTGTCACCCGTCTCAGGGCTGGAGCAGGAGGCTGAGCTGCCCCCTTCACTGCACCCCTCACTGCCCCCCGCCTCCATGCAGGGCAGTGTGAGCAGCATCAGTGGGTCATTAGCAAGGGCCACTGGTTTATCGCTTAGAGAAACCATTTATTTATTACAGTCCGGATCGAAATAAAGGCAGATGACTGGGGGAGGGAGTGGATCACTGCAGAGCCCTTGCTTTAATACCCCTAGAGCAAAGGAGGAAAATTAACAAAATGATAACAGATATAAATAATATTTCATCCTTATAATTGTATAATCTAATAATTCATTCATATATTTGCTGTTTCCTATTAGGATAGACAGGAGGCTGGAGCCCATCTCAGCCAACTTTGGGTGATGGCAGAGTACACCCTGAACAAATCACCAGTCCATAACAGGGTCAACACACACGCACACGCACGGTAAGGTCTGTGGGAGCCCAGTGACTCATCAGTGCCAGTGCTTATCCGCTGTAGCGCAAAGCGATTAGGAGCTCAACTCCTAATGGGATGCTGGTCCTTCCCAGTATTTTACTGGTACCCATTTATACTGCTGGATGAACAGACCAGTTCTAGACCGGTCTCACTGAGATTCGAACCCACAACCTCCTGATCATGAGCCCAGCACTGTAACCTCTACACCACTGGTCCCATTCATACACACCCGAGTCAATTAGAAACAAGCACGAGGAGAACATGCAAACGCCACACAGAAACACCCTCGCTGAGCCCGGGACTTGACCCCAGGACATTCTTGCTGTGAGGTGGACATGCTAATCGCTACTATATAATAAACATAAGCAAGTAAAAAATAAAACATTTTGCAGTATTTAAAATTACACTTAAAAAAAACATTCATTCATTTTCTGAACCGTGTAATCCTACTTAGGGTTGTGGGGAGGCTGGCGCCCATCTCAGCCAAATTTGGGCGGGGGCAGAGTACACCCTGGACAGCTCACCAGGCCATCGCAGGGTAGAAACACGCTGACGGCTATGCAGCAACTCTTTATGAAAGTCAGCGACGGTTCTTTTACATCCCTTTCACCACAGACAGTGAGAGACACGGCTGGCCTTTGGTAACCCAGTTAGGGGCACTGGGGGGACAGCAGGGGCAACCACCAATAAGAATATTAACAAAAATAAGTCCAGATGTGTACTACTGGAATAACAAATGAAAAATTAAATAATATCTTATAATGACCTGCAGAATTATTTGCACAGATGAACTGAAATGTGGGTGCCATTATTTTTGCAGTCTGCATTTTACAATGCATGAGGATGCATCTACCTGCACAACGTCACCATATGTTTAAAGCTTTAAAGATCTCACAACATCATTATTTTATTATCTCACAAAATAATCTGGAAGTAATTATTGATTATTAATATCACATAATTCTATAAAAATATGTTCCACTTCGTATATTGGATCCCTGTTACTGTTAGAAGCTGTAAAACACTTTTCTTTTTGAAAATAACTACTTTTTGAAAGTATTTTCTGCGCAAAACGTGCGCAGCTGCTGTACCAATTACGTAAAAGTGCACCAGCGCTCTGGATTCGCGGGTCGTTTACGAAAATATCGTGATGGGACTCATCAGAAAGATGTAGTTAGCTCACCATTTTCTCAGTCAATACCCTCAGAACTACCCCACGCTCGTGTAGCAGCAGAAAAAAAGCATGGCTGAAAAAAGGGAAGTCTGCGTATTTTGTACGCAGGGTCATCGAGAAGCGCTCCATTCCCTTCCTTTCCCTCAAGCCCGCGTGCGACTTTAAACATTCCACATTTAACCGTTAAAAACGGCTCGTTTTTTTGTTATTTACCTCAAAACTGAACCGGATGGAGATTTCTGGTGTGCAATTAAACGAAAGTTGGTCTGCACGCAGGTTCCTTTTTCGCATTATTGAAGCTACAGATCTCGTCCTTGCCTCGGTTCCATGTTGGCATTTTCTCTGAGGCCCCCAGTCACATGACAACAAGGATCCGATTCCTTCGCTTTGATTGGCTGGTCGTTCGGAGGCTCGCCTTGAGACCATGCTTCTGATTGGCCGGGCCGTCACGCTCATGCATTATTTATTTTGAGGAAAGCCAGGGCGAAAGCACGAGGCCAGGCCACATTGAAAACAGAGCCAGCGAAACGCGCATGCGTGCACACATACACTCCCCGGCCACATTATTAGGAACACCACACTAATACTGGGTGATTTAAAATACTCAGCTAAGGACATGGACATTAGAAGAATGTCATGTGTCATGTTTTGCAATGTGTGCTCTGTACAAAGATGATTAACAATCATTCCATGAAATCGAGTTCCTGTTGAGCTGTTCCTTGTATGATGAGATTAAATAGAATAATTTGAGATTGTAAGGAACATAGTATGTTGAAAGGTAAGGTCTGTGGGCTTTTTCACCTGCTGGTGCTTATTCCCGGTTTCTGTAGCGTGAAGCGACTCGGAGCTCAACTCCTCCTGGATGGGACGCTGGTCCATCGCAGGTTCCATTCCCAGTATTTTTACTGGAACCCATTTATACTGCTGGGTGAACAGAGGCACACTTGCAGTTAAGACCTTACCCAGGGGTCCTCGCACGGTGGGGGTATCACCGAGATTCAAACCTACAACCTCCAGATCATGAGCCCAGCACTCCAACCACTACGCCACCGGCCCATAGTATGTTTACTATTTTATTATTATTTTTTTAATTATACAGCATCATTTCCACAAGTGATTCTCAAACAATTAGCAGAACAGACCAAATCCCTGCGCATACACACAACTCTCCATTAATCCATTTTAGATCAAAGATTACTGAGGAAATCTCCACTTTAATTAAAAGTGTAAGGATTGGGTAGTGTGGTGATGAATTTGAAACAAACGTGCATTTATATCTTCATAATTATAAAATGCATGATCTACAAATCACTACTCGTGACTCTAGTGATGGATGCAGCATTTCTTTATTTATATCTTGGCAGTTAATACAAACACCCCATAATTCACTATAATAATGATAATAAACATATTATTATTATTATTATTATTATTATTATTATTATTTTTATTACTACTACTACTACTACTACTACTACTACTAATAATAATAATAATAATAATAATACTTTTTTATACAAATATCTAATGATCTGAAATCCTAATAAATTTCACACACAAAAACATACATTTAATAATTTCATCCCAATTTGCATTCATTCATTCGTTCATTCATTCATTTTCTGAACTGCTTAATCCTAATTATGGTCACAGGGAGGCTGGTGCCCATCTCAACTGTTTCCGGGCGAGGGCAGGGTACACCCTGGACATCTCGCCAGGCCATCGCAGATCCCAACTTGCAAAACATAGAATTAATGAAACCAATTCAAAAATGAGGCGGCTCAGTAACGCAGTGGTTCGCATGTCCGCCTCATAGGAAGAAGGTTCTGGGTTTATATCCCAGGCACGGCCTTTCTGTGTGTAGCCTGCATGCTCTCGTTGTGCTTGCGTGGGTTTCCTCCAGGTACTCCAGTTGCCTCCTACAGTCCAAACACATGCACGTTACACTAATTGGCCGTTCCAAACTGCCCCTAGGTGTGACTGTGAGTGGTTGTGTGTGTGTTGCCCTGTCCCTGTGATGGTCTGGTGAGATGTTCAGGGTGTAGCCTGCTTTCATAGGTTGTCGGCTGTTATAGGCTTCAGCCATTCAGCAAATAAGTGACTGGGGGGTTAAAAAAATATACAGCCCCTCTCCCAAAATGTAGTAATTTAAGAATTTAATATTTGCTTATTCTTTATGTTTGAAAGTTTATTGGTGCATTAACTTGGAGATTCTTCATTGTGAAAGAGGAGGAACCTTGAACACTGTTGCTCAGTAACTGGGAAACATGGGCCTCAAGAGCAAGGCCGTTATTTCATAAAATAGTTTGATGAAGTCTCTCTTGCAGACATTATAACGACAGCATGATAAAATAAACATCATAGTGTGAGGAATATAAATGTTTCCCTCAAATATGTCGGTAAATTTCCAACAAAATGGTCTATGTAACTGTTTTTGATGTAATTATCCTTAGCAATAGAGTGCTCATCAAATTTTCGTGGTCTCCACTATTTGAGGAAACATAAAGCTCTTGAATTGGGATTGGTGCCGATATTTTATACTTTAAAAGTTATAAGAAGCACAAATCCGCCAGCTGGACTCTTATGTTGGAGACCGATTTATCAAAATTTTAAGCCTATAATTTAATATTTTGGCGAGTCACTGAAGTAGTGGAGCTTTTCAGTTAAGTCTAAATTAATATAACGTAAACATGTGGCTGACTTCATGGGATTTTTCACATTTACTTAAAACCCGTTTAATTCAAGTAACAAGTTAATACAAAAATATGTTTCAATAATATCTTTCATAAACCATGGATCTCAATGTATAAAAATGGCCCAGTAATGCGGGCAACGCCCCTCACAACATTCGCAACATTATAAAAGGTATTCCCAATCCCAAGATGAACACGAAATGGTGATGATCGTTGATGGCATTTTCGAGTTAATGCACGGAACACAAATTCAAGTTAGCGGCTGTGAAGGCCATACTGGATATTCGACCAAAATCAAAGTTAATAGGCTTGTGTAGTTACACATTCCTAACATGCACACCAAAAGTTGTGATGATATGTGATTGCGTTTTTGAATTAGTGCAGGGAATGCAAGTTCAGTAGGGTAGCTGAGGCGGCCATATTGGATATCGGATTATGGCGGAAACCAATAAGTTTATGTAATTACACACCAAAAATGGTACTGATCAATGATAGAGTCTATGATCTGGTGTGCAGAATGCAACTTTGGACTGATGGACAAACGGACATCACGCATTATAACAATAATAATATAACAATAATTGCACTTACTGCACTGAGGAAACGGTGACTTCTGACGTATTTAAAGATTATTAAAAAACCCGTATGCTTTCCAAAGCTTTAACGAAATTACTTCGTTTCAGTTCTTCACACCATGTTTAACAACAAAACAAAATTCAACATCCAGTCCCAACATTAAAAATAAAAAAAATAAAAAAAAACAACAACAACAACAACAACAAAAAAACCAAAAGACAAATATTGATTGAGAAACTCCATGAGTCAGCACGGCACAAAAGCCAAATAAATACATTATATATTCAAATAAGTTATGGAAGTATTCCAGAAAATGTCTGTAAATAAAATGACCTCAAACCATCATCACAATAATTACAGTACGTTCACACGAGCAAGTGGCAATAAAAGGCCTTTGTGTTTAGCTAGTTGGCTTATACAGCTACTACTGTTCTCATTGGAATTAAAAAAAGGACCACAAGAGACAACAATAACAGTTGCTACATATCCAAAAGAGGCAAAAACTACACAACAAATTATACAACAAACTACATGCTCAACACATCATCTCCTGATAGTCCCAGTGTGAATGTAGGATAAGAGATGATTACCGTACAATCTTTTGGCTAACTAGCCTGATGCATTCCAACAATAAGAAGTAGAAAATGTGCGGATACGGAGTGAAAACCAAAAACGTTTTGAAATACAAGTCTAAAACCTTTAGCCTCATGTTCACACAGTGTGGAATCATATCGAAAGGTTTCTACTCAAATGCATGACACTTTATCATCGTTGATTATATTCATGCATCAGGAGAGCACATGGTCAATACGGAAAGACAGAAAACATACAAACCGGATTGCAAAAGAGTTGGGACACGATACAAATTGTGAATAAAAACTGAATGCAATGATGTGGAAGTGCCAAATTTCAATATTTTATTCA
>JAQNCB010000024.1:2341462-2352197 GCA_030068295.1 Euristhmus nudiceps | reverse complement strand
ACTGCACTTCATATCGTTTGCTCGCTGCGAAAATCCCCGACACCATAGCGCGACAATGAGAGCGCCACTGCCACCTAGTGTACTGGAGGTGCAATTACACTTAATTATAGTACAGTATGGGGGAAAAACATGTTCCCCAGGGTCACACACGCCACCTCGTTATCGCATCGCACCCTCGAAGGGGGGCGCACCCCACTATTTGAGAAGCACTGGTTGATGCTGAATCACGTTTCTCTTTCCGCTTTATCGAGAACGCACAAATTCAAACCTAACGGAAGGATGATACTTTCTAACGGCTTCAACGGTCGATTCGTACTTCAGAAGTTCTCGGATGCGGGTGGCTCTCAGGACAGGATCAGGTCAGTAAATGCACTCCATAGGGGACGACCATCGAGACAGACTCTGACAAATATTCCATTCTGTGATTTGAAGAAGTGCATTTATGAAACTGTCCACATCTGGACAACACGAGATACTTTAAGGTTTTTTTTGGAGACATTTTTCAAAAGTAATGTTTAGAAATGTTAGAGCAGAAAAATCATCAGTGTGTAATCATTTCTCGCCGGGTGCCAATACATTTGTAATTCCCACTCAGTAACTTACAACAACAGCAGCAACTGTTTTTACACAAAGACGGCGTGAAAACAGAGGCGACTGCTTTACTTCGGCTCACGCTTCCCATCTGCTGCTCGACTCCGGAGCATAAAGGCGGATCTTCAGCTGGCTGTTTCCATGGCGATGTTCAGAGACATCTTTATTTGACAGATCTGAAAAAAAGAGACCTCTCCAAGAAGAAAATAAAAGGGGCGCTCCGGATTGTTCCTGCTTGTTCCGGATGCTGAGAATGTGAACAGGATGCTGAGCGTTTCATCTCCATCACACTTCATGAGATCTGATTTATACACACAATTTGTTTTTAAATAATTTTATTTAACTCCACTGCTGCATCCTCCGAGTCTCAAATACATGACACTAACGTGCAAACTCCACACAGAAATGAGTCCGAGAACTGAACCCAAGGCTTTCTTGCTGTGAGATGGACATAAAAACCTCCACAGCACTGTGCCATCCTAATATTATTAAACTCTTTATTAAATAAAATAATTAATTATTAATGACCTACAAATATATTAACATGTTCTCTGCAACACCAAAAAAGTTGATATTGATGCAAACTAGGTATAAGATACATATGAAAGAGAGAAAGAAAAAGGAAGGAAGGACGGAAGGAAGGAAGGAATAAAAAATTAAGAAAGAATTAGAAAGGAAGGAAGGAAAGAAGAAAGAAAGAAAAAGGAAGAATGAAAAATGAAGAAAGGAAGGAAGGAAGGAAGAAAAAAGAAAGAAAAAGGAAGCAAAAAAGAAAGAAGGAAGACAGGAAGGAAGAAAGAAAAAACTAAGAAAGAAAAAGGAAGGAAGGAAAGAAAAGGAAGAAAGGAATCAAGGAAGAAAGAAAGAAAGAAGACAGGAAGGGAGAAAGAAAGGAAAACGAAACAAACAAAGAAAAGGGAAGGAAGAAAAGGGAAGAAAGGAATCAAGGAAGACAGGTAGGAAGAAAGAAAGAAAACAGGAAGAAGGAAAGAAAAACAAAGAAAGGGAAAAAAGAAAGAAAGGGATCAAGGAAGAAAGAAAGGAGACAGGAAAGAAGGAAGAAAACATTAAGAAAGAAAAAGGAAGGAAGGAAAGGGAAGAAAGGAATCAAGGAAGAAAGAAAGACGACAGGAGGGGAGAAAGAAAAAAATGAAGAAAGAAACAAGGAAGGAAGAAAGAGGAAGGAAGAAAAGAATCAAGGAAGAAGGAAAGAAGACAGGAAGGAAGAAAGAAAGAAAACAGGAAGGAAGGAAGAATGAAATAAGACAGGAAGAAGGAAGAAGGAAAGATAAAAGGAAGAACGGGAAAAAGAAAGAAAAGAATCACGGAAGAAAGAAAGAAAAAAGGAAGAACGGAAAAAAGAAAGAAAAGAAAACAGGAAGAAAGAAAGAAAAAAACGATGATGAAAATAAAAAAAGAAAAGGAAGCAAGAGATGAAGAAAGAAAGTAAAAAGAAAGAAAGGAAAGTAAAGAAAGGGAATGGTGTCTAAGAGCCTCGGACTGATAGCTGTGTTTGTTCATTCATGTAGAAATAAAAATACACTTTATGTATAAAATGTTATCCAGGTATCCACCGTCTCTCTCTGTTTTCCTGTTAGCTTCATACTTAAGGCGAGTAGTAAACACCGGCCTGTTTTTGTCCCTGAGATGATAATACGCAAGAAATACGTGTTAAAAATAAAACACTTCTTCCATTTCCTTACTGGAGGAAACCCACGTGAGCGCAGGGAGAACATTCACACTCCACACAGAAACAGCCGCACTGAGCCTGGAGCTCAAACCCAGGAGCACTGAGCACTACGTCACCGTGCCTCCACCGTACCGCCACCGTACCGCCCCCGTAGTGAGCGGATCAGTAAAACGAGTCCCTCCTGAGCCGTGAGGAGTTTGTCCTGCTTGTTCTCCTTTCAGGTTCCAGGCTCCACTTGAGTGACTTGGAGCCTGCCCCAGGCCAGTACGGGAGTCGTGCGTGTCTTTGAGGAGAATAAGGACGAGTTCATCACAGTGCTCGCTGAAGTCATCATCCAGGCATCCGTCAAATCGCACACACAATGTCCCGCTTTGTTTCCAACCAGAAGAGATTTCCTTGTGTTAAGCAAAGCCGCTTAAAGATGTCTTGTTGGTGCGATGGAAGCGCTCGGCTACATCAATGTTTGTGTGGGTTTACACCACTTTTTCACGTATATGGAATAACATGAAGAATATTCACATCAAGACTTACGTAGGGGTCATGTCGCTCTATAATCACTGCGCTGGCTGTTAAAGCCCTTTCGTGAACCATCTGTTGTCCTCTTTTTTTTGTCGTACGAATTTTGCGGCGCCACGACAAAACAACACAAATGACCGTAAAAAACCACAAAACTGGATAACCTTATCCCACGGATTAGTAGCGGGGCCTGAACGAGATGGGTTAGCAGTCGTTTTTGGTGACGTCAACATGTTGGGTGGAGTTGACGTCTCTTGTGGCGACAGTGAGACGTCACATTCTAGTGACTCTGAGGACGAGAACGCTGCCAGAGATGAGCGTGATGGTGGATCCAAAAGGGCTTGCGCAGCTGACGGTTTGCCGACTCGGCTTTCCTGACGTCAATCGATTTAGTAACAAAAAGAAATGTTTTCTGTGATTTCTGAGCAACTCGGACCTGGACCATAATGCACAGGGTCAGCGATGTAGCCCAGCCAATCCAACAAGTTCACGTGACGTCACTCCCAGGCTGGAACAGCCAATCAGAAAGGCAACATGTCTCTGAGCACGCCTTGCGCCGTAACACTCGCGTAGACTTTGAAAGGCATGGACTGATGTTGCCGGAAGGATCCACTGACGTTATACGTGATCGTTTTAAATAGCTTCATCCTTCACCTTCTTCAGGTTGACCCAGGATCGAGTTGCAGCCTAAGACAGCAAACTAAGCAGTGAGGACCCAGACATCCCTCTTCCCAGCCACTTCCAATGGGACACCAAGGCGTTCCCAGACCTGCCGAGAGACATAGTCCCTCCAGTGTGTTCTGGGTCGACCCCGAGATCTATTCTTGGTCGGACATGCCCAGCACACTAGACGAGCATTCAGGAGGCATTCTAATCA
This sequence comes from Euristhmus nudiceps, assembly GCA_030068295.1. Lineage (NCBI taxonomy): Eukaryota > Metazoa > Chordata > Actinopteri > Siluriformes > Plotosidae > Euristhmus > Euristhmus nudiceps. The sequence goes on along the minus strand of JAQNCB010000024.1, from coordinate 2,348,523 downwards.
GATGCCTGAACCTCAAACCTGCTCCTCTCAACACAGAGGAGCCCTGGTTCTACTCCAAGCTCCTTCTGGATGCCCGAGCTTCTTACCCTGAAAAAAATAGCTAAATAGGTAGTAACAGGAGCTCACCACAGGTACGCTCGAGGCAACACAAGCAGAAAATGAAAGAATGAATGAATGATTATTCAAAACTCCATGACAAGGGTCCACGACGCTACAGGGGAGTTCCGTACGGCACGTCGCGCTCGCCCCTGTCCGAGCAATTCGGTCCATTTTTTTTCGTTGACCCGTCGTATGTCTGTTGTACGATGTATGTGACGGGGTGTGAAAGTGTTTGGTAACCTGAGAAATGATGTTTATTTGTACCATTTCTGGATTTTTTACCCTCTTGGCTTCATGAGATGAGACGTCTGGCTGAATTCATGTGAGTCTGCAAACGTTTGCTGGCCACCTTTACAAGTCAGAGAGCTGGAATTTATTTGGTCAGGCCACGTCCCACTGTGTCCGGCTTAATCCTGTGCACAGAGAGAGAGAGAGAGAGAGAGGGAGAGAGACGTGCTGCGCCTGGCTCCCTGGAAACCACCACGGGATTCTTTCAATCTCTCCACGTTTGAGTTGAAAAGCCTTTGCGATGAAAAGAGAAACAAGATGAAGAATGGTCTTTATTTTCAAACACAGTAGCAAAGCAACGGCACACGATTGCCCTTTTGACTAGCGTATTTCCTCTGCTGTGTAACCGTAAGTCTAAACATATTAGACTTTTGGCCCTGTGCACTGCACTGCGCTCCGTCTCTGTAAGAACGTCCAAATCCCTCACAGCGCTAATCCCTCTTGATTACTATCATAACCATTAAGTCAGGATTTTAATTGGAATAAGTTCCTAAGAAACCGTAACATGGCATCTTACACTCCTTTCACACAAAAGCCACTGCTATTGTTTCCTGTTCGTTGGCTAATAACGGAACACGAAGGGTACGTGCCGACACGACAGGATACAGAATGTGGACTCAAGTCTCTGCGTTCCTGTATGGGAGAGAGAATTAAAATGAAAACACTGTTCTGTGCAGCGCTTGTACCGTGGCACCAACATCAATGGCGGACCTCGTGTACGCCATACCAGTTTGGCATTTATCTGATTGCTTTTTTTTATTGTTTTAACCTAAGAACCAGTGCTGTAGTGGTCAAAAAATAAGTGAGTACTCGATGTCCTCGAAGCGACTGTGGAGCACAGAGCCCGGAGCGGGGAGGGGGGATGCTTTGTAACTATTTGGCACTTCATTTCCGTGTCTGGGAGGGGCTTTGAAACTATTTAGCACTTCATCTCCGTGTCTCGGAGGGGCTTTGTAACTATTTGGCACTTCATTTCCGTGTCTGGGAGGGGCTTTGAATCTATTTAGCACTTCATCTCCGTGTCTGGGAGGGGCTTTGAAACTATTTAGCACTTCATCTCCGCTTTTTATTCACATATTCGCAAAATTTAGGTTGATCAACTATAAAGTAGACCAAATTAAGTCAGTACATGCAACTCAGCCACTAAAACAAGTGGGTATACGGCGTGTACTGGCGTGTACCCACCACTACAGCTTATACTAGCTTATATAATAGCTTATGCTAATAACCAACTACCTAACCACTTTGTTTGGGTTGCAAGGCTTGGCGTCTAACTAGCATTGGTTTTGAACATTTTGGTGTTTGACGAGTACCTGGTTACTTTTTTGACCAATTTTGGTGACTGACTTAACTAGCCACCTACTTTGTAACCAGTTTGGTGATCAGCTTCACACCCTACTTTTTGCAAGGATTAACAACTGCCGAGCTAACTAACTTTTTAACTAACTGGCCTGTTGGCATTAGCTAGAATCCAAATAATTTTTACCTGTTTTCAGTCAATAACTAACTGGCGAACTAGCTTTTACTAGGTTTAGCTAATAGCTAGCTGACTACATTTTGACCGGTTTGGCATTTGACTCCTATCTGGCTAGTTTTTGACTGCTTCAGGTCATCAGCCATCTCACATCACTACTTTATGAGCATTTTTGTCGATGAGCTACCCAGCCGAATTATTTTTTCCTTGGTTTGGCTCCTAGCTATTCATTCATTCGTTCACTAAACCACGTTTCCGGACCACTTAATCCTAATTAGGGTCACGAGGAGGCTGGCGCCCCTCTCAGCCGACTCTGGGTGAGGGCGGGGTACACCCTGGACAGCGTCCCTAGGCCATCATAGGGCTGACACGCACACAACCATTCACACACACACACACACACCTCGGGGAGATTTGGAACAGCCAATCAGCCTACCTGTGCATGCTTTTGGACTGTAGGAGGAAACCGGAGTACCCGGAGGAAACCCATGCGAGCACGGGGAGAACATGCAAACTCCACACAGAAACCCCCAGGCTGGGAATCGAACCTTCCTGCTGTGAGGTGAACGTGCTAACCGCTACACCACCGTACCACCATGCTACTAGCTAGCTAACTAATTATAAAAAAACATTTTAGCCACTAGCTAGCTGATTACATTTTAACCAGTTTGGGCTTGGTCTAGCATTTTTTCCCACTGCTTTAATCACTAAGTATCTTGTTGGCTAGCTTTGGAGCAGTTCAGTTGCTAGCTAGCTAGCTGCAGCTACGAGCTCCTGCTAGCTTGTGTGTGATGCTTTCTGAGTCAGTTTTATGCATAAATTCTTCGTTTGACATAAAAATATGTGAGTTTTCATGTGGTTTGAGAGCAAATGCCAATTAAACGGTGATTTCAAACAATACAATCACACATTCACGAGGGTTAAGGTGGGGAACACGAAATATTTCAGATTCTAATGAGTTTAGCATCGCTGTCTGATGCGGCTAATACACAATGTCTTGTGTATGGGGGGGGTTTATGTGTGTGTGTGTGTGTGTGTGTGTGTGTGTGTGTGTGTGTGTGTGTGTGTGTGTAAATACATATACATATATATATATATATATATGGTTGAAGAGTGTGGTACTTTGTCCTGGGCTGCCCGCGGCGTGACGCTCACGGGTCAGAACCACCCCCTCCATCATCAGTAGGAGGAACACAGAGAGCCTGTTTTGTTGCGCAGATCCCAATATGAAGTTAAGCGCTCTCTCTTTTCTCATGCTCACCCACGTTCTCCTCGGCTCGGACTCTTCACACATGACCAGGACCAACGTAGACTCTTGGACAACAAAAAGATCCATTTCACAGTTTAAACTGCCGCTTCGCCCTCAGCTCCCGCTCTAACTCCGCCCACTCCATAAATTTAAAAAATGATTTGGAAAAAAAAAGGAGTGGTGTGGAAGGGGAGGTGGGGAACACTGAGCACAGTTAAACAGAGGAGGGATTTTTTTATCATTTAGAGCAGGGGTCGCCAACCCCCCGGACCGGTACCGGTCCGTGCACCATTTGATACCGGACCGCAAACAAAATATTTCATGGTACAAATTATAGCGCTTCTGGATCTTATTTTTTTAAAAAAAAGACTGTTTCCGCCTTCGCCTTTCTGCCGCACTCTGCATCATTTCATGCATTAGCGAACCGCAGTTATAATTTTAAGCTAACCATGAGCTAGCCCTTGAAAAAAATGAGTCTAACCGGTCTGCGGAAATATTTTCATTCATTAAACTGGTCCCTGGTGCAAAAAAGGTTGGGGACCCCTGATTTAGAGGAATATACGGGACAGCTAGGGGACAGTTTCGTCCCTCAGGCCATAAGACTTTCAAACTCATCATAACCTGCTCATTTTGCACAACCTGACTTTTTTTTTTTTTTTTGCACACACTGCCCTGCCTCTTTTTCCATTGCACAAAAATTGGTGTTCTAAATGCTCACTGTTTACATTCTGTATATATTCATTCATCCATATTTTTATCACATTCATATTTTTATTCTATTTTATTTTTATTATATTATTTTATTCTATTTAGTTTGATTACAATTGTGTGTTTCTCTGTACTTTTTGGGAACTTGAGATTTAAGCATTTCACTGCCAGTAATTGCTTCATGTAATTCTTGCTAGGACAATAAAACTCGTGAATCTTGAATATATGTTTGTAATAGTTTTGAAATGGGGGCGTGTAAACTTTTGCACACAGATATCCAGTAAATACGTACGTAATTATAAAAGCTTACATTTCCACGTCTGGTCGATGTATTCATGTTGTATGATTATGTAAATTAAGCTTGAACACGCCCCCAGATATGCACTCTGCCACTCATTGTATACTGGATCCTGATTGGCCCGTGCATTTCATGATGCAATAACACTTTTCCGGTCGTGTTTTCGATAATTTATATGATGCGAGCCGGGTTGGTTCGTACATCCGCTTCACAGCAAGAAGGTCCTGAGTTGGGGCGTTCCTGTGTGCAGTTTGCATGCTCTCCCTGTGCTTGTATGGGTTTCCTCAGGGTACCACGGTTTCCTCCTTCAATCCAAAATCATTGGCTGTTTCAGATTGCCCCATGAATGAGCCTGAATGGTTTTGTGTGTGTGGCTTGACCTGCAATGGACTAGCAAGTTGTTCAGGATGTACCCTGCCTTTGTCCCGTGTTGGCTGAGATGGGCTCTGCGTCCCTAATAGAGGATTATGCGGAGTGTGTGAGAGAAGAATACACTGAGGAATTGTTTTGGATGTCGGAGCGTGGATTTATGATTTATTCCTCCTGTTTATGTCTATATGAAAACATATCATGGGGGAAAAAAGTTTGTGTTGGCGTGTGGTGTTCAGGGTGCGAGTGCAGCTGGTGTCCTCCATGCTGCACAGTATGAAAAGTGGCTCCGTGGCACCAACGTCCTTCTGTGGGCCTCGTTCTATTCACATGTAAAACGCAGGCATATAACACACACACACACACACACACACACACACACACACACACACACCAGCAGTGTGTATAAGCCCCATGTCTCACTTCAAAGCGACGGACGTTTCTAACTCTGATGGGATCACATCCAGAGGCAGTTGATTTTTTTCCCAGACGACACGCCGGTGTACGACTCCAGCTGCTGTATGACGCGCTATTTTCAGAAGCGTCCAATTAAGGGAGGATAATTACAGCTATTCCGGTGGAGCTGATTATATTTATGCCAAGTGTTTGCTAAGATAACGGTTTCGGGTGGAGCACCGCGCTCAGTACAAACACTCGTTTAATGCAGCATCACTGGTGACCTTTATACTCATTTTTTTTTTTTTTTTTTTTAAAGGATTTGTTCCACAAGAATGAACAGCGGTGGAGGTTGGGAGGCTGTGAAGGAACTTCCAGACAGTTTAAGAACAGGTCTGGAGGGAAAGATGCAAAACACTCCGATGAAATAATTCTAATATTTAAAATAATAATAATAATAAAAATAATAATAATAAAAATAGCACCGTCTGCCTCACTGCAAGAAGGCCCCGGGTTCGAGTCCCGGGCTCGGTGAGGGCGTTTCAGTGTGGGGTTTGCATGTTCTCCCCGTGCTTGCGTGGGTCCCCTCCGGGTACTTCAAGTTTCCTCTTACAGTCTGATAACAAGCCCGATGGGCTGATTAGTGCTTCCAAATCACCTCGGAGTGTGAGTGTGTGTGTTGGCTCTGTGATGGTCTAGCGAGCTGTCCGGGGTGTACTCAGCTGAGATGGGCGCCAGCCTCCCGGTCACCCTAATTAGAATTAACTCGCTCAGAAAATTAATAAATTAATGAATGATGAAAAAAAAAAACAACAGCATAATAATAATAATAATAATAATAATAATAATAATAATAATAATAATAACAATAATAATAATGAGTGTTTTTATTTTAAAAATGCTGGGTCGTGATTCATTTTTAAGTTAAAAATTTTTTTCAATCATAACATGCTTCTAAATGCTTTAATGGACTTTTGAAAGTATTTACTTTAAAATAAAAAAAAATAAAATAAAATAATAAAAAAAAGGAAGCGCCCATTGACTTCTTGCAACTCTCTGCTGGTGAAACACTGCCCCCTGGTGGACGGTCCCGTTAATGCGGAATCAATTTCGGCTCGTTTCGGTCAGTCGCTCATTAACCAAACCGCCTCATCTTATTGGGTTCACATGAAGCCTAGAGCCTATCTCAGCCGACTCTGCGTGAAGGCGGGTACACACTGACCCACTCACCAATCCTTCATAGGGCCACACACACAAAACTGCACTCACACCACGGGGCAATTTGGAACAGCCGTTTAGCCCTAACGTGCACATCTTCGGACGGAGGGAGGAAACCCAGGCAAGCGCAGGGAAAACCACGCAGACTCCACACTGCAGTGCCTTCACCGAGGCTGGGACTCGAACCCAGGACCTTCTTGCTGTGAGGCGCACATGCTAACCACGACATCGCCGCCGTGCCGCTCCTTCCATCAAACTATTCCTTTATTTCTGATTCTGATACAAAGCGAAATGAAACAGAGACACAAAAACTGTTAAAATAGATTTATTACAAATGGATTTCAGTCTCGGCTCATATTTTTGAGGTGAATTATCTCTATTAAAAAAAAAAAAAAAAAAAAAAAGTTGTTGCCGTTGTTGGGTCCGGATAAAATAATAATTAAAAAAATGGCGACTCATAAAAATCCAACATTACCGAAATAAAAAGTATAAAACATCATACAGGGCGCCGGTCCGCTCCGGGGCTCATAATTCCTCCTTTTTCTTTCGAGGCTCTGATTTTTTGGACGAGGTTTTCTTTTTCTTCTTCTGAGCCGCTGACGTTTCCTTCCTGTCGTCAGTCTTGGCCTTCGTTTTTTCTCCCTCTTTCGTTTTCGTCTTCGCTTTTCCTGATGTTTTCGTTTTCTTCACCGTTTTAACGTTTGACTTTTTTGACTCGGCGGATTTCGGCTGTTTGTCCCTCCCCTCCGTCTTTGTGTCAGTTTTGATGTTTGCCTTTTTCTCTGCGGTTTTGTCCGTTTCCTGTTCCATAGGCGTTTTCGTGTCCTCTGTCGTGGCTGGTTTTCCTTCACTGTGCATCACGCTGTCCTTCACAGACGCCGCCGCTCCGCCGCCGGGCGTCTCGGGCACCGCCTCTCCGCCGCCAGGCGTCTCGGGCGCCGCCTCTCCGCCGCCAAGCGTCT
>JAQNCB010000024.1:2103083-2115699 GCA_030068295.1 Euristhmus nudiceps | reverse complement strand
CACTCCACTTCCTCTTCATGATCATCACTCCTCTTCCTCTTCATCATCACTTACCTTCCTGTTCTCTTCATCATCACTGTTCTTCATCACCTCCCCACTTCCTCCTCATCACCTCCCCACTTCTTCTTCATCATCCCTCCTCTTCCTCTTCATTATCACCCCTCTTCCTCTTATTCACCACTGTTCTTCATCATCACTCAACTTCCTCTTCATGATCATCACCCCTCTTACTCTTCATCACCACCCCACTTCCACTTCATCACTCCTCTTCCTCTTTATTACAACTTACCTTCCTCTTCTCTTGATCATCACTATTCTTCATCACCTCCCAACTTCCTCTTCATCATCACTCCTTTTCCTCTTCATCACCACTGTTCTTCATCATCACTCCACTTCCTCTTCATGATCATCACCCCTCTTACTCTTCATCACCACCCCTGTTCCTTTTCATCATCCCTTTTTCGCATCACTCCTCTTCCTCTTCATTATAACTTACCTTCCTCTTCATCATCACTGTTCTTCATCATCACTGTTCTTCATCATCACCGCAATTCCTCTTCATCACCACGCCACTTCCTCTTCATCACCATTCCTCTTCCTCTTCATCATCACTCTTTTCCTCTTCATCACCACTCTTCTTCATCACCATTCCTCTTCCTCTTCATCATCACTCTTTTCCTCTTCATCACCACTCTTCTTCATCATCACTCCTCTTCCTCCTCATCATTACTCTTCTTCATGGTCACCCCTTCCTCTTCAGATTCACTCTTTCTTCATCCCTCCCCTTCATCACTCTTTATCACTACTCTTTCTCTTCATCATCATTCCTCTCCCTCTTCATCACTCATCTTCCAAAAAACCTCTCTGTTACACTTTTACTGATTTTAGCCCCTCTCTGTAACATAGTCTCCTCTTTATCGCCATTATCGCTCTTCATCACTCATCTCCCTCTTCATCACTCCTCTTCATCACCAAACATCATCAAACAAACAGTTCATATCTTCGACGTTCTGCAACAACTCTACCGAGCTCTGTGGGGTGCTGGGAGGGGCTTGCGCTTATCGGCTTGGACCCCGGTGATAACTGCTCTGGTTCAGTTGGACTTGTGCTTCCTGGTTGCATTACAGCTCACCATGAGGCGGGGCCTCTGAACCGGAATAATTAGGGGCGTGGTATGTAAATGATGTTGGTTTTCCGCCGCCACATTTACGCTGTGATTGATGAAAAGCGAAGTATCCCACGTGAACCGTATCGCATGATGATTTTTTTGAGGTTAGATTGATAAATGAGGGCCGCTGTGTTTGTGTATAAACATTTCATAAACAAGCAGCGTTTCTCTGACAGTTAAGAGGAGAGCCACTGACATGCCTGTGAAGCATTAAGCCGTGAGAGTGGAGATGAAAAGAGGAAAAATAAACAGGTCGTTTTAATCTCAGCTGCAGAATGTTATCGATAAGGTGCTGCTGGCGTCTCGTAAACCCTTCCTTTCTGCACCATTAAGTTAATGGATTCACTCCCGAGCTGTTTATCATCAAGATTTTTACAGTTTTAACTGATTTTTGGCTCGGGATTCTCTTCGGTTTTACATCACGTGGATGTGGATGTGAACCCCACGGATGTGCAGGAAGGAGTACAAAGAGACTTAAAGCTTTCAAAACCAGGCAGAACGGTGGCGCGGTCGGCGGTGCTGAGCTCGTCTCCCTCACAGCACGATGGTCCCGGGTTCGGGCTCGGCCCGCTTCTGTGTGGAGTTTGCATGTTCTCCCCGTGCTTGCATGGGTTTCCTCCGGGTACTCCGGTTTCCTCCACAGCCCAAAGACATTCACATCAGGCTACCTGGCTGCTCTAAATCGCCCCTGAGTGTGAGTGTGAGTGTGAGTGTGAATGGTTGTACACATGTTGTCCCTGCGATGGCCTGGCGAGCTGTCCAGGGTGTACCCCGCCTTCACCCAGAGTCAGCTGAGATGGGCACCAGTCTCCCCGTGGCCCTAATCACGATTAAGCCTCTTAGAAAATGAATGAATGAATGAATGAATGCGTGTGAGTTTATTTTATCATGTTCTGAGCCGCTTAAACCTAATTAGGGTCGCGGGGAGGCTGGCGCCCATCTCAGCCGACTCTGGCCAGCTCACCAGGCCATCGCAGGGCAGAAACTCGCTGACGGCGATGCAGCTCGTGATGAAAGTCAGCGATGGTACTTTCACGGAGATACGGCCGGCCTCTGGTAACCCAGTTAGGGGCACTGGGGGGACAACCTGGTGATAGTGGGGCTTGAACAACCAACCTTCAGATCAGTAATCCGCCTCATTGATTAATTTTTTCAAATTGCTTAATCCTATTATTGCATGAAAGGCGGAGCCTATCTCAGCACCCCTAAACAGCTCGCCAGCCCATTACAGGGCCAACCCACATTCAATCGTCCTCACTCACAGCGAGGGGCAATTTGGAACAGCCGATTGGTTTAATGTGCACATCTTTGGGCTGCACATGCTTACGATGGCAGTTTTTTTTTCAGCCCTTTAGCACTTTAGCACGTTAGCGCATTAGCACGCGATATCATTCAAATGCTGGGGCCCGGCGCGCTCGCACGCAAAGAGACGCCGTAGTTTGGTGACGGAGTAAATAAATGAAAATGTGTGAACGGAGTCATGATGACTGACCTGTTTTTCTGTTCAGAACTCGCTGTTGTTTTTTTTTTTCTCAGCTCTTTCCAAACCAAGTCCAACTGAACGACATGTTCCTTCTGAGCAGCACCATGACTAACAGGAAACATCGTCAAAATGTGCTTCGCAAAAAAAAAAATGACCACGTTGCACACAAATGCGTTGACAGAAATCCAAAGGAAATGCAGTAAATACATGTGGCCAGTCATGTGATCGATATGTATTTATATATATATATATCATGGTAAAGTATAACGCAAGTGTCTCCTCCTCCTCCTCCTCCTCTTCCTCCTCCTGCAAGTGCAATGTACAACATTTATCTTTCTGAAATCATTCTCCTCCAGTCAAAACTTTACAATGAGGACGGCTGGGTTCGAAATATATGAGCGCATCAGGGGAAAAAGTTCATCTCAGAAATTCCATCCCCGATCCCACTTTGGCCGTGGACTCCGTCTAGTGTCGAGCGCATGTGCGTTTTATAATTCACGGGGCATTTAATAGATATGTGTCTTTGAACGCAGGACAGATTCTGCGCTCCTCACACCGAGTTCGGGTTTTGGCTCGCCAGCGCGTTACCGCAAGCTTTATTTTCCTAACCGAGGCTGCAATTCAAACCGTACTGAAAATTATTACCACCATATAAGTCATTACAGTACAAGCAAAGAAATCAGGCCGTAATAAGATGGGAGCGATAACCTACACCGCGTCACGGTATCACCAAGACACATTCACATCCACTCCAACATTCACATACGCGCCAATGGACTTGGACGTCCGTCCATTATCTGGACCGCTTATCCACTAGGGATAATCCGTCCAAGGATGAAGCCAATCCCAGCTGATTTCTGCAAGAGGCGGAGTCACACCCTGAATTGGTCGTCAAGCTAACACCGCTATATTTAGTGCAGCCAATTGATGGAACGTATATGCGTTCGGATTGTCGGAGGAAACTGGAGAAACTGCCCATGAAAACACACGGCGAGCACACAAAACTCCGCCCAGAAAAACCATCGGACCCGGAACCTTCTCGCTGTGACGTGACAGCACTAATTAACTGCTGAGCCACCGTACCGCCAGTGTTTGGAACATTTATTCATTCATTTTCTAAACCGCTTAATCCTAATTAAGGCCACAGGGAGGCCGGCGCCCATCTCAGCCGACTCTGGGCGAGGGTGGGATACACCCTGGACAGCTCACCATCATCGCAGGGCACACACCTAAATGAGATTTGGAACAGCCAATCAGCCTACTGTGCATGTTTTTGGATAGTAGGAGGAAACCGGAGTACCCGGAGGAAACCCCCGCAAGCACCGGGAGAACATGCAAACTCCACACAGAGACGCCCAGGCTGGGAATCGAACCCAGGCCTTCTCGCTGTGACGCGACAGCTAGCTGCTGAGCCACCGTGCCGCCGTGTTTGGGACACTTCCGTTGGAATAACTCAAGTTCGATGCTGCCTCATCGTTCCTGCCGTTGCAGAAGGTTTTCCTTTTGGCTGGAAAAGTTCACGCAGCCATCAGTAGGAGGTTCTCACGGGTGGATTCATTCCGTTTGTTGTACTCGAATGGAGTCAAACCCAGGACTTGTAACCGTCGCTGTCAGCTGCACTGCTGGTATCATGTGTGATGACACAGGGTGAGGTTGGAGCCACAAAATGAATCCACTATACACGAGCAGACTCCCGGGGAAAGAAAGTAAGACGGGAATGAGCAGTCGTTCCAAAAGAGCTCGGGATCACATGCAAGCATTCGGGGAAAAATTAGCGCAGAGATCATCATCATCATCATCATCATTCATTCATTCATTCATTCATTCATTCATTCATTCTCCAAGCCCCTTAATGCTAATTAGGGTCTAATGAGGGGAAGTACACCCTGAACAGCTCACCAGGCCATTGCAGGGCCAACGTATTTATTGGATTTTTATTTTGCTCTACGGGGCGGCACGGTGGTGTAGCTGTTATCACGTCCGCCTCACAGCAAGGAGGTCCTGGGTTCGATTCCCAGCCTGGGTGTTTCTGTGTGGAGTTTGCATGTTCTCCCCGTGCTTGTATGGGTTTCCTCCTGGTTCTCCGGTTTCCTCCGACAGTCCAAAAACATGCACAGTAGGCTGATTGGCTGTCCCACATCTCCCTTAGGTGTGTGTGTGAATGGTTGTGTGCGTGTCGGCTCTACAATGGCCTGGCGAGTTGTCCAGGGTGTGCCATACCCTCACGTAGAGTTGGCTGACACGGGCACCAGCCTCCCCGTGACCCTAATTAGGATTAAGTGGTTTAAAAAATGAACAAATTTTGCTCTACCTTGTTAAACCTGCAAGGGAAATGATTGCCTCTGCATTTAACCCATTCAAAGTGAGCACACACACACACACACACACACACACACACACACACACTTGCAGTGTGGGCTGACACACACATACGGTACATTGGGGGCACCCTGAGAGCAGTTGGGGTTCGGTGCCTTGCTCAAGGGCGCTTCAGCCATGAAAGTGGAGGATGGGAAGGTGGAGCTCACTCTCCGTCCACCATACACTCTCCGTACTGGTGACCAAACCAGCGACCTTTAGGTCCCAAAGCCTCTTCTCCATCCACTTCTTCTCCCCGTGTTCGTGTGGGTTTCCTCCGGGTACGCTGGTTTCCTCTCTCAGTCTAAAAACATGCCCAGTTCCACATCAGCCCCTCGTTGTGTGCGAGTGAGTGTGAATGGTAATGTGCGTGTGTTGGCCCTGCCATGGTCTAGCGAGCTGTCCAGTGGGTACTCCGCCTTAACCTCGAGTCGGTTGAGATGGGCACCAGCCTCCCCGTGACCCTAATTAGGATTAAGTGGCTTGCGAAATGAATGAATGAATGAATCTGGGGACATGACAACCATCCCAAACATAAAGCCAGTAGAGCCCAAGAGCGCCGTGCACAGCCAAGCCAAAGTTCCTGACCTGAATGGTACTGAAGGTGTGGAGAAGGTTCTGAGACTGAATGTAAGTCCTTCACTGAGACCCTGGTAACCTTCCAAAGTGGAAGATGATTGAGAAGGAGGTTCGACTACTTCTCGCCGTAGACATCGTAAAGATAAAACGTATCTGCTACGCAAGCTTCAGCCAGAACTCCCAGAATCACTGCATCAGTTCATCACAGCAGTGACGACTGAAGAAAGGGAGAGAGCTGTGAAGAGAGCTTTATTTTCACCTTTTTTTGTTGTTACTTGAGTCTTTTCTCACCCATGTCAGCCCTGCCACCAGCATGGCGGAAAACGGAGCAGAACGTGCCGCTCTAGCAAACATGTAGCACAAAGATAAATAATTTGAAAGAGTGTAAATCACTTACTAACCACCAGCATGACATACCATACGGCTTTGAGCTGACGGCCAACACCTGCTTCCATACGCCCATGACACCTCAGGTTCAGGCACATCATCAGCCAGGTGAGCGAATGTCAAAAGATACCGTGCAGAGCATTGTGGGTAACCTCGGCTTTAACCTTCGATGCTCTTAACCCAGATACAGGGGTGCTTACAGGGCAGGTACAACACCAACATTACAAGACTTGATTAAGTCGTGTTGGCTCTGTGATGGTCAGGAAAGCTGTTGCGGGTGTAACCCGCCCCCTCGCCCAGAGCTCCGCCCCTTCAATAAAATCGGAAGGAGCTTCCACTTCCAAAGTCCTACTTCATTGTTAGCTCTGCACACCTCCCCAAGAAAATGAATGAATAAATGACCAAATGAATGAATGTTGGATTGTTAACCTGGTAGAGGCTTGCGCTCTCTGTGTGCTTTTGTTATTTGGTTTTTTTTCCACATATATACTTTTTATTCTGCATTTCATTTTCATTTATGCAGTAAGGTAAGGGAAGGTCTGTGGGCTTTTCCACCCGAGCCCAGAGGGTCATCAGTGCATCGGTGCTTATCCCCGGTTTCTGTAGCGTGAATCGACTCAGAGCTCAACTCCTCCTGGATGGGACGCTGGTCCAGCGCAGGATCCCTTCCCAGTATTTTTACTGGTACCATTTATACTACTGGGTGGACAGAGGCACACTTGTGGTTGCCCAGCAGTCCTAGCACCGTGGGGGTCTCACTGGGATTCGAACCCACAACCTCCTGATGATGAGCCCAGCACTCTAACCACTACACCACCGTAGTGCATTCATGTAATTGTTCCCCGATTTGTTTATTTTCATGTGATTTTTATTTATTTTTATTTACGTATCCGAACGCTCAGCTCCGTGCCAGGCGGAGACACGAGTCTCACTTCGGAGTCACACAGTGAGGCGACTGTTAACTGTAATCTGGAGATGGCGAATGGAGATCATTTCATCGTGTCAACAAACCCGAGCGCAATGGCTTCCTTAGCGCGACTCTGTGTCCATTCAGGGTCATGTGACAAGAGGCAGGAAATCGCGTGCGCCACAGTTTGCACAACGCTTTGGGGCTTTGTGCCCATGTCCACGCGGTACTATTTAGGTGGCGTACGGACGTCAGTGAGACAGATGCCAGTCTCTCCACAGTGTGCTTATTCATGCATTTAAATTACACCTGTATCCCCTGTGGCCCGTCGAGCTGCGCACTTTATTTACACAGCTGTTTCGTAGCGGAGCGCCGCAGGGTTAAATAGTGCCCTCAATTGTCTGACCTGACCGCTGAACTCATGACCCTTTGCCTCACTGCATGCAACAATCCCTTACAGAAAAGTCACATGACCATGAACACTGACACATGTAGGATTTAGACATGTGCCACGCTCGCGTTCAGGGGGTTTTCATATCTGAGGTACATGTTTAGGTTTTAGGCATCCGATTTTTATTTCTGCATCTTTTCATAAGATTCTTTTATCATTTGTTTATTTTTACACATCATTTTTTACCTTTTGACAATTATAAAAATTTTAATGTGTAGTTTATTTGTTTTTAATAATTTACCATTTAACAATAATTTATGTTTTTAATTTTTTGTTTATTGTTACTTATAAAATATTTTTGACATGATTCATCATTCTATTTCATGTTATTTATTTATTCTGGCATATTATATAATATTATAAGTAAAAAAAACATAAATAATTAATTTTCACGTGTGCTACTTTTCACAAATTATTATTATTGTTATTATTATTATTATTATTATTACATTTTTATTGTTATTATCATTCTTTTATTCTTTAATTATTATTTTGTTTGTTTTTGTGTTTTTATATTATTCCTCTCTTCTTATTATTATTTATTTATTCATTCATTCATTCATTTTCTAAGCCCCTTAAACCTAACTAGGGTCGCAGGGAGGCTGACGCCCATCTCAGCCAACTCTGGGCGAGGGCGAAGTACACTCTGAATAAGTCCATTGCAGATTATTATTATTATTATTATTATTATTTTAATTATTTATTTTTGTTATAGCTGAATTGTTCGATTGCTGTTTCTTATACTTTTCAAATGATTCATTATTTTGAAACATGAAAACAAGAATCATTAATGTTCAGCTGTAATATATATATATATATACACAGTCGAACCTCGCTCATACAGACTAAAAGGGGGGTTCGGGTGTCTGGATTAGTGAATAGTCCGTTAGAGTAAAGTGGGGGGGGTGTTCGGGGGGTGTTCGGGGGGGGGGGGCTATACTCCATACTGAATACTGTACAAGTAAAATCACCTCAAAGTTCTGTAAAAGCACAGTAGTACTGAACATTTAACACCCAAATAATACATTTATATTGTACCTGTACAGTAAATACATATTGTACATAAATACATTATACAGTAATTCATTTAATGTAGTGCTAGCGATGCTAGCGCTGCTGCTAGAGCTGTTAGCGCAGAGTGCTCGCGAACTAGCCTTAAAAAAAAAAAATCCGAACACCCGAAATCCGGTCCATCGGGGTCCGGTCGAGCGGGGTTCAACTGTGTGTGTATATATCTATCTATCTATATATATATATGTGTGTGTGTGTGTGTGTGTGTGTGTGTGTTTTTGACACATTTTTATCCATTTTTTTTTACCATATAATTAAATTTGATTTAATTTCACACAAGACCCATTAACTTTCTCATTAACTTCATTTAACTCGACACATGAATCGTTTATTTTCATCTGCAGCTGGTCTTGTTCTGAAATTATTTATTTCATTTGACCAGGACATGACATTTTGAAATGCATCCTGCCTTTCCACTTGGTCCCACATCGCTCCCCAGAACAACATGTGAAATGTACGAGCATGTGATGCGTGTGTTCACTTTATTCAGCCTCCTACAATGTCTCGGCTCGCGTATCATAGTCACGTTAAAAAATGACATATTGATTTTCTTGACTGGTTAATAAAAAAAAGAATAATGTTTTTGCTTACATTCTCTCAGCGAGGTGGTAATTCATTAGACTAATTATGGTTTTAGCAAGCCTTCCAAAATATATAACACACACTAGGCCAGTATTTAAATGTGGACTGACAGCCAATTCGCTCCGCCAGCGTGTATCATGTTCACGCTGATATAAGGCTTTGGGGTTGAGGTATGGACCTCAGGCTATATGACTTGCCTCGGTGCCAGCTTTCAAGACTGTTCGAATTGTTTGTCACATTCTTGGTGTCAGTCGGAGCGACAGCCAAACGTAACCTAACACATAATTCCACGTGTAGGCAAGCTGACAAACCACAGAGCAGCCCCAGACAGAAAATTAGGAGGGTGAAAGAGCCAAATTACACTGGGAGAGAAAAGAAAAAGGGGTTTTTTTTTTTTTTTGGTTTTGGTTTTTTTTTTTTTTCCTGTAGCTTGTGCGCACTTCTCTCGGACACAACGTCCAGGCGAAGACGTGCATTATCAGTTCTATTTAAGGTGAACCAGCGTCTGCTCGTAAATATCGCGTGTTGGTCTGGACACTTGCGCCCCTAAGTGCCATCCAAGCGTAGCCAAAACAAACACGGGTAATGAGTAGCAGCGCCTGGTTAAGAGGCCGGACCCGGAGCCTGCGTCTGGCCGGCGTGCACACACTGAAGGGCTGTCATAAGGCGGGTTAAAAGACTGACTGTTCCACACACACACATACACACCACCACCACCCCCCGTCCACAGACCAAACTCATTCCCCACATCACCTCACACGACACGGCGAGGATTTCGGGAGGTGGGGCGGGGAGGGTGGGGGGGGCGCATCATGTTCAACAAGCAGATCTTGTATTTGGACATCGACCCTGGGGAGCGAAGGCGTGGAAATAACAAGTGGAGATTTATTGCCTGAGGGGTTTGTTTACGTTGAAAGAGGGAGACGAGTACCTCGAGCCAAGGCACCATTTGCATAATGCATATAAAATCAGATCCATCTCTGCCACACGCATGCCTGGAACCCTTGAGGGGTTTTATGAAGGAAGGAGCCAGGCTCCAAAAGCGTGGCGTAGGCAACAGGACGGCTAGCGCGCGTAATGCGGACAGCTCTGAAGAACTGCGGTCCGAACATGTGAGCTGCAAGATTCGGCGTCTCTGATGTCATATACCGCTGAGGTACCCAGGCTACATCATAAAGTATCAACCTATGAGCCAATCGTGTGGTTGCTGATCGCAAGTTCGAATCCTTTTCAATGCACACAGCCGTTCGTGGTCGGGAGTCCATGGGAGCTGATTGGCCGAGCTCTCATGGGAGGGAGGGACGGCATACGCTCACTTCCCTGTCACTCATAGCGATCACCAGCCAATCACGGGCGTCTGTGAGCTCATTCGTACGAAGGGGGCAGATAGCACTTTCTCTCCGAGTGTGTTAGACCCGCCCCCAAATACGCATGGTGCCTCAGTTCAAAAAGAGGCGGGTAGCTAGCATCACATATCACGAAGGGGGCGTGTGCATGCTTTCGCCCTTCTCTGATCGGTGGTGATCGTGTGACAGGGAGGGCAACACCTGATGGGTGGGAATTGGATACGAATAAATTAGGCAGTTAGCAGGTTAGCGGTTAACAGGTCTATCTCACAGAAAGTGGTTCTGGGTTCCAGTCCTTGGCTCGGCGAGGGTGTTTTCATGTGAACTCTCCATATTTTCCAAGTGCTTGAGTGGGTTTCCTCTGGGGACTCTGGTTTCTTCCTATAGTCAAAACACATGCATGTTAGGCCTATTGGCTGTTCCATATTGCCCCGAGGTGTGTGTGTGAGTGTAAATGGTTGTGTGAGAGTGTGTGTGTGTGTGTGTGTTTCTTCGCCCTGAGATGGACTGGCAAGCTGTTTGGGATGTCGTCCGGAGTTGGCTGAGAAAGGCTCCAGCCTCCTCACAACTCTAGTAGGATTAAAACCTCTTACTTACCCTGTGGGAAAAATTACAGTCCCAAACCCCCCATCCCTGTGGGAAACGCAAAAAATTATATTTCTTAAAGCATAATTTTAAAGTGAAATAATTGCGTTATTACTTTAAATCGCTTAGTTAGACTCTGTCGCCACCTCGTGTTCACATCCTTCCAGGAACACTCTAAGCGATTTTCGGGGAAGGTAGGTAAGGTTTCAGCGAATGAATGAATGAATGAATGAATGAATGAAAATATGGTCTCAGTGATTTGGAAAGGCCTTTTTTTTACAATTTGAGTATTTGAGAAGCTACTGCTTTCCTCCCATTTTCAAACATGGCAGTCAGTAAGAGGTATTTAAACACAACGGTGTGAAAAACAAAAAACATCCATTCAGCAGCATTTCTGCGTACGGAAATAAACTGCTGGTGAGACGTCACAGAAAAACGGGTTGAAAATGGAGGACATGGTCTGTCACCTCACAGCAAGAAGATCCCTTTAGTGTTTGCTTGGTTTTCATCTGGGTTTTCCGGTTTCCTCCAACAGTTCAAAGGCATGCCGATTTGATCAAGTGGCTGCTCTAAATTATCCATAGGTGTGAATGTGAGTATGAATGGTTGTTTGAGCCTGTGTGAGTCCTTTACAGGACCAATAACCTTTACAGGGTGTAACTCCACCTCTCAACCTGAAGTCTGCTGGGATTGGCTGCAGCTGTTCAGGGTTCCATACGAGCAGGAAGCCTACAGTGACTTCAGTAATCGCTCTTTACGGCCGTCGTGAGCATTAAAGCATCTCTGAACAAACAGTATGCTGAATCTGATGCTACAACAGACTAAGGTTACATCAACACCCAGTCTGAAGCTACGGGCAGAACCGAGTCAGCCAAACCTTCACCTGGTTTCCAGCTGTCCGGTTACAGGGAGAACTACCAAGCTTTATGTACTCGTACAATGAAGCGCCGAGCTACAGTAAATTTCAGCCTGAATTACGAGGTGAAATAAAAATATTTGATTTCCAGCTGAGAAAGAAAATTAACAGCATAAAACAAAAATCACAACTAATAACAAAACGTAAAGCATGGAGCCGGAATGCCGTCTAAGACCAAGGATGGCTTCAAATCCTATAGAATATTATGGTGTGTAATACTGCTAAGAAAAAAGTATCGGCCCCCTCTTGGTCCATATTTGTCTAAATCTGTCCATCTTTATGGCCCGGATTCATCGGTGATGTAAAACACACCCTCATCATCAGTAACGACCATCTAACAGCTTTACATTGTTTCCTCTTGCCAAAGTAGCGTGAGAGGGAAATTAAAACTGAGGAGAAAAGAATAACGCCACCAAGAGTCGAAGTACAAGGATGCATCAGGGAGAGTAGGAGATGAGATAATAGGAGATGAGATGAGATGAGATGAGATGAGATGAGATGAGATGAGATGAGATGAGATGAGATGAGATGAGATGAGAGGAGATGAGAGGAAAGGAGAGGAGAGGAGATGAGATGAGATGAGAGGAAAGGGGATGAGAGGAGATGAGAGGAGATGAGATGAGATGAGATGAGATGAGCTGAGATGAGATGAGATGAGAGGAAAGGAGATGAGAGGAGATGAGATGAGATGAGAGGAGAGGAGAGGAGATGAGATGAGATGAGAGGAGATGAGATGAGAGGAAAGGAGATGAGAGAAGATTAGATGATGAGATGAGATGAGAT
>JAQNCB010000024.1:2037982-2049768 GCA_030068295.1 Euristhmus nudiceps | reverse complement strand
CTGTTCTCTCCACTGCCCCCCCCCTCTCTCAACTGACCTGGTCATGTTGTGGCGGTCAATCAGGTTTCTGCTGGTGGTTTGTGTTCAGCCCGTACGCCTCACCACTTCACTGTAGCTCAACCCGGCCTCCACCGTACCCATTAGCATTGTTGTTCACGTGATAGACGTGGCATTATGACGTGCACTCAATCATAGCGGCCCGTACGCCTTTCCATAGCGTGCAACTTTGCATTGCGAAGGATTGAAGCGATGGAGTCGCATCTCCACACATCGCCGTACGCAATGCATGACGTGCACCACACTAACAATATTCACAAGGATCGATATTTCTGAGCCTTTATCTCGGCTTTCCGAGCCGCTGCTCACATTGCATTGCAGAGCGACCTTCACATGTGCAGTGAAGCGTAACACAATGACAACTCATCATATCCTCAAGAGCCGAACACCATCATCAATAAAGCCACAGGGTGAACTCTCAACCCCCCCACGAGTACAGATGTACGGAAATTTCTCTCTCAAGGTTTTTAATGACTGTCAGTACACATCGCTGGAAACTTCCCTGGGACGCAGCATCCACACAGGAAGTGATAAATGACTCGTGAATCGCCACGCGAGCGAGAGACTCGGAGAGCGAAGCATCAACGGCTCTTGTTACCTAGGTAACCTTGTAACGTGTTTCTCGCTTGAAAGGAATCTTTCTGAATGGAAGTGTGAAGCAACGACTTGGTTCCCGACTGTAGATCTGTGCGAGCTTTTATCATCATCATCATCATCATCATCATCCTCCTATAGTAGTTGATCTTCTATTATTATAATCATGCATAGAATGGAAACGCTTGGGAAGTGGGGGCTCAGTGGGTAAGGTGATGGGTTTCTGATCCAAAGGTAGGCGGTTCAAATCCCACTATCACCACTGTTGGGCCCTTGAGCACGGCCCTTAACCATCAGTTGTATTAAAGAGAAAAGGTAAATGTAAGTCGCTCTGGATAAAAGAGTCTTCTACATGCTGTAAATTAATAAAGTAATCTTGTGCATCATGAATGGAGAAGAGCTAAACATATACAGGGATCCCTCACTTTTGGCGGTTAATGGGGACCGAGACCCGACGCGAACGCTAAATTTCGGCGAAGTAGGATCGACCCCCGACCCCCCCCCCCGACTGATGTATACATACATGTATATAATATCAATAAATACATATTCAACACTATAAATGCTGATAATAACAATTAAACATTCAAAAATAATGCATAAAATATAAATAATATAAAATACACACGTGTAATTGTACATAGATGTAAATAAAGTGTAAGAAATGCCTTGAGTTCCACCTTTTTTTGTCACACGAGTCCAGTTTCAGAGCCTCGTCCCAAACCGGAGTCGGTAGTGACCCTTGCAGCCTTACCCTTAACTTTATTCCTATGTAATAGTGAAAGTGTTAAGGGGAAGGCCGCAAGTTCAGTACCGACGCAGGTTTGGGACGAGGCTCTTTGAAATCTCGCAAGCTGATTGGTCGAGACGAATTTGCCAGCATTAGAAGAAGAGGCTGGGATCTGAAACTGACGCAGTAGCGACCCCTAGTGGCATTTTCCTGAACTTTTCCCTTATTTTTGCTTTTTTTTTTTTTTGATGAATATGTTCAAAAAATCTGCGATGCACTGAAGCTGCAGAACCTGAAGCGCGATATAGCGAGGGATGACTGTAGACATGTACACACACTTATGGGAACTGATAAACGTTTCAGAAATGTTGCCCCAGGAATAGTGTTTCCGGTTATTCGCTTTGTAAA
Organism: Euristhmus nudiceps; assembly: GCA_030068295.1. Lineage (NCBI taxonomy): Eukaryota > Metazoa > Chordata > Actinopteri > Siluriformes > Plotosidae > Euristhmus > Euristhmus nudiceps. The sequence goes on along the minus strand of JAQNCB010000024.1, from coordinate 2,047,979 downwards.
ATTTGTGAGCGCAAACCGAAAACCACGGGATATTCAGAAACGGCAATAACGAGCTGCTCTTCCACGCTGACCTGATCTGGGCGGAACAATTAAACTCGTGTTTGATGTCTCCCGCAGAAAATGTTTTGGTGAACTCTGTGTCTGGCTTCATCTGTCAATCAACTGTATCTTTAAAAGGTAGCCGTGTCTGTATTAGTCGCTCTTTAAAACGAACACGTAACACATCAGTCCTTGTTCCTTCCTTGTGAAAGTTACGACTCTAGGCGTGGGCGTGCTCAGAGACATGTCGGCGTTCTGATTGGCTGCTCCTGCCTGGTCGTGCCGTGGAATCGTTGGATTGGCTGGGTTGCGTCACTGACCCCGTGCATCATGACACGTTATGGTCCAGCGCTGAGCCGCACAAACAACAAGTGCAGAAATGACGGAAAATATTTCCTTTTGTTCCTAAACCGACTGACGACAGGAAGGCTGCGTCGGCAAAACCGATTCACCGCCACGCTCGACTCTGGCAGCGTTCTCATTCTCAGAGTCACTAGAATGTGACGTCTCCACAAGAGACTCCTCCCTGTCTGGTTCAAATAGGTCAACATTTACACCCATTTCCTCCAAATTGCCGCCATAGTTGCTTCTTGAAAAATGTTTATTTATCACTTAAAATGTCGGTGGTGTAGCGGTTAGGGTGCTGGATCATGATCAGGAGGTCATGGGTTTGAATCCCAGTTAAAACCCCCACCAAGGTCTTAACCACAAGTGTGCCTCTGTTCCCCCAGCAGTATAAATGGGTTCCAGTAAAAATACTGGGAAGGGAACCTGCGCTGGACCAGCGTCCCATCCAGGAGGAGTTGAACTCCTAGTCGCTTCACGCTACAGAAACCGGGGATAAGCACCGGCACTGATGAGCCACTGGGCTCGGGGTGGAAAAGCCTGACAGGCGTTACCTTGAAATGTCACTCACTGAATAGATCTGTTTGTTTATTTGCTCTGGGCAGCCCCCGCCAAAAGAGTTCACGTCACTTTGGGGCAGAAATGCCCGCCAACCATTGGGTCAGACTGCGCTAGTAATCAGTGAGATGGAATCATCTGGTTTTCAGCTTTTTATGGTTATTTACGGTAAGATAAGCGTCTGTATTGCTTAAACGTGTTACATACACACATATTATGCTGTAAGGAACTTTTCATTGCCTTTAAGCCGTCGCTTGCCACCTGCTTTGTGGACGCCCCGCCTTATATGCAAAATACAAGATAGCAAATAATAAACAAAATAGCAGTGATAAGCCTTAAAATAAAGTGTTTCATATATTTACTGTTCAAATCTATCTGATGTTCTGAAATCGATTTAAACCTGAACTTTAGTATCAATATGCAGTCAGATTGGCTAATACTGCTGTGATTGACAGGAGTGGATATGCTCCTCCCACTTTTGGCCAATTCTGTATTTACTCCATACTGTGGTGCATGAGAACACATTCTTGAGTCAGAACATCCAAAATCAAGCTCTCTCTAGGACGAGTTCATGACCGCTGAAATGACACGCAAACAGACACGGTGGATAAAAAAAAACATTCTCCTCTGAAACTGAACAGGAAGTGACAGGAAGTGACGGGAAGTCGTACCGAATTACAAAGAAGCGCTCATAAACCCTTGACTGTGTTGTTAGCAGGTTTGCTTATTCAGTAGGGGGTGTGGCCTGGCTCAAACACCCTCCCCCCATCTCTGAAACTGATACACTTCCTACCTCACTTCCTGTTTTGTATAAAAAAAACAAAAAAAACAAAACACGTCAAGGTCTGTTTGTGTTGCATCAAATCCGCACCACAGCCTGGATTCGGTTTACTAACCCGACGTCCGAGCTCGACCCCAGAATTGTGCTCGGATCTCTTTTCTACAAAATCTCTTCATTGTGGATGCGCTACCGAGGTGCACGGGAATGAAAAGTGGGCGGGGTTTACACACACACTCAAATTCACGACAAGAACTGCGAGAACTTGGACAGCCCTTTGGATTTTCTTTCAGTGGACGTCCGTGTCCGCCGTCTGTCCGCCGTCCGTGGTGCGTGAGAAGGGCGGAACTCCTACGTCTGGGCGTCTATCCTGTGTGCTTGAGCGCCAAAGAGGAAAATGTAAACATCATGAACGGTAAATGTCATGTGGTTGTTGTTTTTTTCATACCGCACTCACATTGTTTGGGTATCCGAAGAGCTTCGGTGTCTCCAGATAAGACCTGGTGCATGACGCCTCTGAACTGATACAGCAGCTTCAGGCTCTTCTCTTCTCCCACACACGGGTCGTAGAACCCTGGTAAACCCGCCTGAAAAGGGCGGAAACCCAACGTCAGCGTGACGACAAGCTTTAAAAGGCTGTGACTTAACAGCGCGAGAACTCGGACGGAGGTCTGACCTTTGACGCCTCTGTGAGGATGAGTTTGGAGTCCTTCACCAGGCACTGCAGAGGCACCGTCACATCGATGACCTGCGCTCGCTCCTGTTTCTGACTGCTGTTCATCACAAACTTTCCGTACCAGGCGTTTAATATAATGAGGCCTGAGAAGGAACAGGAAAGGTCGTGTCGAACGTGTGGACATGATGGTACAGTGAGAGGGAGCCGGTGCTTGTCTGTGCCAATTTAGTTTTTATTGTCGAACAAACTTCCTGTATATGCTCTACGACAGGGGTCACCAACCTTCTTCTTGGGTACCGATTAATGTGAAGGGCTACCAGTTCGATACACACTTCTGAAATAGAAAATTTGCTCGATTTACCTTTAATTATATGTTATTATTAATGATACTAATCTATGTGAAGACACTGATCCTGATAATGATTTCTTACAATAATTATCAACAATGATTTAACAAGGTCGGAAATTGATGAATATCAACATGCAACACTTTTTCTATAAATCTCTGCAAGTATTTACATTTTCAAGTGATCACCTCTGCAAAATTTTAACTAGCCATTAACAATTTTTTAAAAATCATGAATTACCGGTACACTAGCATGCCACGCAAGCTACCATGCTAACTACTCACCAGCAGCACACTACGAGGAGTGAGTTAAAAAAATAGCTTTGCACAAACGGTGGTCTTTTTTCACGAAACCGATGTAAAACTCCCAAAAACTAACAGGTTTCCATGAAGACCAGCTAGCTCTAATGTAATACGAAATATTTTTAAAAGCTTTTTTTTTATATATATACATTGTCATTTTCGATTTTACTCCAAATGCAAGTGTGTCATTTTAAAAAAGAATAGCCACAAAAAATTAGATACAGCTCACTGGTAAGAGGAGCTATGGTGAGCTATTTTTAGAACAGGTCCGCAGGCTACTCATGTGGTACCTGGTGCCACGTTGGTGACCCCTGCTCTACGACAACATAAAATGTTCATAAGCATCGCTGTCCACAACGCATAGTTTCACTTCATGCTCCCAGAGAGGGTACAAGTCACTCAGAAAGGACTGTAGGATCCACATTTATATAAAGAACAAATAAAGGGGCACACTTACGGGTACTGGTTCTGATTTCCCATCAAATGATCCCGTAGTATGTTCTACAGCATGTGGTCATGACCCAATTAGTGGAAAAAACTCTTGTTTGAACCATATATGACGTGGCTGAGGTTGACCTTTCAAGGTCAGTCAAGGTCAGAGGTGACCGTCTCATTTGAAGATCCGTATATGGTTTCCTATTAGTGTTCCATAGTAACGGCCTGTCTATCAGCACTCGTTTCGAAGATGTCTATCGACAAAACTTTGTGACCTTGCGCTGACCTTGACTTCTAAAATCACCTCCTCTCTGGGACTCAAACAGGGTCGCGCCTCCAGCAAGAGTGGTGAAAATCAGCTGAACGGGATTTTGTCAGGATTACGTTCTGATAAAGTGATAATGGATCGACATGCCGGTGATTACAGTACCTCCACTTGGTGGGAAAGTTAATCAGCAGCGTGTGGGATTACGGTACGCACTGGAGGTGTATTTATAACAAAAATAACAGTGTTTGAAACGCTTCCCGATGTTCTCACTGAATTTATCTTAAATCTGATTAATTTATTTGAATCCAAGCTGAGCTTCTGGCAGCAGTCACACCGGGGCGGGCGGAGTTCACCTGACGGAGAGTACGTTTTTCCGTCCTTACATCTCTGCCCGCATACGCTCTCCTCCCGTTTCTGGTTTTTGCGAATACACCATTTGGAACGGATTCCGCCAGGCAAAGGCGCCCACTCGTGGTACGGTTGTTGTGTGCTGGGACTGCACTTAATCAGTTCACTGATATCTGTTGGTATGGGCAGTGGTGGCTCAGTGGTTAAGGCTCTGATTTACTGATCCAAAAGGTTGGCAACTCAAGCCCCAGAACCACCAAACTGCCACTGTCTGGTCTCCTTCCCCCAAAATATTCTCCCTAAGCGGACAGCGACGTACGTCCTCCAGCGTATCGTAGGAGTCTATGGCTGCAACGGGGACAATTTTCACCACCGGATCATTTTCTGTCCATCAGACCTCCATTTACGCTATCGAGACAAAGTGTGACTCAGTTTACCCATTTTCGACTCCTCTGCCTCGATGACTCGTCGCACTGATTCCTGCATCAGTAAAACCTGCAAGCGGAACACACAACATGCTGATTCTCCAACGTTCACGCAGACACATTCAATGAAAAAGGCAGAACTTGGTGGCAACGTTTGTAGAAGTAAATGTTTGTGAATCCTCACAGCAGATTCAGCCTCCTGCCTCTTCTTTGCGATGTCGGTCATGGAGTTGACTCTGTGCTTCTCCAGCTCCCTGATAACAAACACAAGTCACCTTCGCACGTGAAAGCAGAGCATTATAAATATACGATCTTATCATGTAAAGCCAACAAAGACGTACTGTTCCTTTTGGGTGTGGACATAAGGCGTGATGATGAGCTTCTGGACTGCGAAGTAGACCAATAGAGGGCCAACGGTGGCATAAAACACAGCGCTGGGTAGGATTTGGTCCGTCAAGTGGATGGGGAAAAGGTAGGTCTGACTGGCTCGGATTAACCTGTGGGAGGGAAAAGAAACTCAGCAACACTCAGCAACACTCAACACTCAACAACTCCTCAGCAACTCAACAACTCAACACTCAACAACTCCTCAGCAACACACAGCAACTCAACACGCAGCAACTCAACACGCAGCAACACTCAACACTCAGCAACACTCAACACGCAGCAACTCAACACCTCCTCAGCAACTCAACACCTCCTCAGCAACTCAACACCTCCTCAGCAACACAACACCTCCTCAGCAACACTTTGGCTGACATGATTCATCTTTAAGTCTATAAAGATGCTTCAAACGGACATGGTGACCTGATTTTCAGAGAGACTCCTTGAGGTATGCCAATGCTGACTGTCGCCGAGAGAACGCTATGCCTGCTGATCTTCCTCTCGGCGCCATATTCCACCACCGTGCCAAAAAACCCAGTCCTGAACCAAAGCAAAGCACGAGGATCAGATTGAGGCATACCTTGTAACGTTACATCTCAAAGAAAATCTCTCTTTATTTTTACATGTCGAGAATGAGGTATCAGACCTACTTGACAGACCCCTTAACCTTGGTTTGATCTTCATCTTGGAATTTGTACTGATAGCTCATCATCAGGTAAGAATGAGGCATGCCAAGCTAAAAAAGCGCAAACAACAAGAAATCAGGCCACGGCTCACGCTCTGGTCTAGCTAGTCATTGTGATGTACGCAAGCGGGACCTGGAGGGCCAGGGTGAAGTGGCTGGTCTTTGTGTCCCGAACGATGCTGGTGGTCATGGCTGACTCGCTGCCCCAGCGCCACTGCAGGTAGCCCATAGTATTCTTGTCCAGGTGGCGTGCCATCATGGTGCTGGCGTTCGGCCTCACGCCGCGAGAGGAGAACTGCATTCCGCACTGCGCGGTCACAAAACTGGAAACAAACACAGTTACATTCGCATTTCTGTACTTTTTTTACATTTTTTCCCCCTTTTTCGCCCTAATTTTTAGTTGAATCCAATTCCCACCCATCAGGTGTTGCCTTCCTTGTCACACGACCACTGCCAACCAGGGAGGTGCGAAAGCATGCACACGCCCCCTCCGTGACATGCAATGCTAGCCACCCGCCTCTTTTCGAACTGCGGCGCCATGCATATTTAGGGGCGGGTCTAACACACTGAGGGAAAGCGCTATCCACCCCCTCATACGAATGAGTTCATGGACACCCGTGATTGGCTGGCGATCGCTGTGAGTGACAGGGAAGTGAGCATATGCCGTCCCTCCCTCCCTCCCATGAGAGCTCGGCCAATCAGCTCCCATGGACTCCCAGCCACGGGCAGCTGTGTGCATGAACCCGGATTCGCACTTGCGATCTCCGGGTTAATAGCCGTGCACCTTGTCGTTGCGCCACTCGGGAGCCCAACATTCACATTTCTGTTCATTTGCAGAGACTTGTAAGGTGGACGATTAAACTCTTTACAGAGGATTACCATCGTGCAGTGACATTCCGGAACACTTTCATTCCAAAAAGAGGTCCTCGGATGTCCCCGGCCCCGAACTCTAGCTGCAAACAGCCGAACGACACGAGGTGTTGATTGACAGGTTTATACTATATGATGGTAATTTGACCATTCATGGAATAATGGAAGGAGTCTCCAGTGTCAAGTGGCCGTGGGGCGCGACCAACCCTACCTCTCCCCAGCCGCGTGTCGACGTGACTCGTCTCACACACAGGTTGATATTACCTCCCCCGTTGCCGTTGTGTGTGGTCAGGGAGCCTGAGAGGATGGCCGTATCCGTTGCAGTCAAAGGAGCCTGGAACGTAAGAGGACATCAGGTCGTACCCGGCCGGTCGTGCAGACACGTACGTGCACACGTGACTCATCTGGCTGTACTCACTTCGACAGACTGTGATATGTGCATCCTGTTGATCTCGACGTGAGGGAGACCCCCTCCTGGCATCTCCTCGAAATCTTCTTCGTAATGATCAAACAGGTCTGTGGCGTCTATTCCAACGCTGATGGTCCCCTGAAGGAACAAAACAGGCAAAAGATTTTCTTTGCATTTTTGGTGATGCCAGGCACTCTGGTGAGGCATGGCGCTCTGGAAAGTTGAAAGGAGACCGTAAGCTTTACAGTGACGTTTGAAATCTGAGGAAGTTATAAGTTATGAACATTTGATTGTTGGATCGCTTCACTCATTCGGAAGGAAAACAGAAAAAAAAACCCAGTTAATGTTTTTGGGGTTGTTCTGATAAAGAATCCTTCAAACGTCCTGAGCAACCAATGGGTTATTTTTTATTTTGCTATACTGTATTAATCCCACAAAGGAAATTATTGCCTCTGCATCAAACACACACACACACACACACACACACACTTGGAGCAGTGGGCTGCCACACAAACTGGGGCACCCGGAGAGCAGTTGGGGGTTCGGTGTCTTGCTCAAGGGTGCTTCAGCCGTGAATGTGGAGGAAGAGAAGGAGAAGCTCAATAGCCCACTGCCACACATTTTTCCTGCTGGTTCAGGACTCGAACCGGCAACCTTTCGTTCCCCAAGGTGGCTTCTCTCACCATTAGGCTGCAGCTGCCTCAAAATCTTCCTCCTGTACCTTCCTTCTACTTACATAAAACTTGGCAGGCCATTTGATAACATCATTTCCCAAAATTTCAAGAGAACAGGAAGTAAAGATGTCAGAATTTAAATTTAAATTCAATTTATTAAACTTGAATTGTCTGAACCAGCTCACAGGGACAGAATGTACAACTCGAGGTAACGGTACTTCAGACGGGCCTCACTTGAGACAGACACTCAGGAACAGATTTGGTAAAGTAATAAATTTATCTACGTTAAATGAAAATCTTCATCAAAGCATAATTAGGAACAGGATTTCACAAACTCGGGGCAGGGGTGGCCCGGTGCTGGATTACTGATCCTACAAAAGGTCGGGGGTTGAAGCTCCACCATTACCGGGTTTCCCCTCTAGTCCCCCCCCAGTGCCCCTAACGGGGTTACCAAAGGTCTGCCGTGTCTCTCCCTGTCTGTGGTGAGAGGGATGGAAAAGAACCATCACTGACTTCCGTAAAGAGGAGCTGCATAGCCGTCAGCGGGTTTCTGCCCTGAGATGGCCTGGTGAGCTGTCCAGGGTGTACTCTGCCCTCGTCCAGAGTCGGCTGAGATGGGTTCCAGCCTCTCTGCGACTAAACATTTAATTTTATCAGACTTTTGGATATTTCCTGGTCTTTTCTGTGACGTTTAGAGAGTACCTTCTGCTAAATAACCAGTTTTACTTTATAGAAGTTTCTCGGCAATAATACTTCAGAAAATGATGGACTAATAGTTCATCTCTCAAATCAAAGGGAAAAAACAAAAAAATCTACAGTATATTTTAATCCATTACAAGGTATTTTGGCCGATATCTCCGAAGTGCGACTTGTGACTTCAGACTCATTTTGCCAGATCAGGTCACATGTTTAAAGCTGTTATACGATTAGGAAGTAGCGCTTCACAGGGAGCGTAAGAAACCTTGGGGTTGGTCCTCTGCTGTAGTCTCCTCTCGTCCCTCTCCCGCTGCAGGCGCTCGTACTCCTCCCTGATCTCCGCGGGCGTCTTCTTCCTCTCCACGACCTAAAATAACCCAGAGCACTCAATCATTGACACCCCCCCCCCACGCAGCTGCATGAGAATTGGAACGCCGAAATATACTGTACGTTCCTGTTTTTTTTTTTTTTCCTCGTCTTACCTCCCATCCTTCCACTTCCAGACCTTTCTTCCCAAAAATGTCGTATACAGCCCGGGCCTGGGGGTCGCTAAGAACTAAGCAGAGCACAGACACACAATTTCAATTTCAGCAGGGATTTCAGGTTGCCAGGTTGGCCAAAATATCCACCAAGCGTATCAGAACTCCCTAATTCATGAGCATTCTACATTGTTGCTCAGACCCCTGCACAAATACCCACACGAGTCGGTGTACTCCTGTATTAGTGCGTCGTGTTCCCATGGAGAAGGACACAATCGTGAATCCATCAGGGAGAGAACTAAGAATGGAAAACTCCAGTGTGAGGCAATGTTTGGAACAGAAACACATTTGGCTGAAATGGAATGGAATGGAAAGGAAATCCCTCTGTGGGATCAATGCGGTTTCTCCTTTCCCAGAAAGATATCCTGGGACGTTGGGATACCTTTATAGGGTCGAATTATAATATTTATTTTTTCTGGGATACTTTTCACCGAAGCGCAAGGTGTTCATGACGCTGCTGGGGAAAAAAAAAGTCTGCAAGATGCTGCCCAACGTTCAGGTTCGAGCGGTGAAGTTTTCTTTTCATGTAGGTATTTGTGTCGTATATTCATAGGAGTCTGGATAAACTTTATCCCCCCCTCCCCCGTCATTATTAAAGGAGCTCTGTCATAATTTTTACCCAAATTCAGTTCCATCAAAGATCACATCAATGTGTTTGTTCAACGACTCATTCTCTCAAACAGTGGTGTAGTGGTTAGCACGCCCGCCTCACAGCAGGAAGGTCCTGGGTTCGATTCCCAGCTTGGGTGTTTCTGAGTGGCGTCTGCATGTTCTCCCTGTGCTTGTGTGGGTTTCCTCCAGGTACTCTGGTTTCCTCCCATTGTCCAAAAACATGGAATAATTGGCGGTTCCAAATCTCCCTTAGGTGTGAGTGAGAGTATGAATGGTTTTGTGTGTGTTGGCCCTGCGCTGGCCCGGTGAGTCGTCCAGGGTGTATCCCGTTCTCGCCCAGAGTCGGCTGAGATGGGCGCCAGCCTTCCCTTTGACCCTAATTAGGATTACAAAATAAATGAACTAATTATTTTAAAAGTATGGTTATTTTTTTAGGTTTGTAAATTAGTGACCTCTAGTAACCTTTAACGTCATCCCAAGTGTCAAGGTTTAATATTCATTCATTCATTTTTCTGAGCCGCTTAATTCTAATTAGGGCCGCGGGGATGCTGGCGTCCATCTCAGCCAACTCTGGGTGAGGGCAGAGTACACCCTGAACAGCTCATCA